>CM033737.1:39460579-39862590 GCA_019671005.1 Hibiscus mutabilis
AGAATAGATGAGATTAAATGAGAGAGATAGGCCAAGTTATCGTGAGTTGAGGTGTGATAGCCGATTGGATTGTCTTGGTAAAAGAGTGCAAAGGAAACTCACTTGCCGTGGCAACTTGCACAACGGGTTGCCTTGGCAACTAATCGATGGTTGCACGGGCGACTAGTTGGGCAACTACTTGGGCGTCCGGGCAGGCAGCAACATTCAAGGTTCGGCAGAGTGTTCTTCAATGGTTTCTTCTTATCCCTAAGTCAAAACTCTAGCTACTTGTGCATGCCTTGATAATACATCCCAGCGTTTATCAAGGGTGAACAACAACCAATCTTGCGCTCCTCTTAGCCGTTGAAATCCTTAACTTATTACTAAGCTGGATTAATCTTCACCATCAATAGATTGAATAAAGATCATATTCATTCGTTTCTTGAATCTAACTCTCCCGATATTAGATAAATAGATGAAATTACGAGATTGTCTCCCAATTCACTCGCAAACAAGAATAAGAACCAAGAATGAATAAACCTTGAAAAGAAAAGTGCAAACTCTTATTACCTAAAAATCCAATAGTTTCTCACAACCACAAGACATAATAACCTTAGCCAAATAGATTTAGTTCATGGCTAGGTTCCAAAGAAACACAAGATAAAAAATCCCTAGCATGAACGTAATTGAACAAGAAAGAAAAAGATGAAGAATGGACGGAGCTTTGTCGAAATCCTCCTTGCCCTTGATGTTGTCGAAAATTCTCTCTTTTTCTTACCCCCCTCTTTGACGGCTTGGTCCTTTAAATAGGAGATGGCTAGGTCAAAATCCTTCTTGAGGAGGAAATTAAGTTAGAATTAAATTATCTTTAAAGAATATAATTATTTATTATATTTAAATTCCTTCTAGAACTTCTCATATCTTCTTGGGATTTAATTTCTCTTTAACCTCTTCATGGAAATCAAACTACTTTGGAATTTAACTTTGCTCCACGTCATCTTGGGCTTATCTAGTCATCAATTTCGACTACCATATCATCTTATTCTTTGTTGAAAATTGTCGTGGCAACTACCACGTTAACTTGCGGCCGGGCCTAGCTCCCAATTGGGGAGCCAATTTGTGGCCATTTTTAGGCAATTTGGCGTGTAATTTGTGTGTGAAATTGAGCGCCCCCATGCCTTGTATTTATAGGCAATGGGTGGGAAAATATGGTGACGTGGAGCATGCTGCTCCAAGTAAATTTCTTTTTTTTTCTTTTTTTTTAATAATATATTTATTATTATTATTTTTTTATTTTTCACTAATTTTATATTAATAATAATATTATTAAAATAATACTAATAACACTAAAACCCGGTCAAAAATTAGTGATTACAGTTGCCCCTCTTTGCTTGTTCTTGTGAAACGAGGACAAAGCAAAGATCAAAAGCGCTCATTTTTGACCTACTTCCTCGTCTTTGGCTTTAGAATCACGTGTTCTTCTGGAACTCTCCGCTCTTCCTTAGCTGAATCTTCAAGCTTGTAAGTTCTTCCTATATAACTTCTTCCCCCTCCGATCTTGGAGCTACAGGCTCTTCCTATATGGAACCCTTCACTATGAAGCCTCAAGTTATGAATCCCTCCTATATAGAACTTTTCACTCTGAGACGGTAAGGCTTGGAGTCCTTCCTATATATAACTCTTTGCCTTCAACGCGACTGGTTTTTCCTACATAAAACCTTCTGTGCCACGGATGGGTTCTTCTGACTGGGAGTTCCTCATGTATAGAACTAATAGTCTTCAAACCTGGGAACCGCCAATCCTTCCTATATAGAACTTTTAGCTTCTGAAATCTCGGAGCTACAGGTTCTTCCTATATAAAACCTTTCACTCTAAGACAATAATGCTCGGGAACCCTTCCTATATATGACTCTTCGCCTTCAACACAACGGGTTTTCCCTTATGTGTCATGGGTGAATTCCTTCGGCTGTGAGTTCTTCCTATATAAATCTGCTAGTCTTCACCCCGAGTCGCAAGCACTTCCTATATAAAACTTTTTCAGCTCCCGAAGCCTCGGAGCGCAGATTCTTCCTACATAGAACCTCTCGCCACAGGAGCTTGAAAATATAGGTCCTTTCTATATAGAACATTTATCTTCGAATTTTTTTTCTTTTTTCTCTTTTTCTTTTTTTCTTTTTCCCTCTTTTTCGGCTCTTTTTCTTTTTTCTCTTCTCTCTTTTTTTCTATCTCATTTTCATTCTCTTTTTTTTACAAGGCTGTTGATATCTTTGGACTTACGCTTCTAAGGCTACCGCATCATGCCCGAATGACTTATCACCATGCTCGAAAGACTTACTGGTGGGCCGAAGGACTTAACACCGTGCCCGAAGGACTTACCGATGACCCGAAGGATTTAACATCTTGGCCTCGCGCTGCTATGGCTGCCTATTTTTCTGGACTTACGCTGCTAAGGCTGTCGAAATCTTTCTTCAATTTTGGGATTCACACCAAAAATGGCTACCGATCTTTCTGGACTCACGCTGCTAAGGCTGCCGAAATCTTTCTTCAAATTTTGGGATTCACGCCAAAAATGGCAACCAAAACTTTCTTTAAATTTGGGTACTCACGCCGAAAATGGTTGCCAAAACTTTCTTTAAATTTGGGGACTCAAGCAGAAAATGGTGCCAAAACTTTCTTTAAATTGGGACTCACGCGAAAATGGTCGCCAAAACTTTCTTTAAATTTGGGGACCCACGAAAAAATGGTGCCAAAACTTTCTTTAAATTTGGGGACTCACGCTGAAAATGGCTGCCAAAACTTTCTTTAAATTTGGGCACTCACGCCGAAAATGGCTGCCAAAACTTTCTTTAAATTTGGGGACCCACGCCGAAAATGGCTGCCAAAACTTTCTTTAAATTTGGGGACTCACGCCGAAAATGGCTGCCAAAACTTTCTTTAAATTTAGGGACTCACGCCGAAAATGGCTGCCAAAACTTTCTTTAAATTTGGGGACCCAAGCCGAAAATGGCTGCCAAAATCTGTTTTCATTTAATGAAATCCGCTTCTTAATACTCGTTGATAATTCTTCAAGTACCTGTCCAAAATAAGCAAAAATTGACATGCCCCTATCTATATAATGCATGCAAGGTAATGTTTTCTTTCTCTTCTTTTTCTTTTTTCTCTCTTCTCATTTTCTTTTTCTTTTCTTCTTTTTTCTTTTTTCTATTTCCTTCAATTTCTTCTTATTTTTACTTTTTCTTTTCTTTTTCTTCTCCCTCTCTTTCTTTTTATTTTTTATTTTTTCTTTCAGCCCATTTTTCGTTCTAAAGTCTTACACCCTGAAAGGTTGCTCCTCAGATTTCTTCATCTCTTTACTTCTTCACTGTATGCTCTTAAATCCTCATTTGAACATGCTTTTAAACCTTTTGTGTGGAAGGATTTTCTTGTTTTCGGGGTTATCACTCGTCTTCATAAATGATCTTCTGGTTCTTATATTATTCTTATAAGAACCCTTGTCATCTTCTTCGCATGGCGTTGCCCCATTCAACCACGGGCTCCACTGCTTTGAATTTTCTGGCTCATCATACAGAGCCTTGATCTATTTCTAGTCACCAGGGTGAGCCAAAATGCTTCCATCCCATGAGCTCATCCTTAACTTCTCGTAGCATTTCGACCGGAACTAACTCTCGGTCCCTGTGCTTTAAATCTCATCATCATTCATTTTTAAAGTAATACAAAAGGCAATTTACTTGTGTATATTTCAAAAAATAATAATGATTGTTTGAAAAGATAACAGTCATTTTGAAAATCACAACTTGGAGGGGATACCAAACATTTTGAAAACATTGTTTGGGACAAATGGTAAACATCATCTCACTTTTTTTAAGGACCAGACATTTTTTTAAAAAGTTAATGTTTGGAGAATGGTAAACAAAATTCGAAGTATATTGCCAAACATTTTTTAAAAACTAATGTTTGGGGGAAATGGTAAACATCAAAACTTTGGGAGAAAATGTCAAATCTTTTAAAACATGTTTGCCCCGAAATATCAAACACCATAGCACATCTGCTTCAAGTTGCCAGAGATCAACTCTAATGAAGTGCATATTTAGATGATCTTGACCATTGTGGAGATATATGCCAATGTATAGTTTCTTCTAGTCTAATAGGCTTTTGAGAGGAACAACCCTACCTAGTTTCTACCCCGTTTAAGGTGGCTCTCTTAATCTCACTATCTCACCATGCCCTATCCTTCCCTCATTTGGGTGTCGATCAAGCACTTCGAAGTTTGACGTTCCTTGAAGCAAAGTTAACCTTTATAGGCGGAATGAAATTTGAAGACATTCTCATTCAACTTGGATATCTATGGATGACCATAATGGTCTTTGGGGCTTGTAATGTAGGCCTTTGGTTTATGGTTAAGTGGAACAGTATTTCTGTACTTGTGTAACTTGGATATGCCCATTATTCCTTCCATTTTTTAGATCACTCTAGACTGTCCATTTTCGGGATTTCACCCTAGAGTTCATTTCCTTTCTTTTTACTGTAGGCTGCCTTGCATACTGGCTATATACTAATGTTCGTTTTCTGTTCAAGAATGTTTGATCCTCCAAAACTCATCAGAACTGAGATTTCTTGAATGAAGGACTACGAATACATTTTTGGGAATTCTTGTGATTGGCACGCCCAGATGAAATGTTATCATTTCTTTCTTCTTTTCTTTCTTTTCTTTCTTTTTTCTTTTTCACTTTTCTCTTGGATCGCTCTAGACTGCCCATTTTTAGGTTCTCACCCTAGAGGTCACTTCCTTCAGTGTATTTTGGTTGGATATTGATGCCAGCAGGCTTAGGCAGACTACTCTTTTTCTTCATTTTCAGGATCACTCTAGACTGCCCATTTTTGGGTTTTCACCCTAGAGGTCATTTCTTTTTTCGAAATTGGCAATCTTCGGGCCGACTTGTCTTGACTTGGCTTCAATTCGAGCTTCTATACAGATTTTCAAAACTGATATTTACTTGAAATGTGGATTCCTTGTGTCTCTTGCTCATAGTTGAAGTCTTGTTCTTGTATTGTTTGATATGTGTGTGAAGCATATACAATATTCTTTCTTTCTTTTTTCTTCTTTCTTTTTCTTTTCTTCTTTTTTTCTCTCTTTTTTTCTTCTTTTTTATTTTATTTTTTCTTTTCTTCTCTTTTTTGTTTTGTTTTCTTTTTCTTTTTTGTTTTAGACTGCCCATTTTGGGTTTTTAGCCTTGAATCTCTTTCTTCTTATTCGAGTCTATAAATGTATCCTCAAATCAACACGTATCTACACTAGTATTGATGATATCTTCTGCTCGAAGTTACTTGCCTCTCTACAGCTCTTCTGATATTTACTCGATCTGGATTGCTTCGGCCTTCTGATTACCATTTCTCTTCTTTTCTTTGGTTTTTCGTTTGGACATATCCTTGTTTTCAACCAATTTCTTCTGATGATTTTCTGATCTTCGTATCCAATCTGTCTGGACTCATCTCTGTCTTCTGGTAAAGTAAAAGAATATCATTCGTTGTCAAATTCATAGATGTCCTGAGAATGCCTTCAAGGGGTAGAGGTTTAGGGTCAACTTTTGTTTCAAGGATCTTAAACGACAAGTGCCTGAGAAGATAAATTCTTAAAATGGGAAGTGCCCATTGTCTAAACACTCGCTTTTGTTCCTCTGTTGGCCTAAGTAAACTAGCAGATACTCACATTTACAGTATCCCCACAACATTCAATCTCTTCTAAATATATGCAACTTAGAGTTGATCTTTGAGTCTGAAGCAAATGTACTGTTGTATTCAAAATTCGAGGACCTGGTATAGAAATGATATATACATATGTCTATTCAAAAATGCCTGTATATGCATATGGGAGAACAAAACTACCCTATAAAAATAAAATGTTTAAAGAATCAAGAATGTAAAAATGCTTTTCTAAATGGAAATGTGATTTTTAATTCTAAAAATATCTGTTTGAGAGTTTTTTTTTCTTTTTTCTTTTTTTCAAAGCATTGAGCATTTCTTTGTGAACTGATGGGAAAACCATAGGGACCTCCAGACTACCTCCCGAGTACTAACTCATTCTGGTCCTTTGTAGTGTAGGCTTGTGCCACTTCTATTGTTTTTCCTTGCTGGATCAATTCTTGTCATGACTCCCTCGTCAACCAACTTCTTGATTTCTTCTATTAACAACCTCAAATTTCTTGGTGCCATGCCCCGGTGCCTTAATGTAGAACTCACGTGCATTGCATGGATTAAAACTGTGGGCAGATGAGCTGGGTGTAATCTTTATCGGCCCGGAGGTAAGGTACTAACCCTTGACCAGATGAGGCCATATGAAATACTCTGAATATCTCTAAATATGTACTTGTTCAAGGAATTATTCTCGGTGATTTGGAGGAACCTACCTGTCTTCTTCTCTTATGATCACGAGAACCTTGAAAGTGGTACTCATTTATCTCTTTCTTTCCTTCTGCTCCTAGATAGGTCTGGTCTTTAAACTTAGGTCTCAGAGTGCATGTTCGTTTCTCTCTCCGACTGTCATTAAGTCCTCAAAGCTGGCCTTTATTTTCTCGAGCATCTTATTAAAGGTGGCATGTAAGTCACTTTCCTCTTCATCTACGGGAGGCTGTACCTGGGTCGCTAAACACAGCCACCTCAAAGCACGTTTCTTGAAGCCTTCATCATGTTTCATCTTCGTACTCTAGAGATACTGACAACTTGGTGCTAGGTCCAAAGCATATCTTCTCACGGTAGGTCCTGCTAGACTGTCGGGGAAGTAGTGGATCGACAATTTTCAATGCAGCCGTCCAGAATATGGTCACGTGAATCTTGGGGCATCTTGTTCCGTTATCATGCGCAAATCTGAGAATCTTTGGAATCCGGAGGAACGACCAAACCAGGGTTCAAACAGAGCTTTCTTGCATTAAAGGCATCAAACTTCTTTTTTCTCTCTTTTTCTCTCGAGTCCATCTTTTAACTGCTCGAATATTGATTTTTGAGTGTCTTCAATTCTTTTATCCATGATAAAACCCTAATTGGTCTTTGAATTACTCCTCATAAAGTTTATGCAAGGTAATAATAATGCAAGGTAATGATAATGTCATGTAAAACATGCCATGATCGTGCAAAACAATGCAATGCAATCCTAAAATATAAACATGAATGCAATAAGGTATTGATTCCAAAAGTGATCCCCATAGAACGACGTTCATTGAGGCCAAAAGGTTTCATTATATCAGATATTAGATATTTACAGTTACTGATAAGCTTCAGTGCATACTTTCTTAACTTCATCCAGTAGTCCGGTCAGCTTGCCTCTATAGTCCAACACTTGATCCATGTTCTGACAAAGCCTGCCACCTTGTTGAGCCGCCTTACCTGCTCGAGTAATATCGATCTTCGGGTCTTCATCTATCCCCTGCTTAGTCTTTTGTAGCTTGGAAGTTGGCCTTTCCAACTGAAGAGTGTTGAATTGTCATTGCTCTGTCATAAACTTGTTTCCAAAACTCTTGTTAATGGCTAAGTTATTCTGTAGCTCATCTATGGAGACTGTCGTACCTATTCCTAATTTCCTCAAACTTACCTGATAACATCCTGACTTGGTTCTTGCTTGACTAGTTTCTTTTCTTTCAATATTCCGAGTCGTCTTTCAACTGGACAACACCGTTCATCTATTCTTTAAAGGTGACCCAATCTGGTATTCTTAAACACTTAGGAAAGCTTCTGATGATCATTCTGCAAACTCAATTTTATCCAAGTTGTCTCTCTCTTATCTGAGCTGGCTGAACTCGAAAGAATATCCCTCTCTTGGGATACCCCTATCTCCGATCTTCAAATTTAACTCGCTTGAGTGACCCACTTCGATATTACTCGAACTTTGTCCTGGATATCGATTCCTCATCAACTTTGCCCCTCGGGTGATTGTTAGCTCGCTATAGAATTGGGGAACTCCGTCTTCGAAACCTAAAATCCTCATCTTGATAAGATCTTGAACTCATTCCTTAGGGCCCCGCAATTCTCAATACTGTGACCCAAACTTCCTAAACGGTAACTGCCTCTAACACGTGTGTTGTAATCTCTCGGATAAGACGGTCTCTTCGCTAGAGACTTCACCGAGGTAATAAGGCTCTTGTCGATGAACATTAGGAGTAGTTCAGTGTACCTCACAGGAATCGAGATATACTTATTTTCATTACTTGCTTCTCAAGTTTCTTCTGGACCGAGCTCTATTTTTTGAAAGCCCGACTCAAGCATACCTTCCGCCTGTTTATTGATGCAGATCACAAAAAGGGTTCAATTTGTCGTATTTGGCTGACTTGGAGGTAGAATTCTGACTATCTCGCTCTCTATTCTGATCCTTAATCGGTTCTTCTTTCGGTTTGATGGATCGCTTACCTTTCGTCAAAGTATTCATCTGATTCATCACGTCTTCCCTCTACTTCTTTCAACTCTTGTACTTTACTTTGCTCATTACCAGTACCGTGTCTGACCTGAAGTCTTCAGATGGTTCCTCTTCTATTGTCTCTGATCTTGTTCTGGGACAAAACCCTGGATTCGTGCCCTCTAATATCTGACCAGACGACCCTTTGCCAATTATGAACGATTTCTGAGATTTGAGGAACCACTTCGGGAATCAATACCCTATAAATGCGAGAATGCATGCAAATGCGATGTTGATTCTCGAACAGTCTTTGAAAAACTTTCAATAGAGAAAATGTATGTTTGCAAGAAATTAATAATGAATTACAAGCAACAGTTGAATTTATTCTGGAGACCTTGACTTCGGGAAGCAAAACCTGTGCTCCACGTCTCGACGTCATCTTCAGTATGATGATTGACTCCGTCTTCTCCTCTTATTCTATTCTATGGACTCGTGACGTCGTGATCTTTATTTTTTTGGCTTCTGAAAAGGACATCAGACAATATATTTTCTTCTATAGATCTGGGTACGTCTAAACAGGGATGGATTCTATCGATCCTAGGGGAGTACTTTAAAACTTTTTGGGGTTTAAATTAATATTTTCAAGGATCATTTGGTTTAAAAATTCCCCCTTTTTATTATCAAAAAGTTTTAACTTACTTAAAAAATGAAACTTTTAGGTTTCTTTTTGTTAATATTATTATTCTGAAAGTTTTATGGGGGAAGAAGTTTCAAAGCAAAATAATAATATTTTCAAATTTTTTCTTTTTTTTAAATGAGTTAAATTAAAATCTGAGATTTTTTTAAAAAATGGTCAAATGTGAAGATTTAAAATTGGGGTTCTGCGGCCTTGACTGAATCTTCTGCGTCGTACGTGCCTTACTATCGTACCGTCTTCTTTCTCGGTTGGTCTTTGCTCGGCCTAACTTGTTACTGTAATATTATCGTTTCTGGCAAAGCATACTTTTTCTATTTTGAAAGCCTTTTAATAAACTGTTCTTGAATCAACACCATGATATGCAACATGAATGCAAATAAAGGCGTTGATTCCGCTGGTAATCACCCTTTCGAACGACTTTCATGGGAATTAAAGGGTCCATATTACAAAAGGAGCCTCTATTACAAAAAGAGTCCCTATTACAAAAAGTCTTAATTACAAAACAAAGTTCTACACATAAGCCCTAGCTCTACCTCCTAGCTCCTCGATAGCTCTGAGCAACTTGATAAACCTTGGTGCTTATTCCATGTTCGGGGTTACGAAAGGTCGGAGAGTCACGGCTTCGGTAGCTAAGTCATTCACATGCCTTGCAACTCGTCGTATGTCCACCATCAGGGTCTCGTGTGTATACTTTGGCATTACACGTTTGTTCAGTAAATCGTTACTTCGGATCTGTTTATTAATCTCTGACCGATGTCGCGCGACTGGATCGATGTCGTCCTTCCTAAGACACATTTTTTCCATGATGAAAGATTTTCTAATCGGGCAAACCACTTGAATCAACGCCTCTATGTAATGTGGATGCAATGATAATGCAACAAAAGTATGTGCAAAATAAAAATAAAAATAAAACACAAAAAATGAGTTAGTACCAGATAAAAATAATAAATACATAAATAAAAGGACAAAAAAAATAAAATAAGATAAACAAACAAAAAACCCTATTTATCCCGTCTAAAACACCTGAGGTTATCCGCATGGCTCTAAAGGGGTGGGTTTCTATATGTTCTCTACATGCAGTGTTGGTGCTAGGAGGTACCCGAATTGTCCTTGTTATCCTCTACTAAGAGTAGCAAGGCCCCCGATCATTACCCATTATAGGCTCCTTTCAACCGGGTTCAATTCAGGGGGACCCATTCGCTTATGCCCGTACGAAGGAACGATATCCTTACGAAAGCATAAGGTACTCGAGCCCCGAAGGTACTTGCTAGGCCCATACGGGAGAACGATATCTCCACGAAAGCATTAGCGTTTTCCCCCCACTTAAAAAATGGGTTTATATGCCATATTTTAAATGCGTTAAAATAAACGCGCAATTATAACCGAATGTTAATTTAATAGTCACTTTAACCCGAAATTTCTAATATTAATAAAGCGATAATTATTTTAAAAAGCTTGACTCTCTTCTTGTTTTCGAAAAACAAAAAATTGTCCCCAGCGGAGTCACCATCTGTAGCGATGTCCTTTTCGCTAAAAAACGTGTTTTCGAAGTGTTTGTGGTTTTTCGGGTATTAAAATATTCATTCTGTGGGGTTTTTAAAAAAACCGCGTTTTATTTAAAAATTGGAGTCGCCACCGGCCATTTAGGTAGGTCGGACACCATAAAACCAGAGATTCGAAAACTGTTGAGTTCGGGAGTCGGTTACGGATGGGGAAGGATTAGCACCCCCACACCGCCCAAAATTGGTACTTTAATAATTACTGCTTTATTAATATTGGATTTTCCGGGTTAAAGTGACGATTAGTTTAAAATTCGGTTATAATTGCGAACAAATTTTAAAGGCTCCGTTATCCGAGAGTAAACGCCCAACCACTATCACTACGCCTGATACTGGCCCCGTTTACGCTCGAATAAAAGGGCACCGCATTGACATTATATATTCCATTATGCAAACTTAGTGAGCAAAATATAAAACATGGCAAATAATTTAAATACAATACAAATAAATATTAACATAATAGAATATTAATCTAACATAAATAAAATACTATTCTAAAACATACATACATAAATATTAATCTTACTTATAAATAAAAACAAATTTAACATAAATAAAATGCTAATATTCATAAATATTAATTTAAAACACAAATAAATATTAATCTAACACATAAATAAAAACGAATCTAACATAAATAAAATATTAATATAAAACACAAATTTAAAACATATTAAATACTAATCTAAAACATAAACATACAAACTAAAAATAAGAATACAATTTTAAAATAACTAATACTTCATTAAATTATAAAAATTACAACACAAATAAAAGGGGAAGAAAATATACCTAACTAGGAGCTCGAATGACGAACCCCGACTGAACCCCACCGAGATCTACCACGACCTCTCCAAAAATATTAACTAGATCGGATCCAAAATAAGACCCCGATCGAATGTTGGATCGAACCAACTAGGGCCGAGGGCACTGCCCCCAACCCGGCCGCTAGCTCCCAATTGGGGAGCCAATTTCATCGCCAATTTGTGGCCATTTTTAGGCAATTTGGCGTGTAATTTGTGTGTGTAATTGAGCGCCCCCATGCCTTGTATTAATAATATTATTATTAAAATAATACTAATAACACTAAAATCCGGTCAAAAAGTAGTGATTACAGCTTTCACATTTTTTTCTCATCGATCAAGTGTTAAATCTCATGATCATGTACGTTAAGACAGAAATATGGGTTTGGTTTTTTCTAAGATGGCTTACAATAACAGTCTAACCATGTTCTTGCTCCCCATCTTTGTTTTCTGTTTTCCTTTCATGGCTCTTTCTGAAATATTCAGAACGATTCAATTGCCACCAACTGCTACAGGTCCCGAATCCATTGCCTTCGAGTTGGGAACCGGACGATTCTATGTCGGTGTAGCCGATGGTAGAATTCTACAATATAATGGACTGACTGGATTTGTGGGGTACGGATTCACTGGTGGAAACAGGTGAGATTCTTTTACATGTACTAATAAACTACAAGTTCGGGGCTCTATCGGACTCGAATTTTCACCCTTTCTGAACCTCTAATACAGGTCCAAGGCATTGTGTGATGGCATTACTAATCCGGATTTGGGGCGAGTGTGCGGAAGGCCGTTCGGTTTAGGTCTCCATTACGCAACGAATCAGCTGTATGTTTGTGATGCATACCTTGGTATAATGGTGTTAGGTTCCGGTGGAAGACTAGCAAACCCACTTTCGGCCGGTGTCGAGGGCGTGCCTTACCGCTTCTGCAATGTTTTTAGATGTCCACCAACTATCCGGAAATGTGTTTTTCTCTGACTCCACCACTGCCTATGATCTAAGGTTCATTGTTCTTTCACAACATGAGTCCGTTTCCGAAACTTCCGTTCTGTTTTTACATATTGACATGGATTAATAACATGTTTGTTGCAGAGATGCTTCGAAAGGATCGGCATCGAATGATTCCACGGGGAGGTTGTTGATGTACAACCCGAGCACTAGGCGAGTGACAGTGTTGCTAAAGGACCTCCCAGGGCCAGCAGGGGTAGCGGTTAGCCAAGATGGGTCATATGTTCTGGTTTCCAACTACAATGCTAACAATAGTATAAAGTTTTGGCTCATGGGACCAAGAGCCGACACCTACGACATCGTAAACATCCAGGCAAGGCCTAATAACATCCAGAGAACCATGCTCGGAGACTACTGGCAGGCAGCAGCCATGGTAAAACAAGCGACACAGACATTGGTGCCAATAGGGCAACGGATCAACAGCTTCGGCAGGGTCATTCAGACGGCAAATTTCGAACGATGGTACGGTAATAACTTAATCAGTGAAGTGCAGGAGTTCCGGGGATCACTATACATAGCATCACCATCTGTGGACTTTATCGGCGACTATACGATTTAAAACTGTCCTCAAAGTCGAACAGTATTTCGTCATGTTCGAGAATCAAATCTCAATATCTGTGACTCTTCCCTTTATCCAAAAGAAATCGTAGCTTTACTTCTATATTATGGCTGCAAAAATTAGATGTTCGTGATGTTATAATGTCATAGCACCTTCCATGTAATAAAATGTTTTACTATCATGTTTGCTTGCTTGGTACATAGTTAAATATCTCGAAAATAATTCAAAATTCAAACAGAGAATTAAAAAGAGTATCGCATCGCTACATAACGGACACAAGTGACACAAATCGAGCACTCAAACCCGCACAGACCCGATTTCATCCTCCTCTTCCTCGATCTCACTATCATCGTCATCATAGCAACCATGATCGTTGTCTCTCGTAAACACCCCGAATTTCACAACAACCAAGAACTTGTTTACGTTCATGTCGCGTTCCTCTCTGCACATGGACTCAATATAGTTCAAGATCTCCGAATCACGGCAGACCTTGTACCATTCGGGGATTTCGTGCTCCCATGGGATGAACTTAGGGGATTGCTCGAACAGTTTTCGGCACAACAGATTGCAAAGTTCGATGGAATCGGGGTTGTTACGGCGATCGAGCAAGGCATGACAATAACGAACCCGACCGCAATGTCGAGGGTCATGGACTTCTTCCTCGTAGTCCTGTGGGATTTGATACTCCACAAGTTCTCCCATCCATTTATTGAAACAGTACCAAGTTCCATAATTTGAGCAGGACCAAGAACCAGAATCCTTCTCCATCTCTAAGCTGGTGAATCATGTAACCGTCTGTATGTGCATATATATACACATGTGTATGCCTTTTTTTTGTGGAAATTTTTAATTTCACAAACTAAATCATTTATTAATGGTCTAAATTAAAGGAAAATCTTTAATAGTTGCCATATATTGTTTGATTTAGTCCGATTGATTAGACAAAAGTTCTTTTCTTTCCAAATATATGATATAACTAATACTATGCTATAAACTTTGTAAATTAATTCAAATTTAAAATTAAATAAAAATTGTCTGTATATTCCTTCAATTATTCTTAGATATAAAAATCACCGTATATGAATTTTATTAGCATCTATAAGTTTTAAAAATGTTCTTAAAATTGCTGGGAGTTTAACCCGGTTAGTATTATTATCAATACAATATATGAAAGAAAGTTAGATCAAATATACATAACCATTTAATATTCTTCGATTTATGAGTGAAGAGAATTTTGTATCAAATTGTGTATTTAAAAAAGCGTCTTTAAATTAAACTATTTAAACTAGATTATACAATGAACTGAAACTTTTAAATTATAGTTTTTAATTCACAACCCTTAAACCTGATTCATATTCAAAAAATTGATAATTATAACTTTTAACTATTTTATAAGTAGGATAATTAGTTTGTAATTGTATAAAATAGTTTTAATTAATTATGTTAATAATTATTTCAATTGAATACTTTATTTTATAATTATTTTGTGCATTAAAATTATTTATTTCAAGTAATTATTCTAATTGAATATTTTAGTTTATAATCGTAACTTTTCGGACGATTCTTGTATGATTTTACACCTTATATAAAATCATATTTTTTTATCAAAAAAAGTAACTGTTCTAATTGAATATTTTAGTTTATAATTATCCTAATTTAATTATAATTAATATATTTTTAAATAATTTTTAAATTAACTAATTTAAATTATAATTATTCTAAATATAATCTATTAGGATAATTCAATTAGGTAATTAGTTTATAATTGTATGAACTAATTTTAAATAATTTTTAAAATAAGTAACTTAAAATTATAATTATTCTAAAATCTAATCGATCAGGATAATTCAATTAGGATAATTAATTTATAATTGTATGAACTAATTTTAACTAAGTTAATTTAATAATCATCTTAATTGAATATTTTAGTTTATAACTAACTCATGCATTAAAATCGATGAATAATATGATATCTCAATATGATTTAATTTCAAATAATGGTGGTGGTGGTGGTGGTGGTGGTGGTGGTGGTGGTGGTGGTGGTGGTGGTGGTGGTGGTGGTGGTGGTGGTGGTGGTGGTGGTGGTGGTGGTGGTGGTGGTGGTGGTGGTGGTGGTCATACGCAACTTTAAGGCTTGTTAATAATAACTAGATAAATATTTATTATTATGTTTATTTTATTTTTTATGAAATATACTAGAATATAATTAATTACATTCTTAAATATTTGTATGTCATTAATTTAAGATATTTAATATAATTAAAATTTGTATTTCATTGATTTAGGGTATTTCATTAATCTACTCGAATGTAATTAATGGAATACAATTTTCTAATGATAAAGTTTTTTTTGACAAACCGTAGGGCTGCATTTAGAAAAACCAAATAATAATAAAATTCAATGTGGGTGTTTCACGAATTAAATGTTAAATTCTTTAAATAATGTTATGAGTTCAAATTATGTAAGACGTCCTGAATGAAAGAAATTGTGTCTACACGGATTAAATGTTAAATCCCTTAAATAAGGTTATGGTCTCAGATTTTGTCTGACGTTGTGATTGTATTAAATTGAGTGTTTTTACGGATTAAATTATTTACATTTTTTTTATTTTTTAAAAAATATATATTTTTAAAGTGTATGCTTGAGTTTGGTGTCATTTAATTTGTTGGTACTATGTCAGTTCAAAATGTAAGCTTAAACCAAAGTATAAAATAAATATATACATTCGTAAGTTACAATAATAACTGAATTTTATTTGTATCAATAAATAACTATCATTAAAAAATATTAATTTCTTAAATTGTGAATACTTATATTATTTTTGCAATATAATTAATAAAAATAATAATAATAATAATAATAAATGAGATATAAACATTCATGAATCATGAGGCATAGCGTAACGACTCAATGGACGCAAATTATTCTTCTCTAGCCATTCTTGAATACAACGGTCATGAAACGCATGCCCGCGCGGCATACGCTTAGCTTTTTTCTCCTCTTCTTCAAGGCAAATCACACCCTCAGATTCGGGTCCCAAATCCGAAACGTCCTCCAACACTTCGATGCTCGACTTACAAGCCGGCACAAATCCGATCTCCTCATCGATCTCATTATCATCACTGAAATAATCATGATAACTATCATCATGTACCTCAAACACTCCAAATTTCACAACAATCAAGAACTTGACTATGTCCTCGTTGGTTTCAGCTCGACACACAGAGTCGATATGGTCAAAGATTTCGGAACCGCGATTGGCCCTAAATTCTTCGGGAACTTCATGGTCCCATGGCACAAATCCAATCGTTTCCTTGAATAGTTTTTGGAGAAACATGTTGCGGAGTATAGTGGGATCGGGGTAATTACGGCGATCAAGCAAAGCATGGGAGTACCGAAACCGGCCGCAAAGTCGAGGGTCGTGGACTTCTTCCTCGTAGTCTTGTGGGATGTCGTCTTCGGTAAATTCACCCATCCATTTGTCGAAATAGTACCAAGTCCTTTGATCGGCGTACCATGAGCCGGAATCCATCTGCATACTTAAGACAATAGCGATGTTTTGCTTTGTATATTTGTTGTTCTCTTTCCATTGTTCTCAATTGAAGTGCTTTATCCTCCCCCTATCTCCATCTATATATATATACACACAACATTAACTCCAACTAAAACACAAAATACATAATCCTATTCCTAAAAGAATTGTACTTAGCCCAACACAATATTTTAAGGGTTTAAATTTGATACACAAGCTGTGTAAAATAAATTTTACACAAGCTTGTCTATTTCTACTATAAATCAAAATTAAACCTAAACCCTAAAAAACTAAACCTCAAATCCTAAACCCTAAATTCTAAACACTAGCCTTAAATTCTAAACCCTACAACCCAAACCCCTAAACTCTAAACCCTAAACTAAACCCCTAACCCCTAAAACTAAAAGGTCTATGTAAACTAAAGTTTACACAAACTGTGTATTGAAGTTTTTCTCGTATTTTAATAACATTTATTGTTTTAGAATTTGAATACGATTATTATTCTTGTTACCTAAATTAAATACGAGTATTTAAAAAATATTTAATTAATTTCCTGTATTTATTGTCATGTGTATTTTTTTTCTCCGATTAGGTTTAGGAGTTTTTAATAAGACACGTGGTAATAATTCCTTTTATCATAAAAAAATATGATGTAATTTAATTATTTTTAATAGTATTAAGGTAATTACGAAGTAGTATTTGTTCAAATATATTTTTAATCTTTTGACAATGCACACACCTTGCAGAGAAAGTGATTTAAACTCGAATCACCTAAGATGAACATCATTTATTTTTCCACTGAGACCGCTTGTTGGGTTATGATATAAATAACTATTTAAATAAGCAATAACCATTTTATTTCTTGATTATCACGTACTTGAATCAATTTGTTGGCTTTAAGAAAGAGGATCGACTAACATTAATGAAAGAATTACAAGAGATTATTCCAATACAAGGAAAGTTGGCTACTCTGCACCAGGAAGGAACATGGCACTGGTAGTACCGAAACGTTTAGCGGCTGCCGGAAATACCGTCGATGGTGACACAATCTCCACGGCTGAAAAGTTGTACGTATCAGTTCCGAGTCGACTTTGTAACCACGCTCTGCCTCCCGAGAACCCGTCCACCACCACAAAACAGTTACCGAAACCGAGACTCCTTAATGTTCTCGCCACTGTTTTTGCTGAATCACAGTAGCTGAGCATTCGAATAGATTACATTCTTAAGTTCAGATCAGAATTTACGAGTCTAATTCGAATGGATGATGAGATAGGGACAGAAATAAGAACTTACGAATCCAAGATTACAATGTTTGAGCCTTTGTTGATTTTCTTGAGATACGAAATCTTCAATGCTGCAATTTCAGCTTCTACTTTCTTTGTATGTCTCACCAAACCTCTTAAGCTTGCTCGGCAACTCGTCCAAGCTGAAACATAAAAACCATAAACAAAGCAAAATCAAGACATGGTTGTCAAGATATACCCCATGTTGTTGGATACATATATCCATATCGAATCCTCCTACTCGATCCCGAGTAACAGAGTACAAGACAGTAGGTGTCTGCCAAAAACAAATGGTTGTACCCCTGTATTATGTTTGACACGGATATGTTTATATTTCGAAGATCATACCCCTTAATCATGTTCAAATATGTGTCGGACTCGGATATAAACCAAATACAGTCATCGATAGCCTGATATGTACTTACGGAATAGCAATCATCCTCTTCTTAACACTCGAGGGAAGGCGAGGGACACCAGTTCTATCCTTATCCTTCTCTGATCGAACATCAATCATAACGTAATTTTGCGTAGAGATCAAATCAAGGGCTTGAGCTGGCGTAAGATCACCTAAAGATCAACAAAGAAGCAACATCTCAGTTAAAATTTGCACAAATCCTGAAAGAAACCTGAAGGATCATATTCTTGTGCACATGTTCAGGTATGCAAATTCGGATATGGCAAATGAGAAGTAGTTCAAACTACAATATTTCATCCTATGAAGGTAGAAGCTACTTCATATCAGAAAAACAGCAATGACAACCTTTGTAACCACGGAGGCTATAGGAGATGAAAGACCAAATGGGGGGAAAGAGAAGGTATGCAACGAACAATGCACCAGCAGTTCCTACGAGGCTTGGCTACATCGATGACCTTCGCAGTTTGTGTCGCGGCATCCTACAACAGAAATCATCATTACACGAGTATATGCACAAAGAGGCACCTTGCAAATTGCAATGCACACATACAACAATGGATCTCACAACTTCCCCAATATGATACACCAAAAAAAGTTCTAATTCAACATTAAAGTGCATGAACATCGAAATAAACCTTAGCAGCAGACAGAACAGGCTCAGTATCAAGACCAGTTCCTTGAAATGCTTCTTGTGTTTTCTTTGATGCCTCAGATAAAGCAGGAGAAGCGGCCTTCAATGCCTCTTCTCCTGCTTTCTGTGCAATAGGAACCCCAGCATCAATGGCAGGCTTCAACGCTTTCCCAACAACATCAAACACCTGCCGTGCAACATCCAAAGCACTCGAACCAGCTTCTTGAACTTGATCAATCGTTTTCTCCACCTGTAATTCAAAGTAACAAAAACTGGGTATCAATAAAATCATGAGAAAAGCTATGAAATCCACTTGATTTGCTTACTTCAGTGAGAGATGAGTCAATCAGTTCTTTGCTAAGACTGATGGCTTTGGCCTCATGGGGAAGTGAAAGTAAAGCCAATAAAGAGAAGGTAGTGGATGTTGGCAGTGATAGAGAGATGGGTTTAGTTTGGGCTCTGAATGAAGCTTTGCTAGAGGTTGAAGAAGATGATGTTACTGAGGGAGGAAGAGAAAGCCTTGAAGTGGGTGAAACTCGGATAGCCATTTGCACTGCCATTGAAGAGTTGGGTTTCAGCGTAAAGCTAGAGGCTTTACATAAAAATGTCTGGTCAATTAAGAGTATGAAGATTGAGTGATGAGAAACAAAGGGTTGCAGATTGATCGGGAAACCAGTGTGGCCAATTGTAATAATTCTTGAGGAAATTTCATAAATGGTCACAAAACTAAGCAAAAATGATATTTTTGACCATTGAGATTTTAGATGTTATAAAATGATCATTAAACTTATTGAATTATTCATAGAATGGTCACTACATGTTATAAAATAGTAATGATTGTTTTATAATATTTCGATAAGTTTAATGACGATTTTGTAATTTTTGAAATTTTAGTGGAAAAAAATCATTTTTACTCAATTTAATAACCATTTATATATTTGTACCCGTAATTCTTTGTGGTTGGACCCGTCATATCCCACAAATACGTGTATTGGAGCCACTAGTGCCTCTCCAACATGGAATTGGCATAGTAGTGAATCCAAATATATACTAGTATTTAATAAAATATTATACGTATAAAAGTAATAAAATATAATTAATTTAAGGGTTAATATTTAATATACTGTTAGTGCAGTTTTTTCTTTCTACAAGCGGGATTCAAATTATGCTACATATCATTTTAAGGGCACTAAACCTTACACATTAAAAAATAAACTTTAAATTCTAAACATTAAACTCTAACTCTAAAACCTTAAAATCTTAACTTTTCACTGTTAGTGTATTAATATTTTTATTAATTTAATGTGTACAAAAAGATAATAAAAAATTAAAAATCAGGCTACAAATGCGTTTTTAAAATTAAAAGTAATTTTAAACTACTAATATCATGAATCCGTCCTTAAAATGCATCGTTTTTCTCACTTCATCCTTTTTTTTTTTTCAAGTTCAAGACTTGACGTTATTATTTTTAATAGATTAACCCTATCATTATCAATATCGTTAAGAAATTGAAGGACGCATTACGCTAATTATGACACCTCAAAATAAAAGTAAAATTATTAATGTATAAAGAGTTATAATTTAGAGACTAAATCATATACTAAGCCTTAAAAATATCCCATGGCACTGAAGTGACAACTCATGGTGCAGTCCACACCTAATTCATGCAATTATGAAACTACTTTTATACTTTGAGATTCTTTTGTTAGAGTGGATTAATCACTTGTAAGGTGTTTGATGATCTTGTTTCTATGGTTCAATTCATCAACAAAATTTTCTTATAATATATCGTCTCACACCGAGTGAACATTAGTTTGATTGACAACATTACATTTAGGAGATTGTAGATTCGAGTGTGTTTATGTGCAATTGTTTCCGATTTAAAAGTTGAGAGTTATGGGTAGTTTAAACTTTATATATATAAATATAAAATATAGGGTTAAGATTCACTTATACATGATAAAAGCCCCAAGAGTTTTACAATGATTTATGATCATTGGATAAGTGTAAATTATTGGTTGAGATTACCCACTTCCCTTTTTTTCATAAAAATCTTAGTATCTTAAATTTTTAATCTCGGCCTTCAATTTATACTCATCCAATTGTCTTGAATTAGTGTAAAACTAAAACGATGTTTACACAAAAAAAATCTGCAATTTGAACACTTGTCTACAACATAACATCATGATCGTTATTTTACGATTTTATAATTTATATATAATATTATTTAAGATCAGAAATGTATATGTGATCACAATTTAAATTTCCAGAACGAGTAAATTAGTATAAGACCATGACCTAATATAAACCAAAATCTTTGGTTGCTAAGATACACGAATGCCTAGAAAATCAAAGGCTGACTTAGCCATTACGGTAGAAAATTCACTGAAGCTAATGACACCATCTCCGTCGGCATCCGCCTCTTTGATTATCTCCGTCAGCTCGTCGTACGACAAAGGCTGCCCCATTTTGGCCATACAACCCGCAAGCTCGGCCGGGGTGATGTAGCCATTTCCGTCTCGATCGAACAAGGTAAAAACCTCCTTAAGTTGCTCTTGATTCACCAGTATTTGTTCATTCATGTAAGGCAATATGGCATTCGCTAATTCATCGAACTCGACCGCACCATTTCCATTAGAGTCCATTTTAGCTAAAAGGACATGGATCTCGTCCCCCGATGGCTTGAGTCCCAGTGACCGGAGCAAAGCGGCGAGCTCTAGAATCGTAATGCTGCCATCAGAGTCCATGTCAAACCTTGCGAAAATATCCTTTAATTGATTGAGTTCCTCGTCACGTAACGCCACCATCTTCAACCCTAAACCGTAACACTAATTAACAAATTATCCGCACGCGGAAAAGAATGCTATCGGATAATCAATGTTAATGTCTTAATGATGGCTACGGCGATGGCGGCTCTCGCCAGCAACGGAGGAGGAGGAGAAGCGATGAATATATTTGAGGAAACGTTGAAGAAATGTTTGGCTTTAGGTATCTTGGGGAGACTATGGCGTTGATTTCTTTGGTAGTAATTTGTTATGAATGTGAGGCTTAAAATCGGAGTTTGTACTATGAGACGCGGCATTGAAAATAGATAAATTTGTGGTGGATATAATTTTAAATACGATGTAATTAGATTATACAAATACGATAAAATTTACTAAGCGCATTTAGTTGATTATATTTTTAAGAAATATTTTTAAATTTGAATATAAATATAACGTAGCATACAAAATAATATGAATATATCAAATCTATATATAGCACGATATATAAATAGCCACAATAATAAAAGCAATATAAATAAAACACCAGATAGTTAAGGAGTTTCAAAGAAATCTATGTTATTGTTTTTTTAAATTGTTGGGTTGTTTTAATTATATACGGGAGCGGGGTCGAAATTTGGAGTTAGGGGTAAAATATAAATGTTTGAAAGTATAGTAAGTTTAAAAATAAATGATTTTTTTTAAAAAAAATATATAAAATGATAAAGGTGAAAAAAAACTGGGGTAAGGGACAATTGTCTCTCCCCACCTTCTTATACATCCGTCATTGATTATATAGGGAATTATTTAGTATTTCAACAAAATTAACCGTACTATTTTTTAATATATAAATGTTCGAAAACAATTTGTTTATGCTACAAGGGAATTTGGATTTCATATGTTACGTAAATGGTAAGGATACAATACATACATTATCCAATATTTAATATAATATAGGCATGATGTCAAAAATACCTCATAATATTTGATAGAATAGTCATTTTAGTTCTTATTTTTTTAAAAATAATTTAACTTTTAATATTTTATTTTAATTTAAAACAATGCTTTTATAATTAAAAATTATTAATCAATTAACAATAAACAACTTAAAATGCAGATACTTTCACCTGTAAAGCACGTAAAGCATGATTACTTTCACCTGTTTGTTCCCTGATGAGTGGTTTCGAGGATTGTCCAAGCTTTATAGGCAGACACATTGGATATGCATCTGAATTTCCATGGATATATACCTTTAAAAATGGAATTTAAGGCCTTGGAATTGTAGTCTGCAGCCTTGTCTTATTCGGCAGTCCATGTGAGTTCAGGCTTCGTAGCTGTAACGCCATTAGTGCTTTTGGTGGTAGGTGGCTACCATCCAGCAAGAATTGCCTTCCAAGCTTCTCATCTACTAGACCAAGTTCAATGATTAATCATTTGTTTACTTTTGGCTCACATAAAAAATAAACTTTAGTCATAAATTTTAAAACAGTTCTATGTTTAGGATTATAATTAAACCATCAATTATTGGTTAAAATAAAAAAGACTCTTATCATCTCATCTTTTAATCAAACCAGCATTCACTCCTCATATCAGAAAAGAATTAGCATAACGGATTATGGAGTCTAAACTAGTTTCCTATCAATCAAATATTAGGTTTGTTGTACTGGAAAGAAATAATTCCACAAATAGTGTTCGGATATACAAACATTGTAAAAGCATATATGGATTATCTTTTCTTAAGTTGTAACTGAAGTTAGAGGCAAACCTATTGCACTACCATATATGTACATATATATACAAGTTAACATAAACTTCATATTTTTTTCCTCTAGAATGACAGAATAAACATCGAATACTGAACCGCATAAATATACAAACAACAAGATCCTGTTTCAAACAAGCCAAATTCAAACTGATATGCATGAAAAATAACAAAAACCTATCAATCATGCTAACTATTATAAACAGAGACGGAAGTAGAACTTTATGTTAAGGATGTGAATTTTTGTACTTAGTAAAACTATATAGAAAGTTAAAATTTTCAGGAGTGTAAATGCCCCTAGTACTCCTCGGTCCATCCCTGATTACAACCGTTTATATTATTCTCCTTGATCTAAAGAAGAACCAAAGGATGGAGCAACAACAACAGAAGAATAAACCTTAGAATTCCCAAGTGAGACCTTGAAAAGCTTGTTATTATTGTTACCACCTTCATCATGATCATCATCTGAAGTAGTACTCGAAGAGCAAAATATAGTTTCTTCGACAACCGTATCGAAATCACCAGCAACACGGTCCAATTTTGTCCCCATCATTCCATTAATGGATTTCAAAGCTGTTGATCTTGCATGGTTATTCATGATTGTTAGCTGAAGAAGCTGATAAACCCTTGGATTAATCTTCCCTGTTACATTCCTGCAGTTTTCTTCATACTGAAAATTAGTCTTGGCATTCTTCCCTCGTAAAACCCTCGCGGCGTTGTCGTAAGCCACGGCGGCCTCCTCGGCTTTATCAAAAGTCCCCAACCATAGTCTCAGCTTATGAAGCGAGTGTTTAATCTCAGCCACCCATCGACCCGACGGTCGTTGCCGGACCCCAAGGTATCTTCTTCCAGTGTTGAGCTTCTTGTTGCTTCTTTTCTCACCACTTTTGTTGGAGCTTTCTGCTTCAGTGGAGGTCTGGATTTTCCTAGGGTTTTGATTGGATTGAGACACCATAGGTAATGTTGAGGTATCCATGGTGTTGATTGCAGCAGGAGAAAAGGGTAGCAAAAAGGATGAGGTGCTATGAGATCATGGAATAATAATAATGGAGGCTTTAAAGAATGATTTTGGGATAATTGCATGTTCATTGTCTTCTTGTGATTAGAGAATTAATATATATTTTAATGAGCAAAATAATAACTGAATTCCTACTTGTCAAAGCAGCCTCTATTTGAATTAGGTTGAGCAAGGTGTCAAGTTTATAAAAGTCTTTATATGTATATATATATATATATGAATTGGTACTTTATACACTTCACTAGAATATTCTAACTCCACAAATAATGTCCTAAATCTTAAATATTTTTTTGGTTTAATCACCTGTTTCTGATCAACTAGCCGATTAATCCATATTGAATTTTATTAGCCGATTAATTTAGATCGATTTTGCAGAGGCTCACTATAAAAGCGATCATCTCAACCCAATTATCTTCGTTCACAACGTCATAAATACCATACGCAGCCATATAATTTTCTTGATAGAATTATTTTTCACGGCACATAAGATAATAATCTTATATATATGTATACACGTGTGAATCAGGTTAGGATATGTTCACATAGTATAAAACTTAAGAGTTTGACACAGTATTTAGATCGTTAGAATAGTGAAAATCGATGGTGAGATTAATAGTAGATAATGCGAAGATTTATATAGAAAAATAAGTGAATTGTCACTAATTTAAAAGTTTTAATCTCAATCAGTAAAATCAATTAATCCAACGATCAAAAAATGTAGAACTTTTAAATTTTACATTATGTAGGTGGATCTTAACTTATATACATATATATATATATATATAATTCTCTTACACTATGTAAAACTTGAAAGTTTTACATATTTTTTGAATCGTTGGATGAAGGTAAATAGATGGATGAGATTAACACTAAAAAGTGTGAAGATTATCACTTGGAAAAAAATATAAGGAAATAATCTTAGCCATTTATTACCATCATACGGTCCAAAAAAAATATAAAAGTAATTGAGTTTTACACAATGTAAATGGATCCTAACCATATATATATATGGAGGATATGATCTGGTTACACAGCGTAGAAGTTTTAAGTTTTACACGTTTTTTGGATCGTTAAATGGGTGAAACGGATGGCTGAGATTAACAGTAAAATATGTGAAGATTATTACATGAAAAAAAAAGTAAGGAGTTAGTCTCAGTCATCTGTTTCCCCTATACAATGATCCAAAAAACATGTAAAACTTAAAAAAATTTATATTGTGTAAGTGGATCTCAACCCTATATATATATTATCCTTGTATGTATATATTTGTATATATATCCACTTATACTATGTACAACTTTTAAATTTTATACTATGTAAGTGGATCTTAACTCATATATATTCACTTATATTATGTAAAACTTTGGTGATGTTTGTATCTTTTTTTTATTTCGAGCCTTTGAGTTAGGGTTTTTTCTTTTTTTTGTATGGTCTTATTTGTGATCTATAGACGTTAGTTTTCGTGTTTTTAGGAATATGTTTGGATCAAATTTGTTTACCTAAGTCGCAAATTCTCATTGTATTTTTGGATTTTTCCTCCTTTAATAAAATTAACGTACTCGTATTAAAAAAATAGTTTTATACTAATTTAAGATCATTGAATGAGTGGAATGAATTAATAAGATTGAACACTGGTCTCTTTCCTTTTTTCTTAAAAGCCTTCTTATTTCTATCTTTTAATCTTATCTATATATTTCATTCATCCAATGATCATACATAAATTAATGTAAAACAAATTAGATTGAACACCATAAATTCAAGTATTAAAATGTAAATTGACGCTACGTTAAAATATACTCAAATATATGTTTGACATAAGTGTAGTCACAACGGACTCTCAAGTAGTTGGGCAGAGAACTTCAAAATAAAGCCAATGAACTGACAAAACCCAATGTTTTATTGCATTTTATAATATTACAGACCCTAAAAAGCAGATTATGCCCGAAGCAATACCCTCAGTAACATACATCCAACAGCCTACAAACAAAACTCACACCTCAAAAGTGCCCAAAAAAACCAAAACAAAGATACGTTTGCTATCTTAACCTTTCTGTGTGTGTGTGTGTGTTGGGTTTTTATTTTGTCTGGTAATAGGTTGTCTTTGCTTTTAGTCTTTAAGAACATGGCATGGCATATATCCCTTTGTTAGCTCATTTTGCTTTTCAAATATGTTGGTTTTTGCAGTTTCTGCAAATCCTCAGAACAACTTTTCAGCTTTCTTGTTGTGTTCCTTGTCAACTTATTCACAATCACATCTATATATAAATACCCTTTCATTTTAATTTCTCTGTTAACCTGTCTTCGTAGACGGAATTAGGATGGCATAATATCAAAATATGTCCCTGGCATTTGATGGGATAATCATTGTAGTCCCTACGTTTTTCAAGTACTTTAACCTTTAACGTTTATTTTGGGTCAAAATGATCTCTCAATGGATGAAAGTTGTTAGTCAACTAACGATAAATAACTTCAAATGAATTGACAGAATAACACATCAAAAGAAAAAATATATATTTTATATAATTTTATAAAATTATTTTTTGACTGATGTGTCATCATGTCAAGTCAGCACCTTTGTCTATATGACACCTATGTCGCCGTGCACTGTCTAGTAGGTTTGTCACGTCATTTCAAGCTATTTATCATTAGTTGACTAATAGTTTTCATCCACAAAATGATCATTTTGGCCTAAAATGAAACGTTAAGGGCTAAAGTGCTTCAAAAAAAATATGAGTCAGAGTAACTATTTAGACAAACTTTAGAGGCTTTCTTTGACATTATGCCAATTAAGATCAATCATTGGAAGGGATTAAATTGTTTTACGTCAAAAAGAACAAAAACAAGAATCTGTTAAATATTTAAATCTAAAAATTTAAAAAAATAAAAGTCTTATTTGACTAATATTAAAACAAAAAAGAACTTAAATCGTTATTATACTAAAAATTTTAGAACTCACAACCCCTCCCAATCCTTAATAACGCTGTCCTTGATTGTGCTGGTCACTGCTATTTCCAGATATAGATGATATATTTATAAAGGGTTATTTAGTTTGTTGTTGTTGGATTCTTTAGGGCAGAACCTTTTTATCTTAAATTCTCCTTCAAAAATGTTGTGAGAAGTCAGTCTTTCCTTTGTTTGTTGTTTTCTGCATATCATACTTCCTCTTCTTTTTGTGCATATCATGCATACGACTATATATATAGATAGATAGATAGATATAGATATAGATATCGATATAGACAAACCAGAATCGAATGTTTAGTGGAGTTAAATTACTGAATATTAAAAATATAAAGGTTTTTTTGAATATTTAACTCCTATTTTTGAATATATATATATATAGAAAATATTTTGAAACATAAGTTATGTAAATTTTACAGAAATTTGACATTTTTAATGTTTAAGGGTCTAATTTAGGGTTTATGGGTTTAGAATTTTAAATTTTAGGATTTTGTATCAAAAAAATAACTCTATATATATATATGAGGAGGGATTCACTTACACAAGTGTAAAACCAAGTGAAAAAAACACATCCATAAGCTTTTTTACGATTAATATTTTAACTGTTAGAAAAACTAGCGTTAATCCAATAATAAATAATAAATAATAAAATTAAATATTGATTTATTATACAACAAACAGAATAAAATATAAGAACGATACAACGATGTAATGCAAACCGATTTAACCGAGTTTAAATGTGTTGAGGCCTGCACGAACGTAGTTTTCTTAAGGCAAATTTTCGGCCACTCCTATGGTGCTCGAGTTCGTTGGTCGTCTGTCACGAACTTGCTCTTGCCTTCGCCTAGACAAATTTTCGGCCACTCTATGGTGCTCGAGTTCGTTGGTCGTCTGTCACAAACTTGCTCTTGCCTTCGCCTACCACCGAAAACCACTTTTGAAAAATCCACAGAGAAAACTATAGAAAAATTTTGTGGTTTTCGTTTTGTTGAAATCAAAGGAATGGCATGTTATTTATAGGGAAGTGAGCTGAGTTAAATGTGAAAATTATAATATATTTTAAATTAATGGTGATTAACCATTTAACCGAATTAAATCGATAACAATATGTATATTATAAAGGGCCTGATCAATTCGAACATTTGCATCACTTGCATCATATGAGTGCACCCCAACCTGAATAGGTTCAACAAGCTTCAATCCACACCCCTTACGCAAGGCACAATTTCCATTCAAATCATTCAATAACCACTAAGAGGGTAAGTGTATATAAACACTTCCATGTTATTTATCCCATCAATGTGGGATAGGGGGTTTTCACTTCCTTATTCAATTCACAACTACCCTACTTTGAGCATCAATTTCTCATTCATCACTCAACCGTTTTGAGCATATGAGATACCGTTGTAAAGGTCTCATGGAGTAGAATTAGATCCAATAAAATTATTATTCGAATCTCCACCTTTACCCATTCGAAATATGGCTCAAAATTACCATTTTTCTCACATTTTTCCAACAATACAATTCAACGGTTGAATTTATCAAGATAATTGTATTTATTAATAATAAGTTTATATGTATAATAAATTATTATGCATATAATTTTTTTAATCAACTTAATTTCTCTACCATGTTGATCTAAAGTAATGTTTTCTATTAATATATATAATGGTTGAAATTTTATACATAAAATAAATAGGTAGATATTTTTAATTTACTCGAAACTTGACATACATAATATGCATAAATAAAACATTAAATTTAATTATTGGATTGTAAAAATATTAATTGAGGAAAAACTACGAAACTATGTAAAATTTCTTTAGTTTTACACTAGTATAATGATAGATAAATTAAATATATATATATATATATATAATTAGGTTAAACTACATCCAAGGCCACTTAACTATGGGTTTGGTAACAAACAAGTCATTTTTCTAAAAGTTACAAACTTGTCACTCAATTAAAATATTATTACAAATAGGTCACTTTATCGTTAAAATTGAAACGAACGTTTAATGTGGCCTGATATAATTATACTTTTAGTTCCAAACTTATACATTCTATTAACTTTATCTCAATTCGAAATATTTCAATAAATTTAACTCTTCATATTTAAAAATTTTATCAATCTAGTCTTTCTGTGATTTTGTCAAAGCAAACAAGCTCATTAGATCAAAGCAATAATTGAAAAACGAGTAAATGACATTCTAGCATAAAGCAACAATAAGTTACTATGAAACTATTATTATACCAGGAAAGTAATATAATATTTCTGGGAGAAGAACAAGCAATTTAGGAGAAGAATAAAGACAAAAGATGAAATTTTGAAACATAAAGGTTAAATTTGTTGAATTATTTCGATTTATTATATCAGAAAAGTAATATAATATTTTTTGGAGAAGAATAAAGACAAATGATGAAATTTTGAAACACGAATAGTTAAATTTATTGAATTGTTTTAAATTTATTATACCAAGAAAGCAATATAATATTTTAGGAAAAGAGCAAGTAGTTTAGGAGAAGAATAAAGACAATTGATGAAATTTTAAAATATAAAGGCTTAAATTTATTGAACTATTTCGAATTAGGATAAAATTAATATAGGGTAAACTATTGTAACAACCACTTATGTTTAGGGTTTGTACAGTTTTGGTCACCAATTTTCAAATTTGACCGTTATGGTCATTTACGTTTTTGATCTGTAAACTTATAGTCACTGAGACGTTTGTTGCTTTTAAACGTTAACGGGAGGTTGATCTGGCATAGTAAAAAGAAGGATAAATTACCTAGGTAGTCCCTAAACTATTACTTCACTCCTATTTGGACTATCAAAATAAAAACAATTTATATAATTACACATTTAATCCTCTATATTTATAATTTTTTTATTTCTTCTCCCAACTTAATGACTTTATTGCCCCCTAAACTATGTACTTTTTTTGAGTTGACCCCTAAAATATTTTTCGAGACGTTTTGCCCCCTTAACTAAAAATCGTGACATCATATGCGTCTTCCGTTAAAAAAATCTCACGGGCCAATTAAAACGCACTACGTGTCACAAAATATAAGCTGACTTAAATAAAAGGGTGAATTGCACATTAGGTGTGCCGAATTTTTTTTATATTTATTTTAGTCTTTTATATGAACTTCCTCTGTTTAAACTTTTCTGGAATGCGTAACTAACTCATAAGTTGTTTAACCTCCCGATGCATGGCTTTTTGAACTAAAGGGTATTGCCCAAAACTCTTCAATGGTAAGCAGATTGTTAGAACCTACTTCCCTCAATCCCTTGAACATACCATCTCGACTACAATGAACTCCGTCCCATCGTCCAAATTCTTACTCATACACACAAACTCCCCATCTAACAACTCCCTGCCATCACTTGACCAACAAGACATGGAAGACTGACTTGATGAAAAAACATCATCAAAGGTTGTTCTCTTCCATAATTCTATCAGTCAATTTCATCACATCTCATGTCAGCGTGGCTTTGATCTCCACTTAACCCCATCCATTTTAGAAATTTATTAGGTAGTTCAAGAATGCTGCTTAAGTTTTTAATCCAAAGTTATCCGGCACAGAATTAGTGGAGGCAGCGTGCTCGGAATCAGAATTCTAGGGACAATCGGATCCAAAAGCAGAAACAGAGGTGATGTCTTCACGGGTGTCAAAAAATTGATCTTCATCTTCACTTAAACCCATGAAAACTCACCCTCCCCACAAGCATATAAGAGAAACAAAACATCAAAATCCCAAAACAAAACAAAAATTCCTTTATAATACTATTGTAAAACCCAGATCCCAATAAAACCCTAAAAACAATTGAAGACGAACAGCTTTAAGCCAAAACTAAAATCTAAAAACAATTGTTGACAAATAGATCAGTGCAAAGTGAAATAAAACAATTGAAAGGATACATTAAAAATGACAGGAAAAAAGGGTAGGACTTATCAGGAATAGATAAACAAAGATAAGTAAAAATAAAATAAAACTAACCAATTATTCATTCATTTATAAAAAAAAGCATAAAACTAAAAAATGCCCCAACGTTTGACTGAATAATCACTTTGGCCCCTTTTTTTGAGCAATTCAACTCTCAACGTTTTATTTTGGGTCAAAATAACCCCCTGCGAATGAAAACTGTCAGTCAACTGGCGGTAAATTGTTTGAAATGACATGACAAACCTATATGGCAGTACAAGCTGACATGACAATATTATATAGACAAATGTATTAAATTGAAAAAACGTTAAATCGGTCAAAAATAATTTTATAAAATTATATAAAATATAAAATAATTTTTTCTGCTGGCTTATCATTATATCAAATCATTTCAAACTGTTTACCTCAGTTTTCTAACAATTTTCATCCGCGAAGGAGACATTCTGATCCAAAGTTAAATATTGAGGGTTGCTCCAAAAAAATAGAGTCCAAAGTGACTATTCAATTAAACGTTGATGACATTTTTTGACTTTATGCCTAAAAATATGAGTCAGCTGGGCACCATTTAATAAATGTAAGTTTTTTTATATTTATCATAATATAACTTTAACCTGTGGCACCATTTAATAAATTCAACCAAGCTTTTCGAGCTTACTGGGCATTCAAAAAAATATTGAATCAGTTGGACATTCCATAAAAGTTTAAACAGAGGAAGAAGATGAACAGTTCATATAAGGGACTAAAATGAACAAAAATAAAATATGGTATACTTAATGTGCAATTCACCCCTTTTATTTAAATCAGCTTATTTTTTAAAATAAAATGACACGTGGCGTGTTTTGATTGGCCCGTAAAAAAATTTTTAACCAAGGGGCATATGAAGTCACAATTTTTAATTAAAGGAGCAAAACGTCCAAAAAATACTTTAGAGGCCAACTCAAGAAAAAATTTATATTTTAGGGAGCAATAGAGTCATTAAGCCTTCTTTTCTCCTTCACCGGCTTCTATATTCTTCTACATCTAATCAAATCCCTAATTTTTCTTCCATAATAATGCACAATTCAAACAGACCTTTACTCGTGTTTAAAAGTTCGATTTAACTTAATTTCATATAAAATCGAATTTACGTGACTGAGCCTGTGACCAATGGAAATCTAATGATTTCAATCCTTTGAATCATTCTAAAATATAGAATCACATGGCCCTCCTCTCTATTTTAACCACTGTCATTAGCTGGAAACTGATAAAGATAATAATAAACTGATAATAATAAGCTGATAAGCTACAAACTTTTAAGTTAGTAATTTAGTAAAAAGGGTTTAATAGTATCATTCCAGATGGACTGACTTCTCAGATTGTAAGTATAAAGATTAAATTCTAATAAATTAAACTAGATGAAATTAACTTTCTAAATGAATAGAAGTTGAGAGAGAAACTAAAATTTTCAAATTAAAAATAACACGAGAGCTTATTTTTTTTAAAAAAAAACATGAGATTTAAATATTAAATTTTAAATTAATATAAAACCCTATTATATTTTTAAAAAAAATCAAGTTTGTAATTTTTTATGCAGGTTTCTTCTTGTATGGCATGTGTTGTCTGACGAAAAAAATTAGTCTTTTACCATGGCCAAAGATTGACTACAAATTACAATCGTTTTTTAACTTTATTATTATTATTTTCATTTAAGCCTGACAGATTAATCAAAATTAAAAGGTATTCATAATCAAAATTACTTTCAAAAATTATTGAAGAACATAATTTGAATAACAAAAGGATTTCATTTAGGATTAGTGATGAAGAAGAATATGGGAATTAATATAGTAGAAAATTAGGGATTGTGTTAGATGAAGAAGAATATAGAAGATGGTGGAGAGGAGAAGAAATAAAAAAAATTGTAAATATGGAGGATTAAATATGTAATTATACAAATTGTTTTTATTTTGGTAGTCAAAATAGGAGTGAAGTAATAGTTTGGGGACTATCTAGATAATTTATCCTTTGTTATTGTGTCAGATCAACCTCTCGTTAAAGTTTAACGGCAACAAACGCACCAGTGATCATAAATTTACAGATAAAAAACATAAGTGACTATAACGATCGAGTTTGAAAATCGTACAAATCCTAAACATAAGTGACCATTGCAGTAGTGTACCCATTAATATATTGTGTTTTAAAAACTAAAATTGCTATTATTTTAGGTCACATTATTATTCTTCTTTAATATTTAACGGTCAATGAATTATTTGTAACAACATTTTAATTGGCATGTTAGTAACTTTTAGAAAAAGAAAAAAAGTAACATATTCATTATTAAATTCCTAGAATATAGTTTACCCTTTATAGGAAAGACACAATTTTAACTTGACAAACTTAAACAAGTGTCAATCAGTTTTCTTACAGACTAAAGAAAGAAATCAAAATTAGTTTACTTTGATTTCTATAACCTTACATCTTAAATACAAATCAAAACACAAAAATGATGGTTCTAACTTCGAACCAATAATGTCGGATACGAGACTGCATCTTAAGTTGCTAAGAACATCTTACAGACATAACTTTCTTGTCAAGAAAGAACTTTTCTTGGTGTTGAATATGTACATTTGAAAGAAACCCTAGCAGCGTAAGTAATATACAGACCATCTTTTGGTCGAAAACCAGTGAAAAAAACGGTGATCATCGATGATCCTCGCCTCTCCCTTTTGAGCTTTTCGATTTTGCTTCAAACCGTGCAGTATAACCTACTGTAGTGTGGCATAACGATCTCTGTCGCACCACGTTACAGTACTCGGGATCTTCGGATTGCCCATCAGATCGAATCCACTGTATCATCTGATGATACATGGGGAAAAACCGGATTTGGATGGCTGAGTAAGCGAAATATGGGAGAAGTGAGGCTATCAGCACGAGGAGGGTAAGAAGCCAATACAATCCTGCAGGCGCACAGGCTTCAATAAAGACCTTGTAGGCAGTAGTCGATATGTTCGGGTCCATAGCTCCGTATGCCATGAGGAAGGTATGCCACAATATTATGCCGCCCCATATAAAGAGATGTTGAATATATGTAAAATATGTGATCGATAATGCCATTTGGCAGTTCACAACCCACACTACGCGGTATACATGGTAGCACCAAGGACTTCCAAACCAGCAACTTCCCCGCCTTTGCGGAAGGCTTGATGCTGCATTGCTCGGATGCAGAAGAAGAAGATGATCGTAGCACTTAGAACTCCGTTAAATGCCCATGCGAGTATCCTAAGCCAGCTAAATAGGACATTCTGTATGCCTTCTTGATATAACAGAGGAAACTGCAACATCAAGTCGAAGAGAAATCAGATATCATGCCGGTTTCTATTTTTATCAACAAACCTTTAATAATGGCATTCAAGATTCTAGTGATCTGCGGGTAAAACAAAGCCTCGTATATGAGAGATACCTTAAGACACAAGCGGGATGAGACGTCTTGGTCGAAAACTCCGAGAGCAATCACCGGAAGCGATGTGAAGAAGACATTACAGAGGGACAGAAACCAATCGTTGTATACAGCTTGTCCGGAGAATGATGAGTATATCTCGAAGAAGAAGATATTGAAACCAAAAGCAATATTCTTGTAAAAGAAATAGCATATCTGCAAAAACAGTTCCATCATTTTAGTTTAACTGGTTGCTATTGGGTGATGTTTCTTTTTCATCTCTTAACAATCTTCTGATTTTGTGGTTATATCAAAATCTGAATTCGGTTTTTTGATTAAAAAAAACATTACATCTAAGTTGCAGGTTTTGATGAACACTTTAACATATAAGAGTAACTTATAATACCATTGATGAAATCCGTCTATAACACCAATGTCCATGCACAAGAAGCAAGCGCTCCAAATACCGGAACTGTGCAATTGCAATGTCGCTTGACATGACAGCCTAAAAATTTGAGAAGTCGGTATTAGAATCGAGAAGGAAGAAGCATCAAGTGAAACAGACCGATGCACCATCTTTATACATGAAGTAATTTGTTTAGCATTTACCTGCATTCCTTCTACACCACTGATACTGACTCCGATATCGGCTTCTTGAAGCATACCAACATCATTTGCTCCATCACCGATTGCCAGAGTTGTACTTCCCGTTTTAGTTTTAACCAGTCTTGTAACCTGCATTGTTCCCTAAGTTAGTTTTCATTCTCCTCAGAATTGCTAGAGAAGAAAGAAAAAGGCCTGATGCTTTTCTTCGAAAATTACAAAAACAAGTACTCGTTAGTCCAGTCGATGTGGGAAAATTTTCATCCTTCATTTAACTTACTAGAGCCTTCTGTTTAGGAGATGAACGACAGCAAATAACGGATGCACATCCAATGGCAAGTTCTAGGAAACTGTCTTTGACATCATCTTCCAGAGCATAAGTTAATGATTTCCCATCAACAATCAAAGCCAATGCCTCGGAATTTTCATTCGATGAAGTAAGCAGCTGCTTCCCTTCAGCTATCTGCTGGAGAACACTTGCCTTACATGCCTATAAATTAGAAAATCAAAAGGTTCTCATTAAGCTTACAAGCACACTCAAAACCTCGGATTGTATTCGGATAAGAAACAAGTATGGCAAACACAGTTCAAGGCAGAAAAATCTTTCTCGAAGTGTGCTTGAACAGATATGACAACCAACACGGAAGTGGTTTCTATATGCAAAAAAAAAAAAACACTCTAGTCTGTGCGGGCAGTACATGTATACGTGAGAGCATATTTTCTAAATAAATATGAATTAACAAAGAAACAAACAACACAAGTAAAGCTTGAGTAAATAAGAATTGTTATGAAGTTTCATACGAAGCATTCGATGAGATAAAGAGGACAAAATAAACTGAAAAGAGAAAGATCCATGGTGTTTTGGTTAAAGGTTGTTACAAATGAAGAGAAAAACTTGAAAGGCAGAAAAAATGATTTATAGAACTTAGAGTTTACCGCTGCAGTGGCGGTTTTATCCCCGGCTTTCTCCATTGCCTTGTTTTCCGGAGTTTCGGAATTTATTACAACTTGCTTCATTCCTTGTCTAAGCAAACTACAGGCAAAGCTGCAAAGTTCAAAGTTTTTGAAATCAGCATATGGAAGCTCACACAAATTTTATGGTAAGCATTTGCAATAATGACCATACCCAATATTAATGGCTGTCTCCATCTTATCTCCTGTCAAAACCCATATCTTGATCCCGGCTTGTGCAAGTTTGTCGATGCATTCCGGAACCTGTCCAGCAGAAAAGGCAAAACGTGAATGCGACATTAAAAATATAAACAAATAATGCTTACAATAGGTGGCCTTTAAACCCACCCCATTTTGAAGTTTGTCTTCAACAGCTGTAGCACCAAGAAGAATCAAATCCCTCTCGATTTTCTCCGCCACTTCCTCAATCATTTCCTCCCGATCTGCACTCACTACATTCTTGGCTTCCGTGAATTTCTCATTGAACTCAACATATTCTTCCTCGTCTATTTCACGGTATGCAAGTACCAAAGTCCTCAAACCAGCATCAGCATATTCTTCAACGTGCTCCTTGGTTTGCTCTGCAAATTCTTGTCCATTCTTTGCAAGTCTTTCGAACATGACACTGCTTGTAAGAACGAAAATATACTTAATATAATCCATTGTTAAGTGTTTTTATACCAGAAAGAACCCTTAATCTGATCCTTAATTGTTTCAGATTACAAACCTGTCGGCACCTTTACAAAGTAGCAGCAGCTTTCCATCCTCATTCCGCAAAATCACAGACATCCTCTTTCTCGAGCTACTAAACCCCAAGATATTCAATAGGTTATAAGATCTGAAGAAGAGAAAAATGTCTCGTCATTCTCATTGCATAATGTAATAACATTATCCATTGAAACTTGAAAATAATAGACAAAGCCTATGTACTGAGCCTGCAGCTAAAGTTAACTCCAATGGATGGCCTTGAAAATAATTTATAAACGATTAAGGATTATAGATTTTAACCTTCTGATTTTTTCCCCAGAGAGATCAAACTCGTATAATGAAATTCTTGTTTGTGTCCTTTCATAGAACTCAAATCCCAGTTCTTTAGCTGCAACCACTAATGCTGCCTCGTCCGGTGATTCGGCTTCATAGGAAATTCTACCAGTTTCTTCATCCACCTCAGGTATTGCAGTATGACAGATAGCCAATAGTCGTAAGAACTTCTGGATTACATCCGCGCGGGGTTCGTTTAGCCAATTACTATTCATGATTCTTTCATCCACAAAATTAAACCCTTTGACAGATGGCTTTTCTTCCTGAATCTCCTTTACTTGGCCCTCGACCTCTGCCACCTCTTGAGCCAAAGGCAAACCCTTTCTCCAGGCGAGAGCTCTTTCAACTTCGGTAATTCCATGACCATAAGATGTTCCAGCTATAGAACATCTGATAAATTCCATGGAATTGCAAGTCAAAGTTCCGGTTTTATCAGAAAGTATAGTGTCAACCTGGCCAAGCTCTTCATTTAGATTTGAGGTCTGAGCATGTGCTGGCTTGTCGGCTTCTTCATAGTACATGTGCAGATCTTGGTTGATGAAAATACTCTGGAGAACTTTGACAACTTCAATGGATACATACAAGGAAATAGGAATCAAATATGAATACAGCATGAGGGCTGTCAAAAACTGCAAAATCGCTGCTACTGCTGCCCTTTTTGGGTCATAATAAATTGTAGTCTCATCCGGTCTAAGGTACCAACTTGTCATTCTTCCATTTTCAAGGTCCTCTCTAGTTTCTATGCCAAAGAAGATCGACCCGATAATAGACAGCACAACAAGGACAGCAAACAGAAAGTACACAATATTATCCATCCTCTTCTCGACCTTGCTTCTCTTCGAAGGTGGTTCCGTTGAATTTTGAATAACCTTCGTGTCACGGCCTGTGAAGATAACTACACCGACAATATAATCCGTGTTCCGTAATTTGGAGTCCCTAAGTAAAAGCTGCTGAGGAGATAGAGGATGTTGTTCATCTCCAAGTTCCAAAATGCCAACGAAAGAGTACAGATTTGCATTCGGATCTTCACATCTGACGACAGCTTTAAAATTCTGAAAGCTCGAATCATTGTGCAAACTTGAAGTTGCATCTGATGCTTGTTTTAGTTTCAAATTGGTTTCGCCGTCAAGGTTCATCGTTTCAACATAGCAAATAGCTTCCTCATAACTTGACGAGAGCAAAATGAGATCTGCAGGAAAGAATTCATCCTTTTCCACCTTCACTATATCTCCAACTTTCAAATCCATCCATTTAGTACGTTCGAAAACACCATCACCTTGATGCATTTTAACTTTCCGGTTGTTGACCTCAATGTCCTGCAATGTCATCAACGACATTTTTACGAACCCGGAAACATAATCTAACAAAACAGGAATAAGACTATATAAACAAAAGAACGGAGATTAAAAACAAGACATGTGAAGCAAAAGGTTGCAACCCCTATCCCCACATTTCTCTGTGTCTTTCCGGCAAGATAAGATAACCTCTATTCACAACCTTCTGGCAATTGGGTGAGTTGTAGCACCGAACAAGTATGTTCCCCACAAACCATTTCCGAAACATGCAAACTTTGTGACAATATATTCCTCAATTCTAACTTATATCCGCATACCCAAAACTTATATCCACCACAAAATCCCCATGATTCATAGAAAAGCCATTGCAAAAATGTGACTATTTACACATCTGATATAAATGAAAAACAGAATAGTAGTAGTTTAAAAAATTCAACTCTAAGCAACATCAAGTTTCTTCATGTTGATTACCTGTTTCTTTCGTCTCCAATCTTCGATAGCCTCCTTTCCCATAGTAGCTCCGATTACAACAACTAGTGGAAGAACATTACTAACAGCAGAGTAAGGAGAGTGGCGTAAAAGCCAAAATAGCACATATGAGAAAATAAAAATTGGCAGCCCTCCTGAATTGCTCGAACAATGATTTCGGAAAGAACGTTGCTAGCGTATACTTTGTACTTAGAACATAATTATCACTGTAGTTGCGAAGACTGGCCTCGAAGCATTCAGGGTCATTGCAATATATAACCCTAGAGAAGCCAGGCCCTCCAATCAATGATTGATCACCTTTGAAAGATGCTTTCCCACATGAGAAAGCATGTATTCGGCTAAAATGCTGCTTTCTTCGCCTGGCACCTGCCATTCTTTTACAATTTCAATCCAATCCTAAGTGGTTCAAAGAATCAAACACATGGTAAACACCAAATAAACTTTCTTTTTCCCCCCTCAGGAACTGCAGATTCTTCAAGATCAGCTGCAACAATCAAACCAGATCTTTAGTCCATAACTCCATTTATGAACATTTAAAGAAAGTAAAAACAATGCTAATAATCTAGCAAACACCAGGAAAGAAACTAACCAATTCAAGAACAAAACACCCATATAATCCCAGAAAGACACTTCAACAACAAATCCCATTTCATAATTTATTGTTCTTATTTTAGTTTTTGGGAGAAGTTGTGGACTAGGCAGCCATTTCTGAACTTTGACTTTTAGGTAGAAGAAAAAAAAAAGCAAAGAGACTTACAGTTCACCAACCCCAGAGAGAACCAAACCAGATAAAAATGGAAACTGGAAGTCTGAAACAGCTTTTAGTTTAAGTGTTTGTAAAGTTTTCCAAAAGTTTAAAACAGGTAAAAGCTGAAGGTAAATACCGAAATAAACTGTAAATTATACCTCAAGCAATTATTTGCAGGAGTAGTGGCGGTGATCAAGTCTTCTAGAAAGTCAAACAACAAAAAGGCTGTAACTTGTAAGAGAAACATGATAAAAGAAACAGTTTTTTTTTTAAAGAAAATCCCATGGTTCATATGCTTTCAAACAACCACTCTTATAAAAGAATATATCCCATAGATCTGAACTTCCAAACTTAACATTACAAGCAAACCATGAAATCTCAAATGTAAAATGCTTTAAAAAAAATACAAAGAATGGAACTTGTAAGCTGAGAGAACATACTTCATTGACAAATTTTTCTCCTTTTGTCCCCTGGGATCTTCCCCTTTCCTTTGCTGGCAACTTAAAAAGTTACACAACAAGCCGCCGAGACAAAACAAATTAAGACAGATAAAACAAGAAAAATGGGGGGGGGGGGGGTGGTCTGTTTCTTACTGTTGTGTTCTTCAGGTGAATATCGAGAGAAGAGAGAGATGGGATTTAGCTGAAACGGTGATTGGGGGAAGGACAGAACACAGGTGTGAGATGAACTTAAGGTTGTCAGAAAAACAGTGAAAAATATTTTATTTTCTTTTTCTTTTTGAAAGACGGTTAAGAGAGAGATTGAAAGAGAAAGGTTTGGCCTTTGGTCCGTAAAATGTTCACAATTTGATAAGGCAATGCAATTGTAAGAATGGTCAAACTTCACTGTTCACTATCGCATGTTCTAATTATGTTTAGGCTAAGCGTGTTGGATTTGAATGTCAGCGATTTTATCATTTCGGGTTAGATGAGTAGTTTTGAGTTCTTTCAAATTTGAGTAAAATTACTAGTTTAGGTATTTTGAGTTTAAATAATTTAGATTTAATTAATATTTTTGGGTTGAATCCTTATGAGTTTGAATTATTGTAAGTTTTAGTTATATACGATTCAAGTTATTTCGAATTTACTTGTATAGGTCATTTCTAATTTAGGTGTAATTCATGTTGGATGGATTGAGATGGTTGGTTGTTATCAAATCAAATTGGGTTGAGTTCGGATTCAAACTAACCGATCACATTTATCAAATTTAGGTCAAATTTAAACAACTCTAATTATAATTAAAATTAAGATATAGATAATTATATTATTGAAAAAAGGATATAGGTAATTATGCATAACAATAATTTTTCGCAAGCAAACTTCTAATGTTGTATTTTTCACTCAATTATAATGTATTATTAATAAGAGAGCCAATCAAAGATATAAATAAGAGTCATGTGTTGTATTTGGGGGATTTTAAAATTTAATTGTTTTTTTATAAATAAATTTTAATTGTTAAAATTTAAACTTAAAATCTTAAACCATAAACTTTAAATAAGACACAAAATAATATTAACGAAGACATGTAATGTCACCGCATAAAACAATTCCCCATAATATAAATGTGATATGAAATAATGTTTAAAACTTGTGCAATGATTAATTTAAATGTAATAATATTTTAAAATATGATCGTGTTAGCTAAAAATGTGTGAATATAATATAAATTGTGTATATCTTTTTTGGTATGATTATCATTATCAAACTTATTAGACTTAAGGATTTATTACTTCATTTCATTAGTTGGTAAATTATGTTTATATTTAATGTACTTTTTATTGAATTAAAAATGACATTATAATTATATTTGTTATAATTATCTTTTTTAAAACACAAACCAATAATATGAGAGAAAACAAAATGGGTTGGCGCCACAGGATTGAACTAAGTTTTATACACGTGGCAAGATCCAGTTGAAACTGAAATTTTCTTCTTTATGCAGACTTATCATCAATTGGGTCGGTTGCAATAAGCCGCCCGGTTTGGTAATTCAGGAAATTTATTAAAATTTTTAAAATTAAAAACCGAGTTAACTATAGGAAGGGATCCATTAAAAAAAACTATAGGAAGGGATTAAATTGTTTTATATTAAAAAATAAAGATTTATTAAATATTTATTTTTTTAAATCAGTTCGAATCGAATTCAATTAAATAATAAACTTTTCATTTAAATTTTACTGTGAAATAAATAAATTTTAACATAATTTTTTTAAACGTTTTATACAAATAGTAAAAATAGATCCTTAAACCAAGTCAAATTCAGACCTGAGCATGAAAAGCTTTTTGAACCAACGCAACCCAACCTAACCTATGTAGTATGTACAAATATAATTGATTTTTTTTTTTAAAAAAAAGCAAGAACTAATCTTAATTTTGAGCATAATATAGGGGCAAAAACCTGAATTTGACTTTTTACCATGTGTTAAAACTTAAAAGTATAGAATATTATAGCCGCCAGAGATTTTACCTGCAGAGAGTTTGGAGCCCTATGGGGTTATGGCTCTCTATTTCTGCATCAAACAAAATTCAAGTACACAAATTGTTAGGATAATCAATTAACACTGAAAGTGGCCAAGAGGGAGTGAATTGGCAATTTAAAAAGTTTGGAAGCAAATGTAAAAATGATAGACAATGAGACACGATGATTTATAGTGGTTCAACCTTCTAACAAGGTTTACGTCCACTACCTTAGCTTCCTACTAAGGATTTTAACTAATTTCACTATGAAATTTTCTCATTTTCTAGGCTAAGGAGGCAACCGTTACAAAAGATCAAAGCTTTCTACCCAAAGCTTGATCAAGATTCACTCTTGTACAAGAAAAGTAAATGGCAAAATAATAAGATCCTCACAAGGTAGATATTTTCCCAATTTACAAGAACAATCAACCCCAAACTTGAATTAAGGATTACAATGAAACACACAAGTCGGGTACAAGGATATGAATTTAAGAACACAAGGGTTGGATTTTTGCTTGAATACTTGAATGTTGAACAATGTAGGTTCATTAGTTGTTGTTGTAGCATTGAAGTCTTGTATTTATACCTTTTTATTGAATTCTAGCCGTTTGGGTGGTTGGAGTCATCAATAGAGCCATTGGGGACCATCTTTCCCGCAATAAATGTAGTTTGGTGAACAACCGTATCGGTACACGAAGGCCCGTATCGAAACCTGTAAGAACAAAAATATAGCCGTTGTGGAAAGCGTATCGATACACGGAAAGCCGTATCGAAACGGTTATAGTGTAAAATAGGGGCTTATCGAAACGACAAGGGCCGTATCAGTACGAGTTTTGCTCACTAGAATCTTGGATGAAAAAGTGTATCGGTACGCTTAGGGGCGTATCGGTACGGGTTAACCGAAATTTAAAGTTTAAGGATTCCAATAACTGACAAGCAACGGTCGAAAAATTTAATGCAAAGATCTTGACAAACCGTATCGGTATGGGGTTAACCGTATCGATACGTTTTGAAATTTCTTAAATCCAGATTTCAAACCATATCAAAACGGGTGTGAGCCGTATCGAAACGCTAAGCTTAAAACGCTTGCCCAGATGAATGCCGTATCGAAACAGACTAAGCTGTATCGGTACGCTTTGCAAAAACAAATTCCAGTAGCCAATTTCTGTATCAAAACACCAAGGGGTGTATCGATACGCCTGGGCGTGATTGTGTAGTTTGGCTTGAAAACACTTAAAAAAAATTGGGTTTAAGTTTTGGACTTCAAAGAATTTTTTCTTGTTATTTTGTGAGACTTTTGAGTACTTAATTTTTTTTCAATTTAGTCCTTAGATAATTTGTTATATCAAAATCAAACATAGGTTTTACAATCTCCCCCTTTTTGATATAACAAACCAAATGGTAATTTTTTAAGTTTTACCCCCCCTTAATTTAAGGCTATAAAAAAATTGGCTCTTTAAATCTTCTCCCCCTTTTTGTTAGATCAAAAATCAACATAGTTCAATAGGGATATTTATCAAATCAACAAGCTAACTCCAAGGAATTTAAAAAAAGCAACATAAGCATTAAAATTCAAATTATAGTTCAAGCAACATAAGCAATTCCAACTAAAATCCTAAAAGCATAAACTAAATAAAATACAAAGCATAAGAGTTCATAATAACATAAAACAAAGGTGCATAACTCAAATCCTAATATGACATACTATGATATGCAAAATGCCTAAGAGTCCATACCATCATCTCCATCATCTTCATCGTCTTCATCTTCATCCTCCTCAACATCATTTGAGTCCGAAGGTCTATGGGATTGACGAAATTCACCATGAAAGGCGTTAAGAGTGATGTCCATAGATTTTTGGCGATGTTCAATAACCGTCACCCTTTCCTCCAAGGATGTGAAGCGAGTGTCGATCGCGGCAAATCCGGAGTCCATGGTGGTTTGTAAATATGTGAACTTCTCATTGAGCAAAGCCATGAGAGCATCATGATTTGATTGGGCCACAGGAGCTTGTGGAATAGGAGCTTCTTGAGGAGCCACCACCGGATCGGGTTGAACACCTCCTGGAAGATCGGTGTTCCGATACCATTCACCATTGTAGTAGGTGAACTTTGCACGATAGAGAGAACGCTCATCAATTGGATCCATGAGAGGTTCCATAAGATCGTATGAACAATCAATACCCATATTATGGAAGATGTAACTCAAAGCCCTGCCATATGTGAAGGATGTAACCATAGTGGTGTGGCGATGTTGGACAAGAAAGACGATCTCGAAGAACATAATTTGAGCAAGGTTGGGTCACTTCTCCTCACGAAAGCATCGAAGCCAAAAATCATCGAATTGGCGGATGGTAAGTATTTCCCACCGAATGGACAAAACCACCAAGTGATCATGAGGTGTAAGATGCGATCATGGGCATCAAGAACAGTCATCAAACCACTAACGACATGTCCTAATTCACTCTCATCATTTATTCCCGTATCCTCAAGACCCAAAAAATTTGCTAAAACACTTGAATCAATTCGAAATTTCTTACCCATTAAGTAAGATTCAATTGCAATGACCAAAGTTCATTTTTTGTTGTAAATACACTGAGCGTCGGAATAGAAGATCAAAACAAGATTTCTGTATAAAATCCCGGGTATACTTAAAAAACAAGATATTTGAATTTAAATCTTTCGGAGGATAAAAACAGGGTTGAAGTAACACGCTCGGGGCGAATTTTGTAACTTTGGTATTCTTTAAAATTTTCCATGGCGTCTGGAAATTGAGGTTCATTAAAATAGTTTTGATAAATGTGGGTAAGATTGGGTCTATTACCAATATGATCGGGAAGAGAACGTGGAGGATTTGAACTAGAGGCAGTGTCATTTCGTGCTCGTTTCTTAGGGGCCATAATCTGAAAACAAAATCAAACCAAAAATGTTGTATGCATAAATCAATACATTCGATCCAAAAAGTAATCCAATAATCAAGGTATTGTTAAAAATCTATACAATATAGTTTAAAAACATATACAAGTATAAAAATAATTTTTGGTAAAAGAAAACTTCAAAAACAGTGTTAAAAATATACGATATAATTTTATATTCGAATCAAAAAAGTTTCTGATTTGAAAAAGTTTTTACAAAAATATTGAAAACAATACTATATAGGTTCTAAATCTATGATTATAGTACAAAATCAGTGTATATATATGTACGAAAATTGAAAAGAAAAAGTTAGGGTTTATACCTTGAAGTTGAGATTTATGATGAATGAATAGATTTGGATGCACAAACTTGATGATTTTAGCCTGGGTTTGATGTAAAAACTAAAAGCCCTCAAGAATTTTGAAGATTGGTGTGAGAAAAAGTGAGGGATTGAGAGGATTTTATAGAGGATTTTTGAGTTAGGGTTTTGAAATAAAGTTGGTATTTGAGTTAAAGTGAAAATCCCTCATTTAATGTCCTTAAAACTGCCTAGCGTGAACGCGTATCGATACGCCAATATGGCGTATCGAACTCAGTACCGAAATGCCTATACAACCATTTCGATACGCGACCTATACCAGTACAGGAAAACCTGTACCGAAACAATTGTAAATGACCCATATCGATACGAGGAACACCTGTAGACTCTCTGAGTGAATGCTGACAAAAGTGGCAAAAGATATGTGTTGGAAAAGTATAAAAACGTTCTAAGATGAGTCTTTTGCGTGCAAGTATACACGGTCTGCAAGTAATACAACTGGTAAGCTGAGTATTGATCCCACGGAGATTGACTTGGAATTCAATTGCCTTGATTGTTACTTGCCTTAAGAAAAGGGTTGATTTGATTTGAAATTGGTTTTGGAAATAATTGAAATAAAATAAAAGAAAAAAATAAAGTAAAGACATTGGCAAGGAAGCTGTTTTAATGAATGATGGGCGTTGGCAGGGAATGCCTGGTTTTCACGCTATTCATGTCGTGCTAGCCTTTAATAACAACATGTCTTGGCATTGTTTGCCGAGCATATTCAAAATTAGCAAAGCCTCTCTCGATGGTCATTGCCCTAAATTGATCATGTAAAAACCCCTATATCTATATAGTGCATGCTTTTAAATAAACCAATTTGATTAAGATCTAATCTATACTCCTAAGGGGTAGATTTCACTCTCGAAGTAAGTTCATCTACTTGAACGACTTCTCTCGAAGCTTCTCTCCTCATTATTCAACAACTTAATCGTTGCCACCCCAAGTTTGTTAAGATATTGAGGAGCAATAGGCCAACAGTGCCAGCTCTCGCTTGGCATAGTATTTAGAAAATAGTAAAGTATGCCGAATAGATAAAATAATGCCGAAGGCAGAATTATTATTAAAAAACTAAAACATAAAAGCAGCGTTCAACGCAAACATCCCCCACCAACTATTAAATTAGTTCATGGTGAGGGATTTAACCAACAGCCCACAAACGTTTTTGAAATACATCATCATTAAAAACAAAATAAAATAACTTGAAAGAGAAAATGGGCTAGAAGGGGTCTCTCGATGCAGCCCTTCAAGATCCAGGCTTCTCGGGTGCATCCGGTTGTCAATCGTCACACACCAACTCCTCACTCTGATCTTCTTCTATCCTCATCTCAAATGCTAGCTTGGTTGGTGTTTAAATAGGTGTGCAATAAAGGGATATGATTAGCTCTTCAAATTTTAAACTTCAACTGCCCAAGGAATAAGGGATTATCATCTTATCCAAATTTGAATGAGCGCTGATTAGGCTAGGGCTGACGTCATACTGCCGATGCTGCCTTAGCGTCCAAGCTTGGCATGAATCTGCCAACCAGTCTGACACCATCTTATCCGCTATTTTTTTGGAGATTGTTCCAATTGCTATCTTTTCGGAGCCTGGTCATTTCCTATTTTTTGGGGTCCAACAGCTTCTTGGCGTGGCTTCAAGTTCACTTCTCTGCCAACCGGTTATTGGCATTGTCTGGTCTATCTATGCCAATAGCACTCAGCATTCTCTCTAGCATTCCTTTATGTGGTGCTTTTCTGGGCTAAATCCTATGCCAAACCTGCAAAATTGCCAACAAAACAACCCTTCACACTGGCATAGACAAAACTCTAAACTCCTTATGCAAATGCATGATTCTAACATCTAATGCAACTAAATGTACCTAAAAACAAGCAAAAGCATTGTAAGATTAGCATTAAAAACAATACTTTTGGAGAGGCAACACCCCCCAAACCTAACTCATTGCTTGTCCTCAAGTAATGCAATCAAAATAAAAACAAAAAAAATATGAAAAAGTTACCTCGACAAAATTTTGGTTGAATGCCAACACATGCTGGCAAGCAGAATTTAGCTCTATTTCTGTCCTCAGTATCTTAATGAAATAATGCCAAGCAGGTAGTAATTCAAGTGCAGCAATATAACTCTAGTAAAAGTTCATGAAGAGTGCATGAGTGTAGGCAATATGCATCAAGTTTCCTTTCACTCCCTTAGACAAATTTTACTACCTAAACTCAGATATAAATTTTTTTCATCATTTTTTTCTTTGCCAAGGGTTTCTTGCTGGCATTCATTTAAGCTTGCTTCGTGACACTATTTAGCGTGAGAGATAAGAGGGAGCATACCACGAATCCCACCTTAATCTAGACATAGGCTTTCTCTTCAACTCATACCCTAAGGTTTTGGACTTGAGAACTAAGAGGGAGCAAACCATGAAGCCCCAAGTAACTTATTATCCCTAGGTAGAGAAGAGTTCATTTTTTTCTTGCCCTGACAGAACATTGCTGCCTTATTAGTTTATTTTACCCTGGCATCATTTTTTTTTAAATATGAGCATAGTTTCAAAAGGTCTAAGTTTGCTAAGGGACTAGATACATACTACGTGTTAAGTGTAAGTTCAATTCCCTAAACTAAAGATCAATTGCCAAGCAAACCTGGCATACTACTCTGCTGGCATGGCATGACAACTAAAGATTAAAATTTCCTCATTGGACAGACACCTAGATCAAATTAAGCTTGCCTAACAATTGTTAACATTTTTCAAAATTAAACCGAGGCAAAATTTTCTTTTTCTTTTTTTAGTGGTTCGGTATGCATCTATTCTAACTGACCTAGATGGCATGACAAATGGCATGACAACAGAAATTAAACATGAAATACATGGCAGAAATGCGAAGAAATTCACACCCCCAAACCCAAGTTGTGCATTGTCCCTAATGCATGAGACAACACATATATGCAAAAGAACAAAATAAAATAAAATGCATGATCATGTGAATGCAATGCAATGAAATGTAAAGGAGTTTAGGAAGAAGATGACTCCCCTTCGGAGACTATTTACCGTGTGGCACGGGTTTTTCTTCTCACAAATGGCCCTCGATCAGGGGCCATGTGTTTCTTTCTTTTTAGGCTCATTTTTGAAGCGGCATTGAAGGCTCCAACTTCATTCTTTTCCTTCGCAGGCTCTGATGTAGCAGGTACATTGGTGGCATCAGATGGCGTATATATAGCAGGTGTCATTGGCGACTTGGCTTTGGTTTCCTTTGTTTCATATGAAGAATCAAAACTGGCAGACTCGAATAGAACTGAAGACAACAAGATTGTGGCATTGGACGGGGTATAAACTAGACTAGCTAGCATGCATTGTCGCTGGCAGAGATCTCGGCAGGGAAGTCTAGAAACTCTGGCACAATATCAGTTGATAATTTTGTAAGAGCCTCTCTGATCACAACATCCCTGGCCTGGATGTAGTGTCACATCTTGACATTGAGCTCCTCAGCATTTTCCAGCTTTTGGAGAATAATCTCCTGGCGTTGGTGAATTTGGGACAGCATTGCCATTGAACTATCTGGCACAGTTTCTAGCATGGTTACTAGCGCGGCCATTGAATCCTTGGGCTTTGGCGTGGGTGCCCTTTCCTTTCCTTTCCCCTTGTCTTTGGGCTCGGTAGTAACAAGATTCCTCCATATAGCAGCAGTAATTGTTGTTCCTTTGATCGTTTGCCCTTTATCCGTATCAAGCCTTGGCACATCATGGAGCATGCAAACGTTAGAAATCAACAAAGGGAAAAATAAGCTGCCAGTACCTTTCGCTGCACACTTGTATGTTTCCTCAACAATAAGTTTGCCAACATTGATTTTGCGCCCCATAATAATAGAGTGCAACAGGATCATCATTTCTTCCGACACGGTCTCGTTATGGGATGTGGGCATCATATTCGCCTTGAGAAAGTGATTCCATCCTCTCTATTAGGGCTTCAATGCCAGCCTCTTCACCGTACGGTGACCCTTGGATGACACTATCCCATGTCGTGCTAGGCTCGCACAGATCTGCCAGCAGCCTCTTTCTCTTGGCAACGTTAATTGATTTAGCGTACTCGAAATACTCATCCTCTGCACCATCTAACTCAAACATATTATTGATATACCTTTCACCGAAACGAACACATTTACCTCTAATCATCAAGAATGGAGAATCCTTGGTCACAAGGTGCGCATAGAATTCTTGGACGATTGTGGCATAAACTTCCCCTTTTTGCTGGAAAAAGAGTGTCCATTTGTGCAAGTTAATCGTAGATATGACTTCCAGAGGGAATCCATTATTTGTCTCTGTGTTGAGGTTGAAGTGCTTCTCATAGCAAAAATTCCTCGAGGCAAAATTGGATTTGAACTTTTTCTCAATCTCCTGGTTGAAGAATCGCTTGAAGGGGATAAAGGATGAAGCTATTGAAACTCATTGAAGGAACTTGAAACGATGTTGAAAAATGAAGAAAAAATGATTTGGGTTTTGCACTTGCTTATCGAAAAGAAAGTAAAAAGTGAGAGAGAGATGTTTGGTTTCTTTAACCGGAAAAGGTGAGAAAGTGAAAGGTTTTGGTTTGGTTGAGTGTTTTAATGGGATTAGTAATTAGGAATAATGATGGGAAGTAAAAAGAATTAATTTAAAAAGAGGTAGAGCGATAAGGTTGAAGTGATAAGGTGATAGGTGATAAGACAGGGTAAAGATTGGAGTGATAAGGTGATTGGTTTGAATTTTAAATTTCAACCAAAATTTTGGGTGGCTAGGGTTTAAGGTTAAAAGAAAAATACTCTCTCTTATTGAATGGGCCGGTCAAGCTAGGGTTTTTCTCATTCTTCCAAATTTAACACCGCCGCATGCCAAGCTATTCTGACACTATGTCTGGCAGACTTCTCTATTGGGACATCAGCTCCTGCCAAACAATCCAGGCATCGTTTCTGGCATTGCTCCTGACATCCTTCCTGACATGGTTCATGTCATAATGAATCTGCGCAACTCAAAGGAAACCTTTCAACACATTAAATGAATAAAAACTTGAAACTAAAAAAGAAAGAAAATAATTAAAAACCTAAAAACAAATAAAAACACTAACCTAATATTTACAAAAGTTGAAGCCTGGTGGTGTTTTTATGTTACCTCTGCCAAGAGGATCACCTCTTTGGCATTGTTCTAATCACCTTCCATGTAGTGCTTTAAACGTTGGCCATTCACCTTAAAGATTTCGCCCATCTTCAAATTCCTGATGTCCACAGCTCTATGAGCATAGGGCTTCACAACTTCATAAGGGCCCGTCCATCTTGATATGAGTTTCCCTGGAAACAACTTTAGCCGTGATTTGAATAACAAAACACGTTGGCCTACCTCAAACTGTCTTGGCATTATCCTAAAGTTATGCCAACATTTTGCTTTTTCCTTGTAGATCCTGGCCTTCTCATAGGCTTGCGTTCTGAATTCCTCCAACTCATTTAGGTCTAGTAACCTCTTTTCTCCAGCAGCTCTCCATGCCATGCCAAGTGTTCTGATGGCCCATTAGGCTTTATGCTCAAGCTCCACTAGCTGATGGCATGGTTTTCCGAAAACAAGTCTAAATGGTGAAGTACCCAAAGGAGTTTTAAATGTAGTCCTGTAAGCCCACAAGGACTCATCTATTCTCAAGGACCAGTCATTCCTTGATGGATTAACAGTCTTCTCTAGAATATTCTTAATCTCCTTATTTGAAATCTCTGCTTGCCCGTTTGTTTGTGGATGATATGTCGTGGAAATTCTCTAATATACACCATACCTGCACAAGGCTTTAGAAATTAGATTACATTTAAAATGGGTTCTCTCATCATGAATAATCACTCTAGGGGCGTCAAATATAGTAAAGATATGCTTATGTAAGAACTTGGAAACAACATTGGCATCGTTCATTGGCAGAGCAACAGCTTCTACCCACTTAGATACGTAGTCAACAGCTACAAGAATGTATACATTACCGAATGAGGGTGGAAAAGGACCCATAAAGTCTATCCCCCATACATCAAATAAATCCACAAGCATAATGATTTAAAGCGATAGTTGGTGTCTGTCAGAGATGTTTCCTGTCCGTTGGCATCGATCACATGCCTTGGCATACTCGCGGGCATCTTTATATAGTGTGGGTCAAAAGAATCCTGACTGCAGTACCTTGGCACCAGTCTTTACCCCAACAAAGTGACCTCCATATGGCGTGGCATGGCATAGATGCAATATGTTATGCTGTTCATCCTCAGGCACACACCGGTGGATCACTTGGTCAGCACACTGTTTGAACAATATTGGCTCGTCCTAATAGTATTGTTTGACTTCCCGCAAGAACTTTTTCTTGGCATTGTATGCCAAGTCTGGTGGCAGAATGTTACTTACCAAGTAGTTGACAATATCGGCATACCGTGGCATGGCATTAACTGCAAGCAAATACTCGTCAAGAAATTCATCTCTTATAAAATTAGTCTTACCATCTTCAAGATGATACTCTAAACGTGAGAGATGGTCAGCTACTAGGTTTTCACTGCCCTTTTTGTCTCGGATCTCAAGGTCGAATTCTTGAAGCAGGAGTGTCCATCGAATTAGTCTGGGCTTGGCATCCTTCTTTGCCAAGAGATACTTCAATGCCGAATGATCTGTAAAAACCACAACTTTGTTACCAATTAAATAAGATCTAAATTTGTCAAAAGCAAATACAACCGCAAGAAATTCTTTCTCGGTCGTAGAGTAGTTCAGTTGTGCTTCGTTCAAGGTTCGGCTGGCATAGTAGATGGCATGAAAAGCCTTGCCATGCATTTGTCCCAAGATTGCTCCAACGGTATAGTCGCTGGCATCGCACATGAGCTCGAAGGGCTCATTCTAGTTCGGTGCTACAACTATCAGGGCATTGATAAACTTCTCTTTAAGCTCCTAAAATGCTCTCAAACAAGAATTGTCAAGTGCAAAAATGGCATTATGTTCTAACAAAAAGCATAAAGGTTTGGCAATTTTTGAAAAATCCTTAATAAAACGTCGATAAAAACTGGTATGTCCTAAAAAAACTTATTATACCTTTGAAACTTGTTGGATGCGGTAGCTGCTTAATTAACTCAACTTTTTCTTGATCCACGTCTAACCCTCTCTCAGTTACTTTGTGCCTGAGAACAACGCCCTCCTTCACCATGAAGTGGCATTTTTTCCCAGTTCAACACAAGGTTGGTCGCTATGCATCTCTTCAAGACTTGCTCCAAACTCTGAAGGCATTCCTCAAATATTTTGTCAAACACTGAGAAATCATCCATGAACACTTCCATGTTGTGCTCGATCATATCAGAAAAAATGGACATCATGCAACGTTGAAACATTGTCGGTGCATTACATAGGCCGAATGGCATCATTCTAAACGCAAACGTCCTATATGGGCATGTGAACATAGTCTTCTCTTGATCATCAGAGGCAATGGCAATCTGATTATAACCTAAATAACCATCCAAAAAATAATAGAAAGCTTTACCTACCAACCTGTCTAGCATCTGATCAATGAATGGCAATGGGAAGTGGTCCTTCCTCGTGGCATTGTTCAGCCTCCTATAGTCCATGCACACTCTCCACCCTGTGATAGTTCTGGAGGGAATTAACTCAGCTTCACTATTTTGTACCACGGTCATGCCACCCTTCTTTGGCACGCATTGCACCGGGCTAACCCATGAGCTATCAAAAATGGGATATATAATCCCGGTATCAAGCCATTTTATGATCTCTTTTTTCACTACCTCTTTTATGCTTGGGTTTAGCCTTCTCCGGCCTTTAATGGTCTTGCCATGGTACTCCTCCAAGATAATCTTGTGCATGCAAATGGTTGGGCTAATTCCTCTGATGTCTGCCAAAGTCCACCCTAATGCATGCTTATAGTCACGTAATATTGCCAACAATCTTTCCTCTTGATCGTTAGTGAAACCAGTGGCAATGATCACTGGCAGAGTTGAGTGTTCACCCAAATAAGCATACTTCAAATGATCTAGCAGTGGTTTCAGTTCCAACGCTGGTGACTCCTCAATTGATGGTTTAGGTGCCTTGATTTCTCTATCGGCCAACTGTAGTGGCTCAAAATAACTCATCTCCTCAGCCTTCAAGACTGGTTCTTCTGTTTCCTCAAACAGATCAGCTATGCTATCTAAATTGTTGGCATCAAATTCTGCATTCTGGAATAACTGTGCTATGTCCAAAGTGTAAATGGACTCCATCATCTCCTTTGTTTGGCACTCATCAGGTTCATCTACACATTTCAAAGCATGAAACACATTAAATGTAACTTGCTGGTTATTCGTGCGCATTGTTAGTTCCCCTTTATGAACGCCAATCAAAGCCCTACCCGTGGCAAAAGAAGGTCACCCCAAAATAATCGAGACATTAATATCAGCCTTATAATCTAAAATGATAAAATCAGCTGGAAAAATAAATTTGTCTACCTTTACCAATGCATCCTCAATCTTACCCTTGGGATGTGTATATGATCGGTCTGCCAGCTGAAGTGTCACGGTGGTAGGTCTTGCTTCTATGCCAAGCTTCCGAAAAACTGACATTGGCATCAAGTTGATGCTGGCTCCTAGGTCACACAGTGCCTTGCCCATAAATTTGTTACCAATGGTGCAGGGAATAGTGAAACTTCTTGAATCTTTCAACTTAGGTGGAAATCGATTTAGGATCATGGCACTGCATCCTTCGGTCAGAGCTACAGTTTCAAAATCTCCCAAGTTCCTCTTTTGGGATAGAATGTCCTTCATAAATTTTACATAGTTGGGCATTTGTTCAAGGGCTTCTACCAATGAATGTTGATTTGCAATTGCTTAAGAACCTCCAAAAAGTGCTTGAACTGCTGATCTTGCTTATGCTTTTGAAGTCTTGCTGGAAATGGTGGTGGCGGATAAACATATACCGACGCTACTGGCTTTGCCAAGGCAGTGTTGGCATCAGTCTGTTTGGCATCGGTGTTGGCATCGTTATACTATCTGACATCGGTGCTGGCATCATCTGCTTTTGGTTACTCTTTCTCTACCTTACTGGGATTATCTGTTAGTGCTGGCTTCTCGACTTGGCAGTTATCTGGCTGCTTAGCAGCCCTTTCCACCTCACATTGCTTATCGCTCCGAAGAGTTATGGCTTTACATTGCTTATTTTATTTGTGTCGAGCGTCTTCTGTGTCACTTGGCAATTTTCCTTGGGGTCGATTGGTGAGTACATTGGAAATCTGCCCTATTTAGACTTCCAAGCTTCTCAGTGATGCTGCCAAACTCTAGACTGTGGCATCATTCCTCTCCATGTATTCTGCGAGTGTGCCAAATTGGTTGAGTCTCTGCCCTTGCTGAAAATTGTTTTGGGCTTTCTGTGGCATGGCATTGTTATTTTGACTCCGAGTATTCTGGCGTTGGGCATTGTACTAGTTACCTCCTTGATTTCCCCATGCTAAGTTAGGGTGTTGTCTCCAACCTACATTATAAGTATTGGAGTTAGGATTATAGTAACGATTAACATTGCCAACAAAGTTTACCTATTTAGGGTTGGTAGGGCATTCATCCACATGATGATTCTCTCCATAAATTGTACAGAAAGGATCTAATACTTTGACTTCTTGGGCCTCATTGTTCCTTTGCAACGTTCTTACCGTGCTAGTAAGGTTGGAAATCTCGGCATGAATGGATGTTAGTTCGTCAACCTGAAATTTCCCACTGGTTTTAGTTTCAGTCCCAAGTCTCGTAACAGAATATTCAAAATCATTGATTGCAATCCTCTTTAAAATGTCAACAACCTCAGTATATGTCTTGTCAAGCAATGAGCTAGCTGCTGAAGCATCAACAACAATCATCGTTTATGCATTCAATCCATTGTAAAAGGTTTGGATCTGGTCCAATTCGGGAATCCATGCATAGGACACCTTCTTAACATGTCCTTAAATCATTCTCAGGCATCATATAAGGTTTCATCCTCAGCCTGCCTGAATGTAATGATCTCACCCCGCAGCTTGGCAGTGAGTGTTGGCGGTTGGAACCTTGTCAAGAACTTTTGGCGTAAGTCTGCCCATGAGGTAACTGAGCCATGTGGCAAGGAATTAAGCCAAGCCTTTGCTCTATCTCTCAAAGAAAAAGTAAATAACTTCAGCGTCACGGTATCTTCAGGTACTCCATTTTTTTGGAATATCTGGCAAATGTCCATGAACTGTTTTAGTTGTTGCCCTGGATCTCCAGTGAGTGCTCCATCAAAATGACCTACATTCAAAATATTTTGAATCATTATCAACTTAAGTTCAAAATTGACAGCGTGTACCTCTGTGCCAACAAGTCCTGGCATTAAATTGTCAATGGTTGGTGTCGAATGTTCTCTAATAGGTCTCACATTAACAATTGGGACAGCAGGTGGTGGTGGTATCTCATTGTTGAGTGGATTTCCTCTATTGTTCACCACACCATTCTCTCCACTACCTTCGTTTTGCATCGAGATTTTCTTAATTTTTGGATCGTATGGCCAACTATCCACCACAAGATGGCTTCTGGTCATACACTGAAAAAAGAAAAAAAGGTAAAAACAAAAATTTAAAAAAGAAAGACAAGTAAAAAATTAAAACAATCAATTCTGTTGCAATCCCCGACAATAGCGCCAAAAAACTTGTAGACTCTCTAAGTGAATGCTGGCAAAAGTGGCAAAAGATATGTGTTGGAAAAGTATAAAAACGTGCCAAGATGAGTCTTTTGCGTGCAAGTATACAAGGTCTGCAAGTAATACAACTGGTAAGCTGAGTATCGATCCCATAGAGATTGACTTAGAATTCAATTTCCTTGATTGTTACGTGCCTTAAGAAAAAGGTTGATTTGATTTGAAATTGATTTTGGAAATAATTGATATAAAATAAAAGAAAGAAAATAAAGTAAAGACATTGGCAAGGAAGATGTTTTAATGAATGATGAGCGTTGGCAGGGCATGCCTGGTTTTCACGCTATTCATGTCGTACCAGCCTTTAATAACAACCTGTCTTGGCATTGTTTGCCGAGCAGATTCAAAATTAGCAAAGCCTCTCTCGATAGTCATTGCCCTAAATTGATCATGTAAAAACCCCTATATCTCTATAGTGCATGCTTTTAAATAAACCAATTTGATTAAGATCCAATCTATACTCCTAAGGGGTAGATTTCACTCCCGAAGTAAGTTCATCTACTTGAACGACTTCTCTTGAATCTTCTCTCCTCAGTATTCAACAACTTAATCATTGCCACCCCAAGTCTGTTAAGATATTAAAGAGCAATAGGCCAACAGTGACAGCTCTCGCTTGGCATAGTATTTAGAAAACATTAAAGTATGTCGAATAGATAAAACAATGCCGAATGTAGAATTATTATTTAAAAATTAAAACATAAAAGCAGCGTTCAACGCAAACGTCCCCCGCTAATTATTAAATTAGTTCATGGTGAAGGATTTAACCGACAACCCACAAACGTTTTCGAAATACATCATCATTAAAAATAAAATAAAATAAAATAACTTGAAAGAGAAAATGAGCTAGAAGGGGTTTCTCGATGCAGCCCTTCAAGATCCAGGCTTCTCGGCCAAGTTGGTCGGACCACCCTTCCTAGGTGCAGCCGGTTGTCAATCGTCACACACCAACTCCTCACTCTGATCTTCTTCTCTCATCCTCTCAAATTCTAGCTTGGTTGGTGTTTAAATAGGTGTGTGAGGAAGGGATAGGATTAGCTCTTCAAAATTTGAACTTCAACTGCCTAAGGGATAAGGGATTATCATCGTATCCAAATTTGAATGAGCGTTGATCAGGCTAGGGTTGACGTCATAATGCCGATGCTGCCTTGGCGTCCAAGCTTGGCATGAATCTGCCAACCAGTCTTGGCACAATCTTATCCGCTATTTTTTTGGAGATTGTTCCAATTACTATCCTTTCGGAACCCGATCATTTCCTTTTTTTTCGGGGTCCAACAGCTTCTTGTTAGGCTTTTTGGATTTTAAAATCTCATAAGGAGTTTTCTTCAAAATAGGCCTAATTGTCACTCTATTTATGATATAACAAGCCGTATTAGTGGCTTCTGCCCAAAAGTATTTTGGCAAATTGTTTTCACAAAGCATGGTTCTAGCCATTTCCTCTAAAGCTCTATTTTTCCTTTCAACAACTCCATTTTTTGAGGTGTTCTAGGAGCTGAAAAATTGTGGCTAATACCATTTGAGTTACAAAAATCCTCGAAACCTAAATTTTGAAATTCGGTGCCATGGTCATTTCGAATGTGAGAAATATTTTGACCAAGGTCATTTTGAGTGATTTTTGAAAATGTGATGAATTTTTCTAAAGCCTCATATTTGGTACTTAAGAATAAAACCCAAGTGTATCTAGAGTAATCATCAACTAAAACATATGCATATGATTTTCCACCCAAGCTAGTTGTTCTAATAGGTCCAAAGAGATCCATATGGATCAATTGTAAAATTCTACTAGTTGAAACATCATTAATGGACTTGAAAGAAACTCTTTTATGTTTGCCTTTTACACAAGCATCACAAATTTTATCATTTGAAAATTTTATTTTAGGCAAACCTCTTACTGGATCTTTTGAAACCAATTTTTCTAAAACGCTCATGCTTGCATGCCCTAGTTTTCTATGCCATAACCATGAATCATGCTCATCATTTGCAACAAAACATGCATGAGAAATGTTTATGTCATCTAGATGCACCATGTATATGTTTCCTATGCGATGATCAAAAAGCACAATTTTATTTGTTTCAATGTTTAAAATTTTGCAACCATTAGAATTAAAAACAACATTGAAACCTTTGTCACAAAATTGACTAATGCTTAAAAGATTATGTTTAAGACTATTAACATATAGAACATTTTCAATAAGTACGGATGAGTGATTACCGATGGAACCCATTCCTTCAACTTGACCTTTGGAGTTGTCACCAAATGTCACCAATCCTCCCCTTTTTAGCTCAAGTTCCACGAATCTAATCTTGTCGCCGGTCATATATCTTGAGCACCCACTATCAAGGAACCACGAATTTGCACTTGAAGCTTTGGCCTTGTAGCAATGCTCCCCCTACAAACGTGGAATCAAACTTTGATTTTTTGTACCCAAATCTTTTTGGGTCCATGAACATTAGTTCTCAAAATCTTGAATCCCTTAGGGATCCAAGAGGAAATATCATTTACATTGTTAGAAGCAATAACATTTTTAGGAATCCACACACTTCTAACTTTCTTACCATAATAGGGCCTTGAATGCCCTCCATGTTTGTACCCATCAAAGTTCCTTTTTACATGGTTGGGTTTTGAAGACTTCCCTTTTTCAAAACTTGGTTTCCCAACCTTGTTCAAAGAAGCTTTGAGATCATTTACCTCCTTGAGGTAATGATCCTTCAATTCGGAATGGAGGTTATTTAAATCAACATTTTCTTGTTTAAAATATTTTTGATTTTTAAATCACTTACCTTCTTTTCGAGTTCCGAATTGGTTTTAGGTAAGGAATCATTTTGGTTTTTCAAATCAAGGATAATTTTCTTATTTTTCAAAATGGATTCCTTATATTTTTCAACCAATTCGTCATAAGCCTCTTGTAACTCATTAAAATCATCAAATTATTCATCATAAGTAGGATCATTTAATGTGTTAGAGGTTACCCTAGGATCCTCCTCCAAGGCCATGAGACAAAGATTAGCAACTTCTTGTTCCTCATCACTTGAAGACTCTTCATCACTCCAAGTGGCTACATGGGCCTTGTACTTCTTTTTCTTCTCGAAGCCTTTCTTCTTGAGTTGAGGACAATCGATCTTGATGTGTCTCGGCTTCTTATATTCGTAGCACACAATAGGATCATTTTCTTCTTCCTTGCTCTTACTCTTGAAATTCTTTCTTCTATTAAACTTCCTTCTCCGGTTGGATCTCATAAGCCAAGTGAATCGTTTGGCTAGCATAGCCAACTCCTCATCTTCCTCATCGCTTGAATCACTCTCTTCTTGTGAAGCTTTGAGAGCAATTCCAAGTTTCTTCTTTTCTACTTCTTTCTTCTCAACTTTTTTTCTTCTCTTCTTTTTTTCCTTGCTTCATGATCTCATGAGTTAGGAGAGAACCCACAAGAGCATCGAGCTTCAAGGTCTTCAAGTCTTTTGCCTCGATGATGGTCATCCTCTTCCCATCCCATGACTCGGGAAGAGAATATAAGAGCTTTCGAACAAGCTTGTCTTCGGAAATGACTTCTCTGAACCCCTTGAGACCATTTACAATGACAGAGAAGTTTCTCATCGGGCTCCATCTTGAAATTTTCGTAGCTTAGATTGAGGAGTCCAATCTTGGTCTCATTTACATCGTTGTTGCCTTAATAGGTGGTCTCTAGCTTGTACTACACCTCTTTTGCACTTGTATATGAGGACATTTTTGAATATTCGTCGGGTCTAAGTGCACAAAAGAGCATGTGCAAGGCCTTGTCGTTTATTTGCAATTTCTTTCTTTCTTCATTGGTTATTTCTTGCTTGACCTTGGGAATTTGCCTTCCTCATTCTTCCTTTATTGGGATAGATGGTCCATCTTCGATTACATCCCAAAGAACATAATCGTTGGATTTGATGAATAGCCTCATTTGATTCTTCCAATATGGATAGTTGTCTCCATTGAAAAATGGTGGTTTGGAGATAGATTGAGACTCGTACATGTGGTTGCATGAAGTAGAAGCCATGGGTGAAGTGTCGGTTGATTGGATAACCTTCTAGGATCACCACAACGATTGTTAGAACTTCGGTTGAGTGTGGCTCTGGTACCAATTGTTATGATAATCAATCAACACCAAAAGTGGCCAAGAGGGGGTAAATTGGCAATTTAAAAAGTTTGGAAGCAAATGTAAAATGATAGACAATGGGATACAATGATTTATAGTGGTTCAACCTTCTAACAAGGTCTACGTCCACTACCTTAGCTTCCTACTAAAGATTTTAACCAATTTTACTATGAAATCTTCCCATTTTCTATGCTAAGAAGGCAACCGTTACAAAGAATCAAAGCTTTCTACCCAAAGCTTGATCAAGATTCACTCTTGTACAAGAAAAGTAAATGGCAAAATAATAAGATCCTCACAAGGTAGATATTTGCCCAATTTACAAGAACACTCAACCCCAAACTTAAATTAAGGATTACAATGAAACACACAAGTTGGGTACAAGGATATGACTTTAAGAACACAAGGGTTGAATTTTTGCTTGAATACTTGAATGTTGTACATTAGTTGTTGCTACAGCATTGAAGTCTTGTATTTATACCTCTTATTGAATTCTATCCGTTTGGGTGGTTGGAGTCATCAATAGAGCCGTTGGGGACCATCTTTCCCGCAATAAATGCAGTTTGGTGAACAACCGTATCGGTACACGAAGACCCGTATCGATACCTGTAAGAACAAAAATATAGCCGTTGTAGAAAGCGTATCAATATGCGGGAAGTCGTATCGAAACGGTTATAGTGTAAATAGAGGCTTATCGAAACGACAAGGGCCGTATCGGTACGAGTTTTGCTCACTGGAATCTTTGATGAAAAAGTGTATCGGTACGCCTAGGGGCGTATCGGTACGGGTTAACCGAAATTTAAAGTTTGAGGATTCCAATAACTGACAAGCAACGGTCGAAAAATTTAATGCAAAGATCTTGACAAACCGTATCGGTACGGGGTTAACCGTACCGGTACATTTTGAAATTTCTTAAATTCAGATTTCAAACCCTATCGAAACATAATATACCGTATCAGTACGAGTATTAATTTCTTAAACCCAAATTTCAAACCGTATCGAAACGGGTGTGAACCGTATCGAAACACTAAGCTTAAAACGCTTGCCAAAATGAATGTCGTATCGAAACGTGCTAAGCCGTATTGGTATGCTTTGCAAAAACAAATTCCAGTAGCCAATTTCCGTATCGAAGCACCAAGGGGTGTATCGATACGCCTGGGCGTGATTGTGTAGTTTGGCTTGAAAACACTTAGAAAAATTTTGGTTTAAGTTTTGGACTTCAAAGAAATTTTTCTTGTCATTTTGTGAGACTTTTGAGTACTTAAAAATTTATTTTTTTTTCAATTTAGTCCTTAGAAAATTTGTTATATCAAAATCAAACATAGGTTTTACACAAATATATATAATCGTTTACTATAAATTTTTGGATTATTATTCCATATAAAATCAGTGTAAATAAAAAGTTTTTACAAGCACCTTAGTTTTATGGTTTATGGTTATATTTTAGGATTTAGAGGTTAAAGGTTCATGTTTAGTGGTTTAGAATTGATGGGTAATGGTTAGAATGTAAGGTTTAGGGTTAGAATGTAGGCTTTGTAGGTTAAAACCTAATCCCTAACCACATTAGCATAAACTCTAACCCTAACCTATAAACCCTAAATTCTAACACTAAACCCTAAATTCTAATCACATCTCATCAATTCTAAACCACTAAACCTAAACTCATAACCTTTAAACCCTAAATCCTAACCCTAACCCTAAAATTAAGGCGTTTGTAGAAACTTTTTTATTACACCGCACGTATATTGAATATAAATCCTAAATTTTGTATATTTATATCTTTTAATATATAATTTGATATAATATTTAGATTGTTTATATTATTCTTTATACATAAATAATTCATGTACTCGTGAATAATTGTACCAGCAACATACCAAACATGCTAAACTCTATTGAGATTTATAATTTTTTCATGTATATTTTTAACATACAGTTTAATATAATGTCTATACTCTATATTACCCAGATTCTTTCTCACACTTAGATAACGCATGTTTCATGTATATTGTATCAGCGGCATACTAATAGAGTTAAATTCAATCGATTTTTTTATGTATTTTAAAAATAAAAAATACATAAAAAGAAACATGATGAGTGATGGAGCTAGAATCGGAGATCGGGGGTAAAACAAAAATATTTTAAAAAGTAAGGGCAAATTCACAATTAATTTATTTTTTAATATACTAGTGTGATTACATGGTAGTATTATCCATATTTTTTCTTAACCATTTGACAAGGCACTCACACCTTGCACACATAAATGCTCGAACATAAACATCATAGGATGAACATCATCCTCTTTTTTATTAGAGTTACTCATTGAGTTCACAATTAATCCAATTTTCTGAAAAAAATTCTATATAAAAGGTAAAAGAATGTGGGTACGTACTTCTGTCACTGCACATAATGGTTTTGACCCGCTTTTGAAATTAAAGAAATAATCTATCAATATAATCACCCAAATCCGTCCGGCGCTCTTTTTATTTTGGTTTTAAAATTTATTTTTCTTGTTTGAAAACCCCCTGCCCGATTTTGAAATAAAAAATATAGAGTCGCCACTGATCATTTTAAAAATGGTAGACCGGACACAAAATAAAACCAGAGATTAAAATTTTGAGTCCGGGAGTTGGTTACGGATGAGGAAGGATTAGCACCCCCACACCGCCCAAAATTGGTACATAGCCGATTATTTAATGTCTTAGTGTTGGAGATTTTGAATTCAAATAAAATTTAAAATACGAATCTTGAATGCATAAAATATCGAAAAAAACTGCATCCCTATGCGCCCGGGACACGGTTTCTCATTTTCTTGTAAAATTTTGAGGAAATCACATCCCTATACGCCCGGGATATGATTTCTCGAGGTTTTAAAATCATTAATTTAAAATTCAAAATTGATTTCTTTAAAAATGTGTTCTTTTATGATTTTAAAAACATATATGATGCAAAATTATGAGGTAACATACATATATATATATACTTAAAAGAGTAATATTTAATGTAAAATATGTTTAATATTTATACTTATATAAAAAAACCTATATATATATTTTAGGTTAGTAGTTTACATATATGTATTTTACAAAAATAAGTATTTATTATTATTTACATACATACTTAAAACATTGTAGCGATATCCGTTTCACTAAAAAAATAGGGTTTTCGAAGTGTTTGTGGTTATCTTTCGGGTATTAAAATATTCATTCCGTGGGGTTTTAAAAAACCGCATTTTATTTAAAACCAGAGATTCGAAAACTGTTGGGTTCGGGAGTCGGTTAAGGATGGGGAATGATTAGTACCCCCACACCGCCCAAAATTGGTACTTTAATAATTACCGCTTTATTAATGTTAGATTTTCCGGATTAAAGTGACGATTAAGTTAAGATTCGGTTATAAGTGCGAGTGGATTTTAAAGGCCCCGTTATCCGAGAGTAAACGCCCAACCACTATCACTACGCCTGATACTGGCCCTGTTTACATTCGGATAAAAGGGCACCGCATTGACATTATATATTCCATTATGCAAACTTAGTGAGCAAAATATAAAATATGGCAAATAATTTAAATACAATACAAATAAATATTAACATAATAGAATACTAATCTAACATAAATAAAATACTAATCTAAAACATACATACATAAATATTACTCTAACTTATAAATAAAAAAATTTAACATAAATAAAATGCTAACATTCATAAATATTAATCTAAAACACAAATAAATATTAATCTAACACATAAATAAAAATGAATCTAACATAAATAAAATATTAATCTAAAACATAAATTTAAAACCTAAATGAATACTAATCTAAAACATAAATAAACATACAAACTAAAAAATAAGAATACAATTTTAAAATAACTAATACTTCATTAAATTATGAAAATTACAACACAAATAAAAATGGAAGAAAATATACCTAACTACTGAACCCCACTGAGATCTACCACGACCTCTCCAAAAATATTAACTAGATCAGGTCCAAAATAAGATCCCGATCGAATGTTGGATCGAACCAACTAGGGCCGAGGGCACTGCCCCCAACCCTGGCCAGCCTTGCGGCCGGCCTAGCTCCCAATTGGGGAGCCAATTTTCTTGCCAATTTCATGGCAAATTTGGACGTGATTGTGTGTGGATTGGCTGCCCCATTGCAAGCCTTTATATAGGCAAGGGGTGGGTGAAATGGGGTGACGTAGAGCATGCTGCTCCACGCAGTTTCTTTCTTCTTCTTTTTTACTTTTTACTTTTTTAATTAATAATATATATTTTTTATTATTATTTATTTGATTTTTCATTAATTTTATATTAATAATAATATTATTAAAATAATACTAATAACACTAAAACCCGATAAAAAATGAGTGATTACAGTTGCCCCTCTGTGCTTGTTCTTGTGAAACGAGAACAAAGCAAAGATCAAAAGCACTCATTTTGACCTACTTCCTTGTCTTTGGCTTCGGAATCACGTGTTCTTCTGGAACTCTCCGCTCTTCCTTAGCTAAATCTTCAGGATTGTAAGCTCTTCTTATATAGAACTTTGTCACCTTCCGATCTTGGAGCTACGGGCTCTTCCTATATAGAACCATTCACTCTGAAGCCTCGAGTTATGAGTCACTCTTATATAGAACTTTTCACTTTGAGACGGTAAAGCTTGGAGTCCTTCCTATATAGAACTCTTCATCTTCAACGCTGGTTTCTCCTATATAAAACCTTCTGCGTCACAGACGGATTCTTTCGACCGGGAGTTCTTCCTATATAGAACTGCTAGTCTTCAAACCCTGGAGCCGCCAGTCCTTCCTATATAGAACTTTTAGCTTCTGAAATCTCGGAGCTACGGGTTCTTCCTATATAGAACCTCTCACTCTAAGATAGTAAAGCTCGGAGCCCTTCCTATATAGGACTCTTCGCCCTCAACACAACGGGTTTTCCCTATATAAAACCTTCTGTGTCATGGGTGAATTCCTTCGGCTGGGAGTTCTTCCTATATAGAACTGCTAGTCTTAACCCTAGAGCTGCAAGCCCTTCCTATATAAAACTTTCGGCTCCTGAAGCCTCGGAGCGGTGGATTCTTCCTATATAGAACCTTTATCTTCACATTTGGGATTCACGCCAAAATGTCTACCGATCTTTCTGGACTCACGCTGCTAAGGCCGCCGAAATCTTTCTTCAAATTTTGGGATTCACGCCAAAATGGCTACCGACCTTTCTTCAGATTTGGGGATTCACGCTGAAAAATACTCACGCTGCTAAGGCTGTCGAAATCTTTTTTCAATTTGGGGATTCACGCCGAAAATGGCTACCGATCTTCTAGGACTCACGCTACTATAGCTGCCGAAATCTTTCTTCAATTTGGGGATTCACGCCGAAAATGGCTACCGATCTTTTAGGACTCACGCTACTATAGCTGTCGAAATTTTTCTTCAATTTGGGGATTCACGCTGAAAATGGCTACCGATCTTCCTTTAAATTTGGGGACTCACGCCGAAAATGGCTGCCAATCTTCCTTCAAATTTGGGGACTCACACCGAAAATGGCTGCCAAAATCTTTTTCAATTTGGGGATTCACGCCGAAAATGGCTAGCGATCTTCTAGGACTCACGCTACTATAGTTGCCGAAATCTTTCTTCAATTTAGGGATTCACGCTGAAAATGGCTACCGATCTTCCTTCAAATTTAGGGACTCACGCCGAAAATGGCTGCCAAAATCTTTAAATTTTGGGGACTCACGCCGAAAGTGGTTGCCAAACTTTCTTCAAATTTGGGGACTCACACCGAAAATGGTTGCCGATCTTCTAGGACTCACGCTGCTAATCTTTCTTCAATTTAGGGATTCACGCCGAAAATGGCTACCGATCTTTCTTCAAATTTGGGGACTCACGCCGAAAATGGCTGCCAAACTTTCTTCAAATTTGGGGACTCACACCGAAAATGGTTGCCAAAATCTTCTTCAAATTTGGGGACTCACGCCGAAAATGGCCACCAAACCTTCTTCAAATTTGGGGACTCACGCCGAAAATGGCAGCCAAACCTTCTTCAAATTTGGGGGCTCACGCCGAAAATGGCTGCCAAACCTTCTTCAAATTTGGGGACTCACGCCAAAAATGGCCGCCAAACCTTCTTCAAATTTGGGGACAAATGCCGAAAATGGCCGCCAAACCTTCTTCAAATTTGGGGACTCGCGCCGAAAATGGCTGCCAAACCTTCTTCAAATTTGGGGCTCCCGCCGAAAATGGCCGCCAAACCTTCTTCAAATTTGGGGGCTCGCGCTGAAAATGGCCGCCAAACCTTCTTCAAATTTGGGGGCTCACACTGAAAATGGCCGCCAAACCTTCTTCAAATTTGGGGCTCACGCCAAAAATGGCCGCCAAACCTTCTTCAAATTTGGGGGCTCACGCCGAAAATGGCTGCCAAACCTTCTTCAAATTTGGGGGCTCACGCCGAAAATGGCCGCCAAACCTTCTTCAAATTTGGGACTCACGCCGAAAATGGCTGCCAAACTTTCTTTCTTTAATGAAATCCACTTCTTAATACTCTTTGATAATTCTTCAAGTACCTGTCCAAAACAAGAAAAAATTGACATGCCCCTATCTATATGATGCATGCAATGTAATGCTTTCTTTCTCCTCTTTTTCTCTTTTCTCTTTTCTCATTTTCTTTTTCTTTTCTTCTTTTTTCTTTTTTCCTTCAATTTCTTCTTATTTTTTCTTTTTCTTTTTCTTTTCTTTTTTCTTCTCCCTCTCTTTCTTTCTCTCTTTTTCTTTTTTTTCTTCATGCCCCTTTTTTGTTCTAAAGTCTTACACCCTGAAAGGTCGCTCCTCAGATTTCTTCATCTCTTTACTTCTTCACTGTATGCTCTTAAATCCTCATTTGAACATGCTTTTAAACCTTTTGTGCGGAAGGCTTTCTTGTCTTCAGGGTTATCACCCGTCTTCATAAATGATCCTCTGGTTCTTATATTATTCTTATAAGAACCCTTATCATCTTCTTCGCTTGGGGTTGCCCCATTCAACCACGGGCTCCACTGCTTTGAATTTTCTGACCCATCATACAGTGCCTTGATCTATTTCTAGTCACCAGGGTGAGCCAAAATGTTTCCATCCCCTGAGCTCATCCTTGATCTTCTCGTAGAACTTCGACGGGAACTAACTCTCGGTCCCTATGCTTTAAATCTCATCATCATTTATTTTTAAAGTAACGCAAAAGGCAATTTACTTGCGTATATTTCAAAAAATAATGATTGTTTGAAAAGATAACAGTCATTTTGAAAATCAAAACTTGGAGGGGATACCAAACATTTTGAAAACATTGTTTGGAATAAATGGTAAACATCATTTTTCTTTTTTTTAAGGACCAAACATTTTTTTAAAAAAAATTAATGTTTGAAGAGTGTTAAACAAAATTCGAAGTATATTGCCAAACATTTTAAAAACTAATGTTTGGGGGAAATGGTAAACATCAAAACTTTGGGAGAAAATGTCAAACCTTTTAAAACATGTTTGCCCCCAAAATATCAAACACCATAACATATCTACTTCAAATTGCCAAAGATCAATTCTAATGAAGCACATATTAAGAAGATCTTGAACGTTGTGGGGATATATGCAAATTTATATTTTCTTCTGGTCTGATAGGCTTTTGAGAGGAACAACCCTACCTAGTTTCTACCTCGTTTAAGGTGGCTCTCTTAATCTCACTATCTCACCATGCCTCATCCTTCCCTCATTTGGGTGTCGATCAAGCACTTCGAAGTTTGACGTTCCTTGAAGCAAAGTTAACCCTTATAGGCGGAATGAAATCTGAAGACATTCTCATTCAACTTGGATATCTATGGATGACCAGAATGGTCTTTGGGGGCTTGTAATGTAGGCCTTTGATTTATGGTTAAGTGAAACAATATTTCTGTACTTGTGTAACTTGGATATGCCCATTATTCCTTCCCTTTTTTGGATCACTCTAGATTGCCCGCTTTCGGGTTTTCAGCCTAGAGTTCATTTCCTTTCTTTTTACTGTAGGCTGCCTTGCATTCTGGCTATATACCGATGTTCATTTTCTGTTCAATAATGTTTGATCCTCCAATACTCCTCGAAACTGAGATTTCTTGAATGAAGGACTACAAATACATTTATGGGAATTCTTGTGATTGGCACGCCCAGATGAAATGTTATTCTTTCTTTCTTCTTTTCTCTTCTTTTTTCTTTTCTTCTTTTTCACTTTTTCTCTTAGATCGCTCTAGACTGCCCATTTTTAGGTTTTCACCCTAGAGGTCACTTCCTTCAGTGTATTTTGGTTGGATATTGATGCCAGCAGGCTCAGGCAGACTACTCTTTTTCTTCATTTTTAGGATCACTCTAGACTGCCCATTTTTGGGTTTTCACCCTAGAGGTCATTTCCTTTTTCAAAATTGGCAATCTTCAGGCTGACTAGTCTTGACTTGGCTTCAATTCGAGCTTCTATACTAATTTTCAAAACTGATATTTACTTGAAATATGGATTCCTTGTGTCTCTTGCTCATAGTTGAAGTCCCGTTCTTATATTGTTTGATCCGTGTGTGAAGCATATACAGTATTCTTTATTTCTCTTTTTCTTTTTCCTTTTTCTTTTTTTTTCTTTCTCTCATTTTCTTCTTTTTTCTTTTCTTCTCTTTTTTCTTTCCTTTTTTTTCTCTTTTTTTAGGCTGTCCATTTTGGGTTTTTAGCATTGAATCTCTTTCTTCTTATTCGAGTTTATGAATGTATCCTCAAATCAACACGTATCTATACTGGTTATTGATGTTATCTTTCGCTCGAAGTTAATTGCCTCTCTGCAGCTCTTCTGATATTTACTCGATCTAGATTGCTTCGGCCTTCCGATTGCCATTTCTTTTCTTTTCTTTGGTTTTTCGTTTGGACATATCCTTGCTTTCAACCACTTTCTTCTGATGATTTTCTGATCTTCGTATCCAATCTGTATGGTCTCCTCTCTGTCTTCTGGTAAAGTAAAAGAATACCATTCGTCGTCACATTCACGGATGTCTTGAGAAAGCCTTTAGGGGGTAGAGGTTTAGGGTTAACTCTCGTTTCAAGGATCTTAAACGACAAGCGCCTGAGAAGATAAATTCCTAAAATGGGAACTGCCCATTGTCTAAACGCTCGCTTTGTTCCTCTGCTGGCCTAAGTAAACTAGCAGATACTCACATTTACAGTATCCCCACAACATTCAACCTCTTCTAAAAATATGCAACGTAGAGTTGGTCTTTGGATCTGAAGCAAATGTACTGTTGCATTCAAAATTCGAGGACCTGGTATAGAAATGATATATACATATGTCCATTCAAAAATGCGTGTATATGCATATGGGAGAACAAAACTACCCCATAAAAATAAAATGTTTAAAGAATCAAGAATGTAAAAATGCTTTTCTAAATGGAAATGTTATTTTTAATTCTAAAAAATATCTGTTTGGGAGTTTTTTTTAATCATTGAGAATTTCTTTGCAAACTGATGGGAACACCATAGGGACCTCCAGACTGCCTCCCGAGTACTAACTCATTCCGGTCATTTGTAGTGTAGGCTTGCCTCTCTTTTTTTTCCACCACTGGATCAACTCTCTCGTCAAGGTCCCATCATTGATCAGCTTCTTGATCTCCTCCAATAAAGGTCTACATTTTTTGGTGGGATGCCCCGGTGCCCCCATGTGGAATTCGCATGTGCTACTCGAGTCAAAACTATGAGCAGATGGATCAAGTGCAATCTTCATTGGCCTAGGAGAAGATAGTGACCCCCTACCAAATGAGGTCATATGTCTGAGATGGAATACTCCGGATATCTCTAAATATGTACTTGTTCGAGGAATTTTTCTCGATGATTTAGAGGAATCTGTCTATCTTTATCTCTTATGATCACGAGAACCTTGAAAGTGGTACCCATTTATCTCTTTATTTCCTTCTACTCTTAGGCATGTATGGTTCGTTGAATTAGGACACAATTTTCCTTCTTGGATCATGTATTCTACAAAGTCATCACATTTGCCCATCAATTTCCCGAGCATCTTATGGAAGATGGCTTGAGACATGGAAGTCACTTTCCTCTTCAGCAATGGGAGGCTGCACTTGGGCGGCTAACCTCTGCCATCTCAAAGCACATTCCTTGAAACTCTCATCAGGTTTCATCTTCGTACCCTGGAGATACTGATGACTTGGTGCTATGTCCAAAGCATATCATATCACGGTAGGTCATGCTAGACTTTCGGGTAAGTAGTGGATCGATAAATTTTCAATGCAGCTCTCAATCTTTTTGCAGAATATGGTCACGTGAATATTGGGGCATATTGTTCCGTTATCATGCGCAAATCTGGGAATCATTGGAATCCGGAGGAATGACCAAATCAGGGTTTAAATAGAACTTTCTTACATTAAAGGCATCAAACTTCTTTTTTCTCTCTCTTTTTCTCTCGGGTCCATCTTCTAACTCCTCGAATCTTGATTTTTGAGTGTGTTCAATTCTTTTACTCACGATAAAACTCTAATTGTTCTTTGGATTACCCCAAAAAAAATTATGCAAGGTAATGATAATGTTATGTAAAATATGCCATGATTGTACAATGTAATGCAATGCAATCCTGAAATATAAACATGAATGCAATAAGGTATGAATTCCAAAAGTGATCCCCATAGAACGACGTTCATTGAGGCCAAAAGGTTTCATTATATCAGATATTAGATATTTACAGTTACTAATAAGCTTCAGTGCCTACTTTCTTAACTTCATCCAGTAGTTCGGTCAGCTTGACTCTGTGGTCCAACACTTGGTCCATGTTCTGACTAAGCCTGCCACCCTGTTGACCCGTCTTACCTGCTCGGGTAATATCGATCTTCGGGTCTTCATCTATCCTCTGCTTAGTCTTTCGTAGCTTGGAAGTTGTCTTTTCCAACTGAAGAGTGTTGGATTGTCATTGCTCTATCGTAAACTTGTTTCCATAACTCTTGTTAATGGCTAAGTTATTCTGTAGCTCATCTCTCGAGACTGTCGTACCTATTCCCAATTCCCTCAAACTTACCTGATAACAGCTTGACTTGATTCTCGCTTGACTAGTTTCTCTTCTTCCAATATTCTGAGTCGTCCTTCAACTGGATAACACCGTTCATCTATTCTTTAAAAGTGACACAATATGATATTTTTAAATACTCAGTAAAGCTTCTGGTGATCATTCTGCAAATTCAATTTTATCCAAGTTATCTTTCTCTTATATGAGCGGGCTGAACTCGAAAGAATATCCCTCTGCTGGGATGCCCCTATCTCCGATCTTCAAATTTAACTCGCTTGAGTGACCCATTTCGGCATTACTCAAACTTTGTCCTGGATATCGATTCTTCCTCGACTTTGCCCCTCGGGTGATTGTTAGCATACTATAGAATTGGGGAACTCCATCTTTGAAACCTAAAATTCTCATCGCGATAAGATCTTGAACTCGTTCTTCAGGGCCCCGCAATCTTCAAACCGTGACCCAAACTTTCTAAACTGTAACTGCCTCTAGCACGTGTGTCGTAAACTCTCGGATAAGATGGTCTCTTCGCTAGAGACTTCACCGAGGTAATAAGGCTCTTCTCGATGAATATTAGGAGTAGTTCGGTGTACCTCACAGGAAACGAGATGTACTTCTTTTCATTACTTGTTTCTCGGGTTTCTTCTGGACCGAGCTCTACTTTTTGAAAGCCCAACTCAGACATACCTTCCGCATGTTTATTGATGCGGATCACAAAAGGGTTCAATTTGTCGTATTTGGCTGGCTTGGAGGTAGAATTCTGACTATCCCGCTCTCTATTCTGATCCTTAATCGATTCTTCTTTTAGTTCGATAGATCGCTTACCTTCCGTCAAAGTATTCATCTGATTCATCACTTCTTCCCTCTGCTTCTTTCAACTCTTGCACTTTACTTTGCTCAATACCAGTACCGTGTCTCCTTACCGTGTCTGACCTGAAGTCTTCAGATGGTTCCTCTTCTATTGTCCCTGATCTTGTTCTGGGACAAAACCCTGGATCCATGCCCTCTAATATCTGACGAGACGACCCTTTGCCAATTATGAACGATTTCTGAGATTTGAGAAACCACTTCGGGAATCAATACCCTATAAATGCGAGAATGCATGCAAATGCGGTGTTGATTCTCGAACAGTCTTTGAAAAACTTTCAATAGAGAAAATGTATGTTTGGAAGAAATTAATAATGAATTACAGGCAACAGTTGGATTTATTCTGGAGACCTTGACTTCGGGAAGCAAAACCTGTGCTCCACGTCTCGACGTCGTCTTCAGGATGATGGATGACTCCGTCTTCTCCTCTTATTCTATTCTATGGACTCGTGACGTCATGATCTTTATTTTTGTGGCTTCTAAAAAGGACATCAGACAATATATTTTCTTCTGTGATATGGGTACGTCTAAACAGGAATGGATTCTATCGATCCTAGGGGAGTACTTTAAAACTTTTTGGGGTTTAAATTAAAATTTTCAAGGATCATTTGGTTTAAAAAATCCCCCTTTTTATTATAAAAAAGTTTTAACTTACTTAAAAAAACTTTTAGGTTTCTTTTTGTTATTATTATTATTCTGAAAGTTTTAGGAGGAAAAAGATTCAAAGAAAAATAATATTTTCTAATTTTTTAAAGGAGTTAAATTAAAATCTTTGAGATTTTTACAAAAGGGTTAAATGTAAAGATTTAAAATTGGGGTTCTGCGACCCTGACTGAATCTTCTGCGTCCCACGTGCCTTACTATCGCACCGTCTTCCTTCTCGATTGGTCTTTGCTCGGCCTAACTTGATACTGTAATATTATCGTTTCCGGCAAAACCAACTTTTTCTATTTTGAAAGCCTTTTAATGAACTGTTCTTGAATCAACACCATGTCATGATATGCAGCATGAATGCAAATAAAGGCGTTGATTCCGTTGGTAATCACCCTTTCGAACGACTTTCATGGGAATTAAAGGGTCCAAATTACAAAAAGAGTCCACATTACAAAAGGAGTCCCTATTACAAAAAGAATCCCTATTACAAAATGTCTTAATTACAAAACAAAGTTCTACACATAAGCCCTAGCTCTACCTCCTTGCTCCTTGATAGCTCTGGGCAACTTGATAAGTCTTGGTGCTTCTTCCATGTCCGGGGTTACGAAAGGCGGAGAGCCGCGGCTTCGGTAGCTAAGTCATTCACACGCCTTGCAAATGTCCACCATCAGGGTCTCGTGTGTATACTTTGGCACTACACGCTTGCTCGGCAAATTGTTACCTCAGATCTGTTAATTAATCTCTGACCAATGTCGTACAACTGGATCGATGTCGTCCTTCTTAAGACACCTTTTTTCCATGACGAAGGATTTTCTAATCGGCAAACCACTTGAATCAACGCCTCTATGTAATGTGGATGCAATGATAATGCAACAAAAGTATGTGTAAAATAAACATAAAAATAAAACACAAAAAATGAGTTAGTACTGGATAAAAATAATAAATACATAAATAAAGGGCAAATTAAACAAACAAAACAACCCTATTTATCCCATCTAAAACACCTAGGTTATCCACATGGCTCTAACAGGGTGGGTTTCTATGTTCTCTATATGCAGTTTTGGTTCTAGGAGGTACTCGAACTGTCCTTACTGTCCTCTACTAAGAGTAGCAAGGCCCCCGATCATCACCCATTATAGCTCCTTTCAACCGGGTTCAATTCAGGGGGACCCATTCGCTTATGCCTGCACGAAGGAACGATATCCTTACGAAAGCATAAGGTACTCGAGCCCCGAAGGTACTTGCTAGGCCTACACGGGAGAACGATATCTCCATGAAAGCATTAGCGTTTTCCCCCACTTAAAAAATAGGTTTATAAGCCAAATTTTAAATGTGTTAAAATAAACGCGCAATTACGAATATTAATTTAATAATCACTTTAATCCGGAACTTCTAATATTATTAAAGCGGTAATTATTTGAAAAATCTTGACTCTCTTTATTTTGTTAAAAAACAAAAAATATTCCCCAGCAGAGTCGCCATCTGTAGCGATATCCGTTTCACTAAAAAAACAGGGTTTTCGAAGTGTTTGTGGTTGTCTTTCGGGTATTAAAATATTCATTCTATGGGGTTTTAAAAAACCGCGTTTTATTTAGAAATTGGAGTCGCCACCGGCCACTTAGGTAGGTCGGACACCATAAAACCAGAGATTCGAAAAATGTTGGGTTCGGGAGTCGGTTACGGATGGGGAAGGATTAGCACCCCTACACCGCCCAAAATTGGTACTTTAATAATTACCGCTTTATTAATTTTAGACTTTCCGGATTAAAGTGACGATTAAGTTAAGATTCTTGCGAGTGGATTTTAAAGGCCCCATTATCCGAGAGTAAACGCCCAACCACTATCACTACGCCTGATACTGGCCCTATTTACGCTCGGATAAAAGGGCACCGCATTGACATTATATATTCCATTATGCAAACTTAGTGAGCAAAATATAAAATATGGCAAATAATTTAAATACAATACAAATAAATATTAACATAATAGAATACTAATCTAACATAAATAAAATACTAATCTAAAACATACATACATAAATATTAATCTAACTCATAAATAAAAATAAATTTAACATAAATAAAATGCTAACATTCATAAATATTAATCTAAAACACAAATAAATATTAATCTAACACATAAATAAAAATGAATCTAACATAAATAAAATATTAATCTAAAACATAAATTTAAAACATAAATGAATACTAATCTAAAACATAAATAAACATACAAACTAAAAAATAAGAATGAAATTTTAAAATAACTAATACTTCATTAAATTATGAAAATTACAACACAAATAAAAAGGGAAGAAAATATACCTAACTAGGAGCTCGAATGACGAACCCCGACTGAACCCCACTGAGATCTACCATGACCTCTCCAAAAATATTAACTAGATCGGGTCCAAAATAAGATCCCGATCGAATATTGGATCAAACCAACTAGGGCCGAGGGCACTGCCCCCAACCCTGGCCAGCCTTGCGGCCGGCCTAGCTCCCAATTGGGGAGCCAATTTTCTTGCCAATTTCATGGCAAATTTGGGCGTGATTGTGTGTGGATTGGCTGCCCCATTGCAAGCCTTTATATAGGCAAGGGGTAGGTGAAATGGGGTGACGTGGAGCATGCTGCTCCACACAGTTTCTTTCTTCTTCTTCTTTTTTTACTTTTTAATGTTTTAATTAATAATAATATATTTTTATTATGATTTTTTTGATTTTTTATTAATTTTATATTAATAATAATATTATTAAAATAATACTAATAGCACTAAAACCCGGTCAAAAATGAGTGATTACAAACATGATATTTAAAGTAAAATATATATGTATTATTTATTAAAAATATACCTATATAAATATTAAGTTAGTAGTTTTTTTTATAAAAATAAGTATTTATTATTATTATTTTTATATATATACTTGTAATTAAACAAAATATTATTATTTAAAAATACATAAAACCTTATGTATACATATATATATATATAATATATACAAATATGAATATATATATATATAAATATGAACCCTGAAAAACACATGTATACATACATATATCTTATATAATATTAATATATAAATAAACTACTTAGTATTATAATAATAGTATATAATAATAATAATAATAATGCATATATTGAACTAATATACATAAGATATCATGAAGATAAATATTAAGGGGATAAAATGTAACAAATATAAAATGCATGGGCTGAAATATAAACAACATGAAATAAGAGGGAAAAAACAACAAAAAATGAAAATAAAACCAAATTAAGACTACAGGGGCCAAAAGTGCAATTGGCCCCTGCATACTAACGAAAATGGGCAGAAAATAGAGGGACCGCCCGGGTAATTAACCCATTAACCCAAAAACGCAGATCCTTCCCCCGGGTTGGGTCACCGCGCGGGTAGAGACTCCAAACGGTGTCGTTTTGGGAATGGTTAGTTTAAAACTGATATAGGTTATTTTTTTCCCTATTTCGAACTAAAAAAACCCTAAACAATTTTGTTTCAAACCTTTCTCTCAACCCTCTATTCTCATCCAAGGCGACGCCACCTCCATCGGCTTCACGTCTGTCACCGCCTTGCGGCTTCACGGCGATACTCTATCGTTCCAATCAGTAAGCTTCAAGTCCCTCTCATTTTTTATATTCGAATTGAAAATTAAAAAAACTTATATTTCAAAGTAAAAAAAATCAAAACAGGTTTTCATCTTTTACCTTTGAAAGATTTTTATTGATTTCTCCAAAATCTTCCTTACAAAATTTTTTGATTTCGGTATTACAAAAAATTTTTTGAACCGAATCCCCTTTTACAGCCTTTTTTGAACTGAAACCCCCTTAATCTGTTTTTGGATTCAGATTTTATATCCGGTTTTTACAAATAAATAACACTAATAACCCCTTATTTTATTTGGTACAGATCTGGTTGGCAATTGGATTTTTAGGGATTCAACAGGGTTTGGGTTGAATGGTTAATTGACATGAGTGGTTGGAAGGAGGTGACGATAATGGTTTTAATGGATTTAGGGTTTAGGTTTAGTTTAGGGTTCACTTTAGGGTTAAATTGGATTTGGGTGACCGGCGGCAAGGACGGTGGCTACAGAAGGTGGCAATGGCGGCTGGTTTAAGGATGTTTAGGGTTATTAGGGTTTTTTCTTTTCTGGGCTAGGTCAGGTTTGGTCTTAGATCCAGGTCGGGTCTGGGTATTGAGTTTGGGCCCAAATAGAAATAAGCTCTTAGTTTGGGCCTGGATAGAAATAGGCTCTCACAGTTGCCCTTCTTTGCTCATTAATGTGCAACGACAATGGAGTAAAGATAGAGGTGACAAACGGGTCATTCGGCTCAGTTTCGGTTTGGTTCATTTCAGTTTGGGTCATTTGATTCTGACTGCATTCGGTTTAAATTTGGTTCATTTTGGTTTGGGTTTGGTTCGGTTTTAGTTCGGGTCTATGGTGATTTCGGTTCAGGTATCGGGTCAGGACGTCGAGTTGATTGATTTTTGGTTCCGTTGACTTTCGGTTCGGTTGATTTTGGGTCGGTTATTTTCGGATCAGTTGATTTCAGGTTGGGTCAATATCGGGTTAATAGGAGATCGATCAGTTTTAGTCGATTTTTTAGGCTGAGTTAGGTTTTTCCACCCTATATATGACATTATATAGCATGTATATTTGACTTTTTGATAAGTTGTACGACAATTCACATCTCATCTTTATTTATTTATTTTAATATATTTTCTTAATTTCGGGTTGCTTTCGGTTCGAGTGAAATCGGTTCGGTTGAAAATCAGTTCGGGTCTATTCGATTCGGTTTCAGTTTTAGTTTGGTTTATTTTGGGTTTCGGATCAAATTCGGGTCATCGTGTTTAGGTCAATTTCGGGTCTCAGTTCGGGTAAATCAGTTCGGTTCTCAGGTCTCGGGTCAAGTTTGCCAGGTCTAAGTAAAGACTAAAAGAGCCAATTTCGTCTGGTCCGGCTGAGCTTCTCTACTTGATATTTGTCTTCTTTCTTCAGTAGATCTTCATTCTCTTCGATGCAGATCTTCTTTCTTGACTCAATTGATCTACCTTATCACCTTTGGGGAAATAAAATCTTTAAAATGGGCGTTGGGGAAACAAAATGAGTTCAGCCTGCTGCTTCTCTTTTTCGGCGTCGGTCTTCGGTTTTCAGTCTTTGGTCTTCAATCTTCAGTAGGTCTTCAATTTTAGCTCTTCAAGAATGTTGAGTTCTTTGATCAATCTGCTCCTTTGTTTCCTAGGTTGATACTTACCAAAGTACAATGATGCTCGGTCGAAAACAAATGCCTTCTTGCTCGCCATTTTTTGTTTTTGTTTTTTTCTTTCTTTTTTTGTAGCTTCATCTTCTGTTGAATGGATGACCCGCTCCATTGGAAGTTCAATAATATAGAGTTAGATGTTGTAGTTTATCTTTTATTGGATGGGTGACCCGCTCCATTGGAAGTTCAAGAAGATAGGGTCAGATGTTGTAGTTCATCTTCTATTGGGTGCTCTGCTCCATTAGAAGTTCAAGGAGATAGGGTAAGATGTTGTAGTTCATCTTCTATTGGATGTCCCGCTCCAGTGGAAGTTCAAGGAGATAGGTTCAGATGTTGTAGTTCATTTGCTCCATTAGAAGCTCAAGGAGAAAGGTTCAGATGTTGTAGTCCATTTGCTCCATTGGAAGTTCAAGGAGAAAGGTTCAGATGTTGTAGTTCATATGCTCCATAGACTTGTATTAGTAATCCTTCCACTGTCACTCTAGGGAAATGAGACTAACATATCTTCATTTTGAATGTCTAAGGCCTCCTTATGGGTTCGTGCCTTAGAGATGTTTGAAAAAGATCCTTTCAAGGCGCCCAATTTAGGTTTTCACCTTGATTTTCATTTTCCCTTTTTTTTGAATTTTTTTTCTCTTTTTTTCTTATCTTTTCTTCTTCTTCTTCTTCTTCTTCTTCTTATTGTTTTCTTTTATTCTTTTTATTTTTTTTCTTCTTTTTTTGAATTTTTTCAACTACAAAATTGATAAAAATGTAAACTTAAAAGCTAGTAATTTTTTACCAAGCTACCATATCGTCGAGGAGACAAGGTCTGAAGTTTGTAAGGTTGATCCAGCTACAACACTAATGAAGAGACATGATCTAAAGTTTGATGACCAAGCTATCGTACCGCCGAAGAGACAAGGTCTAAAGTTTGTAAAGTTGATCCAGCTACAACACCAACGAAGAGGCAGGATCTGAAGTTTGTATTTGACCAAGCTACCATATCGCCGATGAGACAAGGTCTAGAGTTTGCAAAGTTGATCCAGCTACAACACCGACGAAGAGGCAGGATCTGAAGTTTGTATTTGACCAAGTTGTCATATCACCGAGGAGACAAGGTCTGAAGTTTGTAAAGTTGATCCAGCTACAATACCGACGAAGAGGCAGGATCTGAAGTTTGTATTTGACCAAGCTACCATATCGCCAAGGAGACAAGGTCTGAAGTTTGTAAAGTTGATCCAGCTACAACATCGACGAAGAGGCATGATCTGAAGTTTGTATTTGACCAAGCTACCATATCGTCAAAGAGATAAGGTCTAAAGTTTGTAAAGTTGATCCAGCTGCAACACCGATGAAGGGGCTAGATCTGAAGTTTGATGACCAAGCTACCATATCACCGAGGAGACAAGGTCTAAAGTTCAAAGTTTTGATTTGGTTCTTTTTGCTCCTTCGTGTCAAAAAGGTTGGACTCTGTCGAAATTATCTATTTCTTCTTCTTGAGCATGCCAAACAATCTTCTTCTTTCACTTGGATTCCACTCCTTCATGTCAAGGGCACTGAAACTCGATGGAAGTGATCTTCTTTATTTTCTTTGTTTCCAAGGCCTTAGTTTGGATTCGTGCCTCGAACATTTTTAAAAGTTTCTTTTCAAGGTGCCCTTTCGGGTTTTCACCTTCTCTTTGAATTTTCTTTTTTTTCTTTTTTTCTTTTTTTTTTGATTTTTGATTTTTCTTTCTTTTTTTTGCTTTTTTGTTTTGAATTTTTTTCTTGTATGCTGAAACTTTTCAAAAGTGATCTACTCCTTCGTGTCAAGGATGCCATACCACTCTTGCCCCACTCTTTCCTCTCAAAGATGCAGGAATTTGCCCAAAGTGATTTGCTCTTTCGTGTCAAGGATGTCATATCACTTTTTCCCCATTCCTTTCTATCAAGGATACTGGAACTTGCTGACAGTGATATGCTCTTTCATGTCAAGGATGCCATACCACTTTTGCCCCATTCCTTTCTGTCAATAATACTGGAATTTACTAAAACTTCGTTTTGAATACCAAAGGCGTCCCTTTTGGGTTCGTGCTCTAAATATTTTTAAAAAGGTCTTTTTCAATGAGTCATTTCAGGCCTTTGCCTTGATCTTTGATTTTATATTGAGGGATCAATCTCTTTGTGGTTTGGCTTCCTTTCTTGATTCAAAATTTGCCATATTTGATTCACTCCCGCCTTTATATATGGTAGAGTATATACACTTGTTAATGAATGTACCCTATTTTATGTTGTACATATGCAATTTAACCTAAATGCTCGATGCAAATATGAATAACATGCAATGCAGTTGACCATAGCTTGACTTTAAAAGGAATGTCCCGTGACTCTAGCTGGTCATATCAGGCCTCTTAGCATTTATGACCCAAGTTCCGTTCTGTTGACTGATAAGGTCAATCTTGTCGAACGATGCCCCAACCTCTCTTAGGTTTGATCGTCTCTTTTGGACATCACCTTTTCGGGGTGAGTGTCAACTTTTTAGTGTTTTTTCTTGAATCATGAGTTCTATTAAGCTCACTCTTCTAATTCTGTGATGTTTGTGGACAATAATGCCCCACTAATATTCCCGTTCTTCGACCCAATATGTCGAGTTTGCCTTATTTTGGACATTTAGGGTGAAAAAGTTTTAAATGCAAAAACTTGTGAAAAATAATTTTTTTTCTTCATTTATGCAAAAATCTTGTGCAGAGTTTAGAAGAAATGATTAAATTTTTCAGAAATGTGATTTTTTTTAAAAAAATCAAAATTGAGCACTCAAATGTCAAGTGTAAAAAGTACTTTTTCTTCAAATTGACAATGAGCAACCCGAATGAATCATATGTTTAGAGGATAGCAAGGGTGGCAACGACACAAGCACATGTGATGTCCTTTCTAGACTATTAGGCTTCTGAGAGGAACATTTCTAATACCTAATTTCTACCCCATTTAAGTGGCTCTCTTGATCTCACTAACTCACCATGCCCTATCATTCCCTTATTTGGTGTCGATCGGACACTTGAAGTTTGACGTTCCTTGAAGAAAGGTTAACCCTTATAGGTGTAATATAGTCTGAAGACAAAACTCAGACATCCATATATGATCAAAATGGTCTTTATAGGCTTGTAATGTAGGCTATGGTCCATGATAATGAAAAAAGGATATACATGCCCAAATAAGTGTTTAAGGGTAATGAAACCAATGATCATTTCTTCTTGGCAAACTCTCAATTCTGCACTTGCAGCTTGGATGTACTTTGATGAAATGCTCATTTTTCCTTCATTATTTGGATCGCTCTAGACTGTCCATTTTTGGGTTTTCACCCTAGAGTTCATTTCCTTTCTTTTGTAGCTCTAGGCCATGTAACCTTCAACCGATTTGTGTCTTGGCTCGGCATTGATGTGTTTCCATTTAAAAGTGACCAATAAGATTCCAATAACTTCATTCTTGTATTGCTTGATTTGGGTATGCTCACATGGATTAACCTTTTTCTTTCATTCATTGGATCGCTCTAGACTGCCTTTTTTGGGTTTTCACCCTAGAGTTCATTTCCTTCTTTTGTGTTTAGGAAAATGTAGTTGTAGACTGATCTGTAATCCTGACTAGACATTGATTCTTGCATCTGCTTGAGAGTAACCAATCCTCCAATGCTCTTTTTTTCTTTTATTGCACTTTTTGTCTTAGTGTTTTCTTTCTTGATTGTTTCAGCCTTCTTGTTGGCAATTTTTAACTTGATTTGGTCAGTTTCTTTTAGCACAAACTTTTCTTTCATTGGCCACTTTTAATGTTTCTTTGATCCTTGCATTGAATATATATCTGATCTCACTTCTCGCCCGAATTGAAGTGTTATCTGTGTAGCATGATCAAGATCTGGCGGTTTTTATTTGCAAACAAAATTTTTGCCTTCTTTGCCCCAGTGTAGGGTGATCCTTGGTTTGGGTTTTATTAAAAAGAAACGATCAGGCTCAAAGGGGACAAAATGGATATTTTCTTATTTGTGAAAGGAATTGAAGGAATGACATTCGTCTTCTCACATACGGACATCTAAATAATCTTCAGGGGGTAGGAGTTTAGGGTCAACACTCGATTCAATGACCTTAAACAACAAATGCCTGAGAGGGGAAATTCACTCAATGTGATCTGCCTATTTCCTGAACACTTGTTTTGTTCCTTCTGTCTGCCTAAGTAGAACAAAAAAGGTTCACATTTGCAGTATCCTTGCGACATTTTCTTTCCTTTGGACATATGATGTTCGAATTTGATCATTGGATCTAAATAAAAGGTCCACTTGCAATTGAAATTCAAGGGCCTGATAAAAATGATATGTACATATGTTTGGGAAAACAAAAACCAATTCATAGCAATGAGTGAAATGTTTAAAGAATCAAAGAATATGAATTGTTTGTCAAATGAGATGTAAAATAAAGTTTATTTTATTAAAACATGTAAACAATAGTTTTGACAAGAAATTTCTATTTTGTTTTTCTCTTCTCTCTTTTTCATTTTTTTAAGTAAACTAAACTCACACAGTGTGTGAAATAACCAGACTTCTCTCGTTCTCAAGTTACAGCCAATCTAAAAAGCTTGCCCTGTTTTATCTTTCATGTGGTTGTCTTTTCCTTTTATCTTCTCTAAAGACTCTTGAAGCTGAAGATTCCACTTCTCATTATTTTCTTTTCAGGCTTTCTTGAGACCATCCACAAGATCTTTGTACATCACTAGAATGTCGTTACGTTCCTCAACTTGCTTCTTTAGCTTTTGAAATTCAGCTTGACTATCATTTAATTCAGCAGTGATGTCTCCGTGAAAACTTATACACATGTTCAACTTCTCAATCTTGGCTTGACTACTCCTTAGGTCTTTCTTGAGAGCATGACATTGATTTTTCATTGCTTGCAAATTACCAGACAAGGTATTAGCTCGTTCCTCGTTGGCCTTGGAATTCTTTTTCCAAAATTTGACATCTCCTTTTAGGTTTCCAATTCTTTCTTTTCATTGATCGGGAGTGTCACCCAAACCAACATTTTTAAAAGTCAAACTAAGCTCTTCATAGTTGTCTTGCAAGCTCTTTAGTTTATTTTTCAGACAATCCATCTCTTTCTTCGATCCACTAATTTGAGCGTCACGCCTCGAATGGGTCTTTTCATCTTCTTCAATTTTGGACTCATTCGGCTCTATAGCTGTATGAACGAAAGTTGAACTATCTTGATTTTCTTTCTCAAATTTCCACATGTTGCACTCTAGGAGGTTCTGAACTTGACGCTTAAAGGCGGTACAGTTTTTAATTGAATGCCCCCTAATCCCAGCATGATATTTACAACGGGCTTCGGCGTTATACCATTTAGGGTACGAAGGTTGTAGAGGTGTGATGTAACATGGGACCACCAACTGTGCCTCCAACAATTGTAGATATAGCTCTTCATATGAGATGGGTATAGGATTGAAGAGACCATTAGTTCTTGGATTTTAGACGCCGGTTAACGATGACTCGGAAAACTAGACACTAGAATTTGAACTCTGTCCCGGGTACTGGATTATGAATGTTGGAAATTAGCTCCTCTTCGTGTGATCTGGTGTACTAGCATTGGTCAGGCTTTTGGAAGTTTTGGGGATTCCTTCTTCAAAACTCAGTAGCCCTTCTTCGACAAGGCTTATAACTTTGTTCCTTAGAGCTCTGTAATTTTCTATAGTATGACCCGTACCTCCTAAATGATAGTTACATCTAGCCTTGTTGTCATACCCTTTAGGAAATGGAGGCTCTTTTGGCTTGGATTGGACTGGAGTCACAAAACCCTTTTCGACCAGTATCGGGAGTAGATCTGCGTAGGCCATCAAAATTTAAAATGACTTCTTTTTATCTTTCTCTTCTTTGGCTCACTTCCACTCTCTTTAAACTTGAAGCCTTTGTATCCTCGTGTGTCCTATTGATGTTGATCGCAACGGTGCACCGATCTTTGGGCTTACCAGACTCATCTTGTTCAGATATAAGGTTTTGATTAGTGTCCATCATGATTTGGCTTTTATTCAATTCATCAGACTTTTTCATTTTTGCCATATCAGTCATTATACTCATCATTTCAGCCATCTGTCTTTTCAACTCTTGCACCTCACTAATCTCGGTATTGGTGTAAGCATGCTCTGGTACGTCTAATTTGTAAATCTCGGAAGGTAGACTTCTCATCTCTTCTGGCGTCTCTTTAAAGCATTGCCTTATATCTGTGGTCTTGTTTATCTGATCACTTGACCTTTCATTATGAAAGCCTTCTTAATCATAGATCACTCGTGAATCAACACCCTTTTATGTCATGCATATGCAATGCAAAAAAAAGAAAAACAAAAAATTGGTCAGTACACGTGTAATAAAAATGAAAACAAGAATAAGTATATAAGTACTAAAGAGTAAATATGTACAACCTACCCGAGCATAATTTTCCACCCGGCATAATAAACAGGGTCCTACCCCGCATGATTTCTACCCGACATACTTTTATTTACAAAAAAAAGATCATACTCGGCATGGTATCTACTCGGTACAGACTGAACGATCTTACCCGACATGATTTCAACCCAGGATAATGAAATATAAACAGATTCCTACCCGGCATGATTTCTACCCAGGCATATTATTATTTTCAGAAAAAGATCCTACCCGACATGATTTCTACCCGGCATATTATTTACGAAATAAATCAAAAGGGTAGACAAAAGGTTAGAAGTGTTTCTTCTTTGGACTTTTAACGGGTTCCATTTCTAAAGCAAGGCTCCTATGGTCCATTGCACGAGGTTCGGTTCTAGGGAAGGGTACCCGAATTGTCCTCGCTATCCCTTACTAAAGGTAGCAAGGCCTCTGATCCTCACCCATTATAGGCTTCAAACGGACCAAGCTCAATTCAAGGGGATACATCCCTTATGCCTATACGGAGGTAACCCACACGAAAGCATAAGAAATATATCCTGAAAACGATTCACCAACCTATACGGTGGTAACCCACACGAAGGCGGTATCACGCTTCCACTTAAAATATGACGGAGCTAGGGGAGAAAGCTCATGGAATGCAATGCAAGTGCACAATGTGTGAGGAGAAACTCTCAAACCTTTTGACATCCTATGTCTATATTCACTTATACTAAGCAGTAAAAGTAAAGCAAATATATTTACAAAAAATAAATTACATATCTTATGAACTAAAGACAGAAACATATTTTAAATTAAAATTGAATTCGTTAATTTCCAACAATCAAGACTAAAAGATAATCGACTCGTGGCTTGACTCTCTTTTTCGAAAAAATGTCTCCCCAGCGGAGTCTCCAGCTGTAATCACCCAAATTCATCTGGCGTTCTTTTTATTTTAGTTTTAAAATTTATTTTTCTTGTTTGAAAAACCCTTGCCCGATTTTGAAATAAAAAATATGGAGTCGCCACCGATCATTTTAAAAATGATAGACCGGACACTAAAATAAAACCAGAGATTAAAAATTTGGGTCCGGGAGTCGGTTTCGAATGGGGAAGGATTAACACCCCCACACCGCCCAAAATTGGTACCTAGCCGATTATTTAATGTCTTAGTGTTGGAGATTTTGAATTCAAATAAAATTTAAAATGCGATTCTTAAATGCATAAAATATCGAAAAAACCGCATCCCTATGCTCCCGGGACACGATTTCTCGTTTTCTTGGAAAAATTCGAGGAAATCACATCCCTATATGCTCGGGATATGATTTCTCTAGGTTTTAAAATCATTAATTTAAAATTCAAAATTGATTTCTTTAAAAATGTGTTTTTTTGATGATTTTAAAAACATATATGATGCAAAATTATGAGGTAACATGTAAATATATATATATACTTAAAAGAGTAATATTTAATGTAAAATATGTTTAATATTTATACTTATATAAAAAAAACCTATATATATTAGGTTAGTAGTTTACATATATGTATTTTACAAAAATAAGTATTTATTGTTATTTACATACATACTTAAAACATGATATTTAAAGTAAAATATATATGTATTATTTATTAAAAATATACCTATATAAATATTAAGTTAGTAGTTTTTTTTATAAAAATAAGTATTTATTATTATTATTTTTATATATATACTTGTAATTAAACAAAATATTATTATTTAAAAATACATAAAACCTTATGTATACATATATATAATATATACAAATATGAATATATATATATATATATATAAATATGAACCCTGAAAAACACATGTATACATACATATATCTTATATGATATTAATATATAAATAAACTACTTAGTATCATAATAATAATAATAATAATAATAATAATAATAATAATAATAATAATAATAATAATAATAATAATAATAATGCATATATTGAACTAATATACATAAGATATCATGAAGATAAATATTAAGGGGCTAAAATGTAACAAATATAAAATGCAATGGCTGAGATATAAACAACATGAAATAAGAGGGCAAAACAACAAAAAACGAAAATAAAACCAAATTAAGACTACAGGATCAAAAGTGCAGTTTGTCCCTACCTACTAACGAAAACGGGCAGAAAACAGAAGGACCTCCCGGCTAATTAACCCATTGACCCAAAAACTCGGATCCTTCTGCCGGGTCGGGTCATCGCGCGGGTTGGGACTCCAAACGGTGTCGCTTTGGGAATGGTTAGTTTAAAACTGATATAGGTTGTTTTTTTTCCTACTTCAAGCTAAAAAAACCCTAAACAATTTTGTTTCAAACCTTTCTCTCAACCCTCTGCTCTCATCCAAGGCGGCGCCGCCTCCGTCGGCTTCGCGCCGGTCACCGGCCTTGCGGCCTCACGGCGATACTCTATCGTTCCGATCGGTAAGCTTCAAATCCCTCTCCTTTTTTATATTCGAATTGAAAATTAAAAGAAAACTTAGATTTCAAAGTAAAAAATTTAAAACTGGTTTTCATCTTTTACCTTTGAAAGATTTTTATTTATTTCTCCAAAATCTTCCTTACAAATTTTTTTGATTTCGGTATTACAAATTTTTTTTGAACCGAATCCCCTTTTACAGCCCTTTATTTCGAACTGAAACCCCCTTCATCTGTTTTTGGATTCGGATTTTATACCCGATTTTTACAAATAAATAACACTAACAACCCCTTATTTTATTTGGTGCAGATCTGGTTGGCAGCCGAATTTTTAGGGATTCAACAGGGTATGGGTTGAATGGTTAATTGACAGGAGTGGTTGGAAGGAGGTGACGTAATGGTTTTAATGGATTTAGGGTTTAGGTTTAGTTTAGGGTTAAATTGGATTTGATTTTGGGTGACCGGCGGCAAGGACGGCGGCGGCTGGTTTAAGAATGTTTAGGGTTATTAGGGCTTTTATCAATTAGGGTTTTTTTGTTTTTGGGCTGGGTTGGGTTTGGTCTTAGATCCGGGTCGGGTTGCGGATAGAAATAGGCTCTTACAATCAATATAAATACAATAGAAAATATCCTGATAATTATAATAGTGTGATTTTTTTGTTGTATAAGTTGTACAAAATAAATTTTACGTATTCAATCATAAATCCTATAATACTAAAATAGACAAACTTAAATAATCTAAATTTTATGTAATATGTATATTAAATAATAAAACTATATACTATCAATATAATTTAAAAAATGTGTTATTCTATTTAATTGGGTTGATAAAATCAGAAAATTTTCACTGAATAACATAATTTCTCGTAAAATAAAAGAGACGGTGTTGAAAATCCTTTGGATTATACCTTTAAAGGTCAAATACTCAATTTTTCTCCCACTATGTTTTCCTTTATTTTCTTTATAAAACACACCTCATATCACTTAAATTATGTATTCGGTTATAGGAGAAAAACACATAATCTGTATAAACTTTAATTTATACATACCTTTTAGTTTTAGGGGTCAGGGGTTTAGTTTAGGTTTTAGAGTTTAGGGGTTTGGGTTGTAGGGTAATTTAAGGTTAGTGTTTAAAATTTAGGGTTTAAGGTTTGGGTTTAGTTTTTTAAGGTTTAGGTTTAATTTTGATTTATAGTGTAAATACACGTACTTGTGTAAAATTACTTTTATACATCCTGTGTATCAAACTTTTACCTCGGTTATAAATGAGATTTTTATATAAAATAATACAAGTTAGTTAATTAAAATTTTATTGCAAGTATGTCATTATAACGTTGAAATTGAAATGTCGCTTGGTATAATTATAATTTTGGTTTCTAAAATTTATATATTATATTAATTTAAAATAATACAATAATTTGACCCTTCATATTTAAAAATTTTTGTTAGAAAAATAATCATGTCTACTGGTAGGCGGCGTTAGATTCATAATAAGTCTGTTTCATTAGTCCGTTAGTTGTTTAGTAATAAAGTATGCCGAGTTATCTCGTTTGTTAGTTATCGAGCTGATGAATAATAATAGGGAGTGCAACAAGTGGTCGTAGGGTATGTTAGGAGAGTACAATATGAAAATGTTCAAATTTGAATAGTTTAATTTATTGAAGAATGCAAAAGTTTTGGGAAACAATTTTTTTATTATATCATGTCATGTTTTAATTTTAACAGCATAGTTAAATGTTTATAAATTTTTTTAATTAAATAACTAAATTATAATTTTAAAAAATATTAATTTATAATCGGACGCATAATTAAATAACTCAAAATGTACCAATAATCAATTGGTCTAGTAGGATGAGGCACTAGATTTTTTAAGCAAGGTCAGGAGTTTGAATAATGGAGTTGTGAATGGAAAAAACTAGATTAGAAAGGTTGCTCCTATAACAGACTTCTACAAAATTTGATCCGAATTAACGATCAATGAGTCGAATATCGGTGGTTAAACAAAAAATAACTCGAATGTATTTTACTCTTTCTGTATCTGGACTGTCTTCCACATTTCATTTATTATGTTTTTTTCTCAACCAAAAGGAAATAACTGAGTGCTACCAAAATTTGGTATTCAGCAAACCTAATAAATGAATTGTTAAATATGTGTTTTATTGACTTTTGGCAATGTTTTTTTTAGCTTATTTCTGAAATAACAGGGAAAAGTTAGCTTACAATCACACTTTGGCCTCTCCTTTTTGACTTCCAAAACTTTGTTTGATAAATTTTCCACTAACATGTTGACATAATTGTTAATGGATGACAACATTTATAAGTGGAAAATATAATCAATGTCTTGTTTTTACCAAATTCAATAATAATATTATTAAATATAAAAAATAAAATATTTTTAATAATATAAATTAATGACTGAAATTAATTTTTTTCCTGTGAAAATTTTAATATTTACTGTTTTTAATCTCAATCATTAGTTTATACGCATCTAATTTAGAATCCATTGAGGACTATCATATCATTTTTCACAAAATTTAAATTTTCTACCATTAATCTTATTAATTAATTTGCACTCCTTCAATTACTAAAAAAATATAAACTATGTAACGCTATATCAATAAATCCTACTCCTCTGTGTACATGGGTGTATCCTTTAAGGGATTAGTGGGCTACTCTCCAAATTTTGGAAAATTCGAATTTTACTCCAATTATTTTTAAAAATTCATATTAAGCTTTAAAATTTTAAATATTTTTAATTAAATTTCTTCTCAAATTTTTAATTTTTTGTTAAATCTCTCAAAATTATTAAAATTTTTATTTAAACTCTTAATTTTTTTGAATTTTTGTTTAAACCTTCAATTTTTTTAAATTTAAGTTAACCCTTTAAACTTTTATTTTAATTTTGCCACTGTCCGTGTATATACACACATAAGAAAAGTGAAATCATAATCATAAATTAAAGGGGGAAAAGTAAAAGACTAGGGTTTCATACATATCATAATGAATATTGACCGTTGACTGAGAAATGAAAAAAATTAATATATTTATGATAAGTCAATTCTTTCAGTAGATTAAACACTATATAAATGACTTTTTTCATTTTAAAAAAAATTATTTATCTTTTTTTATTTATTTTCGAATGTATTTTTAATGTGCGTTTTCGATATTCATAGATTTTAAGATTTGGAATTTTAATTCCATGAGTCTTCTGTAGTACTCCTTGATATGCAGTATAGTACACATGAAAAATCTTGATATACATAAATGTTGAAGTCGTTTTGATACGATTCCGAGCTTCCGACTATCTTGATTTTCAACAGCCAACTTATTTATCATTTTCTGATTATGATGTTTGTAATAGAACATTCAGTTGATTCAATTAGATGATACACTAAATTCTCCAAAGAACGTCGAAGATTTAAGTACCGATATTGTAAATGAAGCAATTTGAATTATAAGAGTATAAATTAATTAGCTAATAAGTTAGATATAGGTGATTATACAAAAATTAAGGCTTAACTATAAAATAAGTACCCAAATTATGTCTTTTTTGTCTCCAGCGGAGTCGCCAGCTATAACGACCTCGTTTTTCTGAAATCGCTAAAAAGGAATAGTAATTTGATTTGCTTTTTTGTTTTGAAATTTATTGGGATATTTTTGAAATTTTGATTTTTTTGGGGGGAATTTTTGAAAAGTTTTTGTGTAATAACCCGTTTAGCCTATACCCAAGACCCAAAACCAATACCCATTAACCCTAACCCATCAGACCCAACAACCTGACCTGGACCTTAACCCGACCCGACCCAAAAAAAGACCCTAAAACAAATAACCTAATTTAACTCTAATCCCTAAACACCCTCTGCCGTCGCCGTTCTAAGCCATCGCCAGCCACCCTTTCAAATCCTCAAATCAACCCTAAATCAAACAAACCCTAGAATATAATAAAACCCTAAACTATCACCCTATACCCTGTCAAACAACCCATCCGCTGCCATATCCTAGGAAATCCGACGAACATCAAAGCTCTGCATAATAAAAAATGGAGAATTGTTATTAGATTGTAATGGGTTTATAAAAACCCGAACAAAAAATTGTAAAAAAGAGGTTATTTTCGGTTCTGAAAAAAATTGTAAAAGGGGATTCAAAAAAAAAATCCGTTCAAGCTTTTATAAGGAAATACAAGAAATTTCATAAAAAATTTAGAGCAGCTTTTCTTTTTTTATTTTCGAATCAAGTAATTTTTTTTGTTAAATCGTAAATCGAAATCAAACAAGGGCTTTTAGTTTTAAATCAAAACCTTTTTTTTGTGTTTTGAATCTTCAAATCAAAGTTAAAAAAAGAAGAAGGTTCGAACCTTACCTGGTCGGCCGAATCCTCACCGTGAGGCCGTTGTGGCCGGTGACCGGCGTTTGAGAGATTAAAGGTAAAGAGCGGCTGTTGGTCTAAGTTTGAGAAGAGATGATTGGGTGAAAAATTTTAGGGTTTGTCATTATCTGTTTTGATATAAAAAAATTAACCCATCTTAATATTTTAAACCGGTAAATGAAATGGCGTCGTTTAAGGCTTCTACTAAACGGTGCCGTTTTGGCACTTGACCTGCGCGGTGACCCGGTAATCCGGCGAGGATCCGCGCGTTCTTGAATGGTCAAATTACCTTCCCAGTCCTTGGTTTTTCACCCCGTTTTCATTTCTGTCCATGGAATAATTTTGCTTTTGATCCTTCTATTTTTAACGCGTGTTTAAAATCGTCCCCTTTTTATGGCTTTTAATTTCTGTTTTGTTGCAATTTAGTCACTAAATTATATATTATAATTTCCAGCATGCTACTTCTATTAGTTTATATTTATTTCCTTATATTTTTCATTTATTTCATTTTAGTCCTTTTATAATTTTTTTCCATGTATTTTATATTTTGTTTTATTTTAACCCTTAATCTTTATTTTCATGATGTTATATATATATATATATATATATATATATATATATATATATATTAGCTTAATCCATCATCATCATCATCATCATCATTATTATTATTATTATTATTATTATTATTATTATTATTATGTGTATATAATATATTATTATTATATCAAATAATTTATTTTTATGTATTATATAAGATATACGTGTGTGTGTGTGTATATATATATATATATATATATATATATATTACCATGGTCCATATTTTTATGAATAACTTTTTTATCTTCTTATATATTTTTATATATTGTATATATATAAGGTTTTATGTATTTGTAAAATAAAGTATAGTATTTGGTTTAATTACAATATATATATAAAAATAATAAATACTTATTTTTTAATATATTTATATATAATTACTAACTATATATAAATAGGTATATGTTAATAAATAATACATATATATTTTACTTTAAATATTATATTTAAAGTATATATATATAATAATAATAATAAATACTTATTAAAAAATAATAATATACATATAAAAACTACTAACTTTATATATATATATATATATAGATTTTTTTTATAAATATAAAATTAAATACATTTTACCTTAAATAATATATTTTTTAAAGTATATATATTATCTTATAATTTGTATCATAATAGTGATTATAAGCTAGGAATTAAGGTAATATTCCTTTATTTAGGGAATTCGAGAACTCGTGTCCTGGGCGTAAAGGGATGTGAACTTCTTGATATCCCTAAATAAAATAATATCCTTATTATTTTAGGATATAATATTTAAAGGAGTTTTCTTTTATTTAGAGTATTCGAGAAATCATTTCCCGGGCGTAAAAGGATGTGAACTTCTCGGTTATTCTAAATAACGGAACAATTTTTCGAATATTTAGAACATTATCATGGATCTAAGAATCGCATTTTAAATTTTAATCGAATTTGTAATTTCCAATGCCAAGACATTAAGTGCGGGTGCTAATCCTTCCTCATCCATAACCGACTCCCGGACCCGAATTTTTAATCTCTGGTTTTATTTTGGTGTCCGGTCTACCATTTTAAAAATGATCGGTGGTGACTCCATATTTTAATTTTAAAATCGGGCAGGGTTTTTTCAAATAAATCAAATCAAAAAGAAATTTTAAAACCAAAGAGAGAGCGTCGGACAGATTTGGGTGATTACATTTTGAAAATTGGGGATTTTTGTTTTGAAAATTCATTTTTTTGAAAAATAAAAGACTGGAGTCGCCACAGATCATTTTTAAAGGTAGACCGGATACCAAAATGAAACCACAGATTCTTTAAAAACGGGTTCGGGAGTCGGTTACGGATGGGGAAGGATTAACACCCTAACACCGCCCAAAAAATGGTATATAGTCGAATATAATTTGCCTTTAATTGGAAATTTACGAGTTCAAACTTTAATTCAAATTAAGATCCGTTTAAAAAATGCGAGTAAATTTTAAAGGCCCCATTATTCGAGAATAAACGAAAGAACCGCCACCACTACGATTGTTATTGGCCATATTTACTATATAATAAAAGGGCACCGCATTAACAGTTTATACAAGTGCAAGAAAATAAAGCAAAGCAAATATATATAACGAAAGCGTAAATATAAATATTAAGGCGAGAATTAAAAACAATCCGAAAAAAAGATCGGATCAAACATAAAAGAAATGTGCAAAATAAATGCAGAAATTAAATGTGGTAATTTAAATTGCGAGAAATAAAATGCGAGAAATTAAATCGCAGGAAAATAAATTGTGAAAAAAAATAAATTGCGAAAATTAAAGTCCTATGTGAACATGTCTCAACGATAGCATTACATTTAGAACAGAAACATAGAACAAGGTCCAAATAAACAATGATACACATAAGGAACCAAAACGTAAATATTACAAATTACAAGGCCTTTAGGACAATCAAGTTTACCAACGCTTAATTAGATCCATTTCATGCTCATAGGCTATTTTTCATTCCAAAACAATCACTCAATCTCAAACAAATGCGTTCATAACAATCAGGGACCAATTTGCAAGATAATCAAACTTCAGCACAATTTAGCACAAATTCGACAGGACGTACCGATACAAGAAGACCCCTTACCGATACAGACCAACTAACAAAATGGCTTCGTGTACCGATACACGTATGTTTGTATCGATACGGTTTGTTAACCAACCCATACCGATACGGCCTTGACCCCGTACCGATCCACTCTTCACCATTTCAAAAACTTAGATTCTAGTAGCTAAAGACAGTATCGATACGGTACCTCGCGTATCGATATCGTAAGCTTAAACTTGAGGGTTTGTTTCGATACGCTATCTTGTGTACCGACACATAAGCATGTTTTCCTTCAACGCGTATCGATACGATGGCTAGGAGTACCGGTACGCTAGGCTTAATTTCAACGTTTTGAGCCTCAACATGACCCCGTTTACCGAAACTCAGGGTACCCGTACTGGTACGTAGAGACCATAATGACATCTAGGTCTAACATATAACACTTTGGCTCGATCCAAACCACATTAACACTTAGCTAAACATCATATAACATCCACAACATACTTGAACATCAGCATATCAACCATATAAGCCAACCTAGCTTATCTAGCATACTCAAACACCTAATCTAGAGGCATGCTTCCTAACCCACTTTCAAAACATTAAACCAATCATAACTCAACTACTTGAAACTTATTACAAGTCCAAAACAGAAATCAAAACTTGCAACATCAGGGAGTTCATCAAAACCTCTCTCAAAACCCCAAACGACACATTGCAATTATTATTACTTTTTAACGTTCCAAACCGTACTTTGAACTCAAGTCTTAGGAATTTCTTTCCTTGCTTCCTTGATGCCTCAATCTCAATTCTCTGCATTGATGGAAAAGAGAGTGTAAGCACACTAGGCTTAGTGAGGAATGCTCAAACAACAACCACCATCAATTCAAGTTAAACCATTTCATATCTCTTTTGAAAACACTTTTCAAAACTCTATGAAAACATCATCGTAACATTATGCCTTAACAAAACCATGCACTTAACATTTCCAAAACAACATATTAAACCATATGCAACATGTATCATGGATTCAACAGTAAAGTCCTATTTGCTATCCTCAATTTAAGCTTTCCCATGTGTACTACCAATGCAAGGCTTAAAGAGTAAAACATTTTTAAATCACATTAAACAACACAATCCATCTCATGAAACATAAACAATTATATTGGCTTACAAGTGATTATTTACCAAGTTTTCACTTTACAAAACGTAACATCGGATACAAGGATTCAACAAGTGTTCTCTCAATACTTAACAAACAATCTACCGGTAACACAAGGCTCACACACGGGAGTATTCAGTACACATAAACTCTTTCACCGTTGTGACACCCGTAGTGGAGTATTTGGTACACATAAACCCCTCAACACCACTCATCGGTACGATGCTTAATCCACTAACAGGAGTTTTCAGTACACATAAACCCCTCGACTATTAGGGTACTTGGACGGAGTATTCGGTACACCGTATATACCCCTCGACATTCAATGTGCCTTTTTATAGTGCACTATCAATCCTATGACTGGCCAACTATATCCGATTTCATTTCCAAACCTTTTTCATACCAACACTTGCCAATATAATTCATTTTAACATCATCAACTCACTATTTTCATATGCATCATCAAAATCATTTAACCAATTCAATAAACCTTGCATTAACCAATGTTCATACACATTTACGAAACGTGCATTACTTCCAAATGCAACAACATCATTTTGTAACCAAATTCCAGTGTTAAACCATGCTCAAAACATGCATATACAGTGAGTAATTTAAACCATGTAAACCAATTACATAAAACCAATTTCTAAACCGAGTTCGAGAGAGAATTCATCCTTTATTTACTTCTGAGTTTAGACCAGCATTTTAAGCTCGATCTAAACCCTCAAACCTAACTTTCAAACCTTTGCAAAGTTGAAAACACGTTTCCACTCACCGACTCGCAAAGCCTCGCTTGCCGATGCGACAATCGTGCCTCCAAACCTTCCATAAACAACGTTCAAGCTTGATGACCAACTTCCCCTGCTTTTATCCATACAAAACAGAGGTATATTGCATCAAAATGCAATCAACACCATAGCAACACAAAACTTCAACATCCTTTATCCAATTTCCCTCTACAACACCCAAAACTAACAACAAACCCCTTCCAAACTTAACCCAGCCACAGCCTAATGTTTCAACACATCAATTATCATCAATCAACATCTAAAAACATAACTCTTACATCCTTATATCTCAAACATTCATTTAACCACCACAACTCTTCAAAAACACATAACTAGTTCCAGGATTCCAATGTTAAAACCAACTTATTAACATTATAAAACATCAAAATCATGATTATAACCAATCAAGAATTCAGTAAAATAGATCTGAAATGGAAATCACCTAATCTCATCAATTAAACCTTGATTTAATCAATTTCCACTATTAAACCATCAAAACCTATTAGAAAACATTAAACACAAATAAAATACTTGGGAATTTCAATAAAGAACCATTCATTATAGGAGAAGAACGAACCTTACCTCTAATGAGTGATTCTCCACTCAATTGGATGTTTACTCTTGAAAACAAGGAAAAACAATGAGATTTTGGAAAACAAGATTGAAGAATTCCACTAGAAATCAAAGGTTTAAGAAATCAAGAACACTACCTCAAATATTTAATACAAAATAGAGTGTTTGGCTGAAGATAAATTGAGAGAAAAGTTTGAGAAAAGAAGTTACATCAAATATGTTTTTAAAAGATAGCTACCTTTTTAAATCAATTTCCCTTTAATTATTTTAATTAAAACTCATTAAAAGTAATCCAAATTAAGAGGAAACTCAGATTAAAACATTGGGTAAAATAGCTCCTTAAGGATTCTAAGATTTGACCTGTTTCAAAATAGTCATTAAAAATAGTTTTCATTCTTTACATTTTGGTCATTAGCCAAAATGTCCAATTTTTAAATTCCATTTTCCAAAATTGACTTTACCAAAAATATCCATATACTAAATAATTATTTTTAGATATTTTCCCATATTTTTCTCGCACCAAAATTATTTATTTTGATTTTAATTCAAATTCGACTCGAATCTCTAATCTTGGTCCATCGAACCGTCTAATCACCTAGAAACTCCTAAGCCCAAAACTGGGGTGTTACAACTAGTTAGTGATTGTTCAATAAGAGTTTGAGTTTAGGTTTGGCTTCATTTGCTTTGAGGGTTCATCATTTCGTGTTGGGTGTTGTTATACTCCCTCTTTGAGGTTTCAACTTCTTTGTTGGTTTAGCTTTCCTTCGTGGATGAGGGCTTGCCAGTTTGTTATTGTCCTCCATGATTGAGGCTTCTTGTCCTGAACCTGTTTGTTATGTATGAAAAAAGTAAATGCACTTAGCATGAATGAATGTAACTTGATATGTAATGTATGATGAGTGGAGTGGCATGATGTTGATATGAATGGCATACTATGCAGTTGGCCATGATGTTGCCTTCAAAGGGGATGCCTCATGACTTCCTGGTCATATTGGTGTCTTGGTTTTATGCAGACTGGATGGGCTATTTTTGTCTTATAGGCGCTGATGCCCCAACCTCTTGTGGGTTTGACCATCTTCTTCTAAAATGTTTCCTTTCTAGGCTAAGGTTAACTAGTGAATGCTTTCTTGAGCTGAATCATCGATCTGAGGACCTATTTGTTTTTGGTCCCTATACTTTTGAGCTTCTTTGCAAGTAATGTAGAGAATTTTTTTTATTTCAAATCCCAGACTACATGTTCTGATTTCAATATGAGATGCTTATTAAGAAAACTAAATTTTTCTTTTCAAATTGTGAATATATCAAGCTAGATTAATGCCCCGAATATCAAGTGCACGAGTAACACTGAAAATAACTTACCGAGGATTGCCCCAAAGCAAATCGTGTGTCTAGGAGACCTCAAAGGCTGAATTGATGTTTGAAGATGTGAAGTGTATCTTAAGTTATTTCAGTGCTTGACCACCTTGCCTTCAGCGGATTCATTTTAGTCTTATTTTTGTTTAGGGAATTCAATTCATCACATTCTTTTGGCTCAAAATAAATAATAAAGCAAACAACAAATTCCTGAGCTACTCGATATTGTCATGACTTTGAAAATATTACCATCACTCATGAAGCGAAGGATTTCGATTAGAATGAGCTTCAGCAGAGTACCCTAAAAATTATAACTCTTATCTAAAAATGCCTATTACCAGATTTTGAACATTGGAGTGCTTTTTAATTAATTTTGAAGAATGCCTATTACTAGGCTTTGAAGTGTTTTTTGTGAAAAGGACCTATTACCAGGCTTTGAACATTAAATTGCACTGATTTGTTATTATTTTGTGTTCCTTTAATATGAAATGCAAGTCACATTCGTAATCTTTGCAACTTAGGATTTCAATTAGACACAGGCTACTCGAACTCAACCCTCTGGTCAAAGTCAATGTCCCTTGTGGAATTGATATACAGAGACATATATATACACAAAATAAAGAGAGAGTTAAAAACAAAATACATCTTTTCATTGAAAATTAAACCATGCAGTCTTAGGCCCTTTACAAAAGATCGACACTGCTTTCGGGCTCAAGTAAGTGGATTTGATTTACATGCATTACCTAAAAGAAGTTAAAAGCAACATGAAACCTACTGAAGTTTTGGCTTGACGTCTAGACTAAGGGGCAAGAGCGAGTTCATTCCTCAAAGAATTCAACTTCTTTATTGTCGATTAAACATTAAACTGTGTCTTTGAACTCTTGGCAGTCTTGAATAGTGTGCCCATCTTTGGCATAGAACTCATAATATAGACTGCCATACCCCCCCGAGTATTATCATTCCTTGACCAATCAGACCCGCATCAAGTATCTTCTTTCAAACCCAATTGAGGGGTGATTTGACTTTCAACACCCTAGACTTAACTGTTCGATTACTTTCCTCGAAGATTGCATTTATTCATTCGATATTGTTTGGTTTAGGGTTGGCAGCGTAGTTGGCCCACAGGATTTGTCGAAACTTATGACCCCGAGCTTGATTAGCTTTCTCATAGCCCTCTTGAAGCCAATACAAGTCTCAATTGAGTGCCTCACTTGATTACCATGGTATTCGCATTTCGCGCTAGGATTATACCATTTCAAGATGAGAGGATGTAATAGTGCTTGATAGAAGGGTGCCACCATATGAACATTAAACAGTTACTTGTACAGTTTACTTTAGAAGATCAGTAATGGGGTAAACTCCATCTTCTCGATATTTCTTCTTTGACTGGAGTCTTGGTTTGAAGAACCATGGGCACTTGGTGCAGCCTTGGGTTGTACAACATTGATAGACTTCGAATAACTGGCATTGTAAACTCTCGAAGAGTTCACTTTATGGTATTTCTTTGCATGTGAGGTCTTCTTGTAGGACGAACTACCTCCATCATCGATCTTGCCAGTCTTGACATCATTTTCGATGAGCTCACCGGATAAAACAAGGTCAGCAAAGTTGGTAGTTGCATTGCCTATCAAGCGGCCCAAGACTGGACCCTCTAAAGTCTAGATAAACATGGCCACCGTCTCTCTTTCGTTGAGCAAGTGTAATATCCCATTATTTGATTAGTGACCAAAACGCAAAGAATCAAAAGCTAGTGGTTTTAGTTCAGTGACTAAAATGTAAAATTTTAAAGTTTGGTGACAAAAGTGAAAAATTGAGAAAAATTCAAGGATCAACATGGTAATTTTCCCAATAATTATTTTTATTCCATAAATAGATAGATCATTTAAAGGTGTGGATCGAATATAAAAACATGGTTTGATATGATGTTTCTATTGTTGGGAAATTACGGTTAAAGTTTAAGTGTAATTCGGGTAATCATATGAGCTCGGAATTTTATGAAAATTTGAAGGAAGTCTTAAAAAGACCCGAAGAACATAGCATCGAAGTTCAAATCATTTTTAAATTAGTCTAGATTCGATTCTATTAAGTATTATGTATAGGTGATGGAATGGCATTTTTGAAAATAAATTATTTCATTAATGGCATTTTGACATTTCACCTATACTTTTTAATGAAAATTAATTATGGAAGAAGATAAAGTGTAGGTGTTGAATGGTGATTAGTTATAAATAAAGGGTGAAATAGTCATTTGACTATTTTATAGATTTTTATTATTATATAGCCAAATTTAAAGACATTTGGCATTAATCAAAGAAAGAAAAAAGTTGGAATTGTGTTCATCTTTCTCCAAGGCTGCCGAAACCTCAAGGGGACTAGGTAAGAAATTTTCAATTCAATTTTTGACTTGATTTGTTTGATTTTTGGCTAGGGACATGAAACAAGAAATTGATCTCCCTTGAATTCTCTATCTTTTGACATAAGTTTTGCTTAGTTTCCATGTCTCTAAGTTGAGTTTGATGATTAGGGTGGTTGAAGATCATGTTAATATTTCATGTTTTAAGGCTTAATCAAGTTGGAAATTGTGTTGTGGTGTTGTTTAGATGCTTGAAAAGATGAAACTTCTTGGAAAACCTATATGGACCATTTCGGCAAAATGAACAATATTAGGGGAAATTTTGTAAAAATTATTTTGATGATGGATTTGATTAGAATGATGTTTTCTAAGTTGAATTATGTTGTTGGATTGAAGAAAACATCATTTTAAGACCAATTTGTGAATTGTGTAAATTGGGTGAAATAAGAGAAAAAATGGAAAATATTCAAGAAGCATGGGTATGTTGTTTGCTATGATACAATGATCATTTTGGTGTTAATTTTTTTGAAAATGGAGATGAAATGTGGAAGTTTCCAAATTTTAGTTTATAAACCCTAAGAGAGAGAATTTAGGGTTTAAAGGGAAATTATCAAATTATTGGTTGTAGTGTGTAATTTGAAATGAGATTAAAGTCTGGGAAGTATTGTGGTAGCAAAGAAGTGCTTGGTTGAAAATATTAAATTTTCCATATTGGTATGTACATGTATTAGTAAAGGTTGGACATGTACTTAAGGTTGCTTGTGTCATTTATTTAATGTACATAGAGATAACAAGCAAGTTCGAGATCAAACGAGTGAAGAAAAAAGATAGAAAGTGTAACCGAGCTTAGTGAGGCTAGTATAAAGTTTACTTTTGAAAGTGTCAAGGTAAGTGCAATGCATGTATAACATGATCTTTATGTCATTCATCATATAATTGACATGTTAAAAATATGTCAAGAATTGAAAGTTTCATGCATGGATCTCTACTTATTCATGGAATATTATTTTGCGTATGAATTGCTTAATATGTAAATATATGTTGCCATGTATGAGATTATGATTGACATAAATCCCAAAGTATGAGATAGGAAATTAAAAGTATAGTTGGATATCCATAGAGTCATAAATAGTTGTATAAACATTTTAGCACTCCCGGTAGAGTGCAATTTATTATAAGCACTTCAGGTAAAGTGCAAAATAATTAATAATTGTATACTCCGGTAAGTATACAAAAGCGCTTCGGTGCTAAGCACTTCCAGTAAAGTGCACATAATATACTATACTCAAGTAAGTATAGGGCGGATGACTCGCGTACAAAGATTTCCTTAATTCAATACTTGGGCTAAATGAATTGAAAAACAGGATAAAAAGGCTTGAAAGCTCGATGATGAATATGGCAATGGTATTGGTAAGAATCAAGGTTATTACTATGTAATATGTTATTATACATATATCGTGTCTTATATGCTAATATGCATAAATTGGTAGGTGATCATATGCATTGTTATTTATTTATATTGATACCTATGTGAAATTGCATTTGAATTAAATGTTATTCCTCACTAAGTATATGCTTAGCGTATGATGACTTTCATGCGTAGGATTTAAAGGAGCTTCGAGGGATGAGTATCCGAGCATCACTTTCATATTTTGGGAGGTATATCTCCATACTCATAGTAATGTAATGACATCCATCCTTTCTTTTGAAAATGTACTAGATGGCATGTATAATCAATGGGGTTGTAATAACTTGTTACCAAATATGGTTGCTTAATAGTTGTGATAATATAGATAATGAACCTAGTAAGTTATATTATATCTATAAATTATGATGGACTAAGTTTTATTAAATTTGGGTCTTAAGATAGAAAGATTAAAAATATGTCCAAATGTGTGTGCAAAAGCAGTGAGTTTGAAAAATCAGCATAAATTTCACAAATTGAACTAGAAGGTGAATCATATATGTATGAACTAGAAATGTTGTCTATTTTCTTAAAAAATTTACGGTGATTAATTTCAAGTTGTATGTAAAAAGATGTGAATTTTTATTCGATGAAAGGTCAGAAAACAGGACAGCAGAATTTCTGTATTTTGGGACTGTGACTTGAATTTAGGAATTTATTTGAATTTTTGCGTAATGAATTTGGGCTAATAATTTATATGGATAGAAAGCTTAATGAATCTAGTTTAATTAGAAAATTTCGGAATGAATTTTTGATGTCTATAAAAAAATTATAAATTTTTTAAAGTAAAGTAGTGCAGGTTATTCGTTTTCTAAGGGAAAAGAAATAGTAGGGTTTAAAATTGGTTAGTAACATCACTGACTCGTATTTGGTAATAAATACGGGAAAGGGGTGTTACATTAATTGGTATTAGAGCCTTAGGTTTAGTCGATTCTGGATAGAAATTGAATTTAAAAATGAGTGGGAATTGTATACATGCTAGTAGGATGTCATAATTACTAATGATTATGTGCAGATACTCTGATGCTCTATATTTCGTAATGCTACTCTATATTAAGAAACTAGTTGAAAATGTGTTCTGTTCAGATGTCGGACCATCAGGGTTCTAGACATGCGTTTGAACATGAAGTTCCTGTGCAGAGTGGAAGTAACGAGGTAAATCAGAATGTATCTCAGGAGTAATACCAAGGTCAGGCACCTGCACAAGGACAGCAAGATATGCCGGTTCAGGATCGTGGATTGTTTCTGCAGGCATTTGATGATATCTTAAATAGACCGAAACCAGTATCGGTGCCAAGGGAGTTGAGGAAGTTGAAGGCATCAGAATTTCAAGGCGATTCTGATGTTGATCCGATGTCTGCGGACTTTTGGTTAAATGATATTAAAATTATGTTGAATTCTATCCGGTGTGACGATCAAGGAAAACTTGAAGGTGTAACATCACTTTTATTGGGTCCTGCTCGAATTTGGTGGACCACCATTACTGCTCAGATTCCTCGGGAACGAGTTACTTGTGAATTCTTTTTAAAAGAGTTCCAGAACAAGTACATTGGTGATGTTTTCATCGAAGATATGAGGACCCAGTTTATGAATCTAAAGCAAGCAGGCAGATTGATATATGAGTACGAGTGTGAGTTTAATAAGCTTAGCCGGTTTGCTACAGAGCTCCTTCCGACTGAGAAGCACAGAGTTAATAAATTCGTGGGAGGCCTAGATCCGGAGTATAAGAAAGTCTTGGTTGCTCTCGATTTGTCTGAATTTCAAGTTGCGGTTAACCGAGCTAAAGGAATGGAAATGGTGGAACAAGAAGAAGCTTTTGAGAAGAAAATACAGTCAACTAAGCGACCAGGAGGCCCCAGTGTTTTACCCTGGTCAAAAAGGGGTAAATGATTTCAGCAGCAAGGATCAGTTGGGTCGATGTCGTCCATAAAGAAGAATTCTTCTGCGGGTAAATCCAAACAAGTTCACAATAAAACTAGTAGAAGTAAAGGTGATGGACTTGGGAATAGACCTGAATACAAGACTTGTGGAAGAAAACATCCTGGTCGATGTTGGTATGCGCCAGAGACGGTGTGCTATCAATGTGGGAAGCCGAGTCATTTCAAACGAGCATGTCCAAAATTACAAGAGAATTAATCGGCGGCTGCTTCTCAGAGAAATAAAGGGAGCCGAGGGTGGAATTCGTATCAAGTTGCATCGAATCTAAAAGGCAAAGCTCATGCTCGTGTATATAACATCAAGACCACAGAGAGTAAAGATGATCATGATGTGATATCAGGTATGCTTGAACTCTTTAATAGACTTATTTTTGAATTAGTTGATCATGGTTCCACTCATTCATATATTAGTTCTAGAATCATACTAGAAAGAAACATTCCAGTAGAACTAATTACGAGTGAGGTAGTAGCAACCAATCCAATAGGCCAGAGTGCTAGGGTCAAGAGGATTTGCCGTCAGTGTCCTATTAAAATTTAGAGTGTGGATTCCCCCGCTGACCTTATGGAATTATCGTTTTGTAAGTTTGAAATAATATTGGGTATTGATTGGTTATTTGTATATGATGTTGTGGTGGAGTGCCGATTTAAAAGATTAATTTTAAAGGCACCAAATGGATCACGAATAATATTCGTGGGTGAGAAGTCGAATCATCGTAGTGATATTATTTTGGCTGTTGATGCGAATGAAACGTTGATGGATGGTTGTGAAATAGATCCAACTCCCGAAATTGATACCTTGAAGTAGAGAGTGAAAATAGAAAATATAAATATGGTGCGGGAATTTCCAGATGTATTCCCAGAAGAATTACTGGGATTACCTCCAGATAGAGAGGTAGAATTTGGAATTGATGTATTACCCAATACAACACCTATATCGATGGCACCATATCGTATGGCACCTGCTAAACTCCAGGAGCTCAAGTCACAGCTGCAGGAATTATAGGATCGAGGTTTTATACGACCAAGTATATCACCATGGGGAGCACCCGTATTGTTTGTAAAGAAGAAATATGGATCGGTGAGATTGTGTATCGATTATCGTCAACTTAATAAAGTGACGATAAAGAATAAATATTCATTGCCAAGAATTGATGATCTTTTTGATCAATTAAAAGGGGCAGCAGTGTTCTCTAAGATTGATCTTCGATCAGGTTATCACCAATTGAAGATTAAAGAGCAAGATATTCCAAAGATGGCTTTTAGGACTCGATATGGACATTACGAATTCGTGGTAATGCCGTTTGGATTAACTAATGCCCAAAGAAAAGTATTTATGGATTTGATGAACAAACTTTTTTCAGCCATACGTGGACCAATTTGTAGTGGTATTCATACATGACATCCTGGTTTATTCTAAAACCAAGGAGGATCATGATGTTCATCTCAGAATAGTTCTTCGGATCTTGAGGGAGAAGAAGTTATATGCTAAACTATCTAAATGTGAGTTTTGGCTTTCTGAGGTGACATTTCTAGGACATATAGTATCGGCTGAAGAAATTCGGGTTGATCCTCAGAAAATTCAAGCTATCATGGAGTGGAAACCCCTAAAAATATTGTAGAGGTTAGAAGTTTTCTCGGATTGGCAGGATATTATCGCCGATTCGTGAAAGATTTCTTGATGATTGCTGCACCTATTACCAAACTGCTCAGAAAGAATGTACCTTTTATATGGACTAAAGAATGTCAAAAAAGTTTTGAAAGATTGAAGAAAGTCTTGACAGAAGCTCCGGTGTTAGTTCAACCTGAATCAGGTAAGAATTTTGTGGTGTATAATGATGCATCACATAATGGTTTGGGCTGTGTACTTATGCAAGATGGGAAAGTGGTGGCTTATGCTTCTAGGCAACTTAAAACTCATGAGAGGAATTATCCTACTCATGATCTGGAGTTAGTTGCGGTTGTTTTTGCTCTAAAAATTTGGCGCCACTACTTATATGGAGAAAATGTTATATATACACAGACCATAAAAGTCTAAAATATCTTTTAACGCAGGAGCTGAATTTAAGATAAAGACGGTGGATCGAGCTAATTAAAGATTACGATGCAATTATTGATTATCACCCGGGAAGGGCTAATGTGGTGGCAGATGCACTTAGCTGAAAGATGTTCTCAGCTCTACGGATATCAAATGCTCAATTATCAATATTGGATGATGGTGCTTTACTTGCTGAGCTGAACATCAGGTCTACTTTGATAGACAAAATAAAAGAATCACAGGAAAAAGATGAAAATTGTTTGGAAAAGAAGAAGGAAATTGAAAGGGGAGAATCTTCAGACTTCGAGGTAAAGTCTAATGGATGTTTATATTATAAAGGTCGTGCTTATATTCCTGAAGATGAGGAATTGAAAAAGGAAATCCTTACAGAAGCACATTATAGTCCTTTAACGATACACCCGAGAGGAAATAAAATGTATCAGGATTTGAAGAGCTATTTTTTGTGGCCAGGAATGAAAAGAGTGATAACGGGATTCGTTTCTAAATGCTTAACTTGTCAGCAAGTTAAAGCAGAACATCAAGTGCCATCGGGATTACTTCAACCAATTGCTATTCCGGAATGGAAATGGGAGAAAGTGACTATGGATTTTGTAATCGGGTTACCATTGACACCAAGTAGGAAAGACTCAATCTGGGTGATCGTGGATCGATTAACCAAATCAGCACATTTCTTGCCAGTCAGAACCGATTTTTCTTTGAGTAAATATGCAGAGTTGTATATTCGGGAGATTGTTAGACTACATGGAGTTCCTGTTTCCATTGTGTCTGACAGAGATCCCATTTACTTCTAGATTCTCGAAAGCACTACAGAAGCATTGGGTACTCAATTGCATTTTAGTACTGTCTTCCATCCACAAACTGATGGACAATTAGAGAGGACGATTCAGATTTTGGAAGATATGCTTAGAGCGTGTGTCATTGAGTTTGCAAGTTCGTGGGAAAAGTACTTACCATTGGCCGAATTTTCATATAACAACAGTTATCAGTCAATCATTAAAATGGCACCGTATGAAGCTTTATATGGAAGAAAATGCCGGACACTTTTAAATTGGTTTGAGTTGGAAGACCGCAAGATTATTGGGCCTGATTTGATTCAAAAAGTTGAAGAGAAAGTAAAGATAATTCGAGATAATCTAAGGACAGCTTCTGATAGACAAAAGGCTTATTAAGATTTAAAAAGAAAAGACATTGAGTACCAAGTGGGAGATAAGGTATTCTTAAAAGTTTCACCATGGAAGAAAATATTGAGGTTTGGAAAAAAGGGAAGCTTAGTCCCAGATTCATTGGTCCGTATGAAATCTTGAAAAGAGTTGGACCGGTGGCGTATCAATTGGCTTTACCACCAGAAATGAGCAAGATTCATGATGTTTTTCATGTATCTATGCTTCGCAAATATAGATCGGATCCTTCCCATGTCATTTTCACCTGCGGAAGTTGAGATGCAACCTGACTTGACATTTGAAGAAGAACTAGTAAAAATTCTAGCTCATGGGGAGAAGAAATTGAGAAACAAATCGATTCCATTGGTTAAGGTGCTCTAGAAAAACCACAAAGTGGAAGAAGCCACTTGGGAAACTGAAAAACGGATGAAAGAACAGTATCCGCATTTGTTTAATCCAGGTACGTTCTAAAAATCCGATGATAAATTTTTTTTAGGGGGAGAGAATTGTAATATCCCATTATGTGATTAGTGACCAAAACACAAAGAATCAAAAGCTACTGGTTTTAGTTTAGTGACTAAAACGTAAATTTTAAAGTTTGGTGACAAAAGTGAAAAGTTGAGAAAAAATCAATGACCAACATGGTAATTTCCCATTAATTATTTTTATTCCATAAATAGATAGATCATCAAAGGGTGTGGATCGAATATAAAAACTATGGTTTGATCTGATGTTTCTATTATTGGGAAATTATGGTTAAAGTTTAAGTGTAATTCGGGTAATCGTATGAGCTCGGAATTTTATGAAAATTTGAAGGAAGTCTTAAAAAGACCCAAAAAAGCATAGCATAGAAGTTTGAATCGTTTTTAAATCAGTCTAGATTCAGTTCTATTCAATATTATGTATAGGTGATGGAATGGCATTTTTAAAAATAAATTATTTCATTAATGGCATTTTTGACATTTCACCTATACTTTTTAATGAAAATTAATTATGGAAGAAGATAAAGTGTAGGTTTTGAATGGTGATTAGTTATAATTAAAGGGTAAAATAGTCATTTGACTATTTTATAGATTTTTATTATTATATAGCCAAATTTAAAGACATTTGCCATTAATCAAAGAAAGAAAAAAAGTTGGAATTGTGTTCATCTTTCTCCAAGGCTACCAAACCTCAAGGGGACTAGGTGAGAAATTTTCAATTCAATTTTTGACTTGACTTGTTTGATTTTTGGCTAGAGACATGAAACAAGAAATTGATCTCCCTTGAATTCTCTATCTTTTGACATAAGTTTTGCTTAGTTTCCATGTCTCTAAGTTGAGTTTGATGATTAGGGTGGTTGAAGAGCATGTTAAGATTTCATGTTTTAAGGCTTAATCAAGTTGGAAATGATGTTGTAGTGTTGTTTAGATGCTTGAAAAGATGAAAACTTCTTGGAAAACCTATAGAGACCATTTCGGAAAAATGAAGAATATTAGGGGAAATTTTGTAAAAATTATTTTGATGATGGATTTGATTAGAATGATGTTTTATAAGTTGAATTATGTTGTTGGATTGAAGAAAACATCATTTTAGGACCAAGTTGTGAATTGTGTAAATTGGGTGAAATAAGTGAAAATTGGAAAATATTTAAGAAGCATGGGTATGTTGTTTGCTATGATACAATGATCATTTAGGTGTTAATATTTTTGAAAATGGAGATGAAATGTGGAAGTTTCCAAATTTTAGTTTATAAACCCTAAGAGAGAGAATTTAGGGTTTAAATGGAAATTATCAAATTATTGGTTGCAGTGTGTAATTTGAAATGAGATTAAAGTATAGGAAGTATTGTGGTAGCAAAGAAGTGCTTGGTTGAAAATATTAAATTTTCCATATTGGTATGTACATGTATTAGTAAAGGTTGGACATGTACTTAAGGTTGCTTGTGTCATGTATTTAATGTACATATAGATAACAAGCAAGTTCGAGATCAAACGAGTGAATAAAGAAGATAGAAAGTGTAACTGAGCTTAGTGAGGCTAGTATAAAGTTTACTTTTGAAAGTGTCAAGGTGAGTGCAATGCATGTATAACATGATCTTTATGTCATTCATCATATAATTGACATGTTAAAAATATATCAAGAATTGAAAGTTTCATGCATGGATCACTACTTATTCATGGAATATTATTTTGCATATGAATTGCTTAATATGTAAATATATGTTGCCATGTATGAGATTATGATTGACATAAAGCCCAAAGTATGAAATAGGAAATTAAAAGTATAATTGGATATCCATAGAGTCATAAATAGTTGTATAAACATTTTAGCACTCCCAATAGAGTGCAATTTATTATAAGCACTTCAGGTAAAGTGCAAAATAATTAATAATTGTATACTCCGGTAAGTATACAAAAGAACTTCGGTGCTAAGCACTTCCAGTAAAGTACACATAATATACTATACTCAAGTAAGTATAGGGGGATGACTTGCGTACAAAAATTTCCTTAATTCAATACTTGGGCTAAATGAATTGAAAAACAAGATAAAAAAGCTTGAAATCTCGATGATGAATATGGCAACGGTATTGGTAAGAATCAAGGTTATTACCATGTAATATGTTATTATACATATATCGTGTCATATATGCTAATATGCATAAATTGGTAGGTGATCATATGCATTGTTATTTATTTATATTGATACCTATGTGAAATTGCATTTGAATTAAATGTTAATCCTCACTAAGTATATGCTTAGCGTATGATGACTTTCATGCGTAGGATTTAAAGGAGCTTCGAGGAAAGTAGCCGAGCATCACTTTCATATTTTCGGAGGTATATCTCCATACTCATAGTAATGTAATGACATTCATCCTTTCTTTTGAAAATGTATTAGATGGCATGTATAATCAATGGGGTTGTAATAACTTATTACCAAATATGGTTGCTTAATAGTTGTGATAATATAGATAATGAACCTAGTAAGTTCTATTATATCTATAAATGGTGATGGACTAAGTTTTATTAAATTTGGGTCTTAAGATAGAAAGATTAAAAATCTGTCCAAATGTGTGTGCAAAAGCAGTGAGTTTGAAAAATCAGCATAAATTCCAAAAATTTAATTAGAAGGTTAATCATATATTTATGAACTAGAAATTTTGTCTAGTTTCTTACAAAATTTACGGTGATTAATTTCGTGTTGTAAGTAAAAAGATATGAATTTTTATTCGATGAAAGGTCAGAAAGCACGACAGCAGAATTTCAGTATTTTGGGACTATGACGTGAATTTAGGAATTTATTTGAATTTTTGCGTAATGAGTTTGGGCTAATAATTTATATGGATAGAAATATTAATGAATCTAGTTTAATTAGAAAATCGTAACAAGTACATTGGTGATGTTTTCATCAAGATATGAGGACTCACTTTATGAATCTAAAGCAAGCAGCATTGATATATGAGTACGAGGTGAGTTTAATAAGCTTAGCCGGGTTTGCTGCGTAGCTCCTTCCGACCGAGAAGCACAGAGTTAATAAATTCGGGTGGGTGCCTAGATCCTGAGTATAAGAAAGTCTTGCTGCTCTCGATTTGTCTGAATTTCAAGTCATGTTAACCGAGCTAAAGGAATGGAAATGGTGGAACAAGAAGAAGCTTTTGAGAAGAAAATACAAATAACTGCTTGACCAGGAGGCCCTGAATTGTTTTACCCTCGTCAAAAAGTGGGTAAATGATTTCGAAGCAGCCAGTGATCACTGGCCGATGTCGTCTAAAGCAGTTAATTTTTTCCGCTGGTAAATCCAAACAAGTTCACAATAAAACTAGTAGAAGTAAAGGTGATGGACTTGGGAATAGACCAACACAAGACTTGTGGAAGAAAACATCCCTGGCCGATGTTGGCATGCGCCTGCAGACGGTGTGCTACTAACGCTGGTGCTCGAGTCATTTCAAACGAGCATGTCCAAAATTACAAGAGAATTCACACCTCCATGGCCGCTTCTCGAGAAATAAAGGGAGCCGAGGGTGGAATTCGTATCAAGTTGCATCGAATCTAAAAGGCAAAGCTCATGCTCGTATATAACATCAAGACCACAGAGAGTAAAGATGATCATGATGTGATTAATGCATGCTTGAACTCTTAATGTAATTTATTTTTGAATTAGTTGATCATGGTTCCACTTCATTCATATATTAGTTCTAGAATCATACTAGAAAGAAATATCTGTAAGTAGAACTAATTACGAGTGAGGTAGTAGCAACCAATCCAATAGGCCGATGCAAGTTGTGTGGTCAAGAGGGGATTTGGCCGCCGTGTCCTATTAAAATTCAGGAAAGCGCTGGATTCCCGCCGACCTGCATGGAATTATCGTTTTGTAAGTTTGAAATAATATTGGGTATTGATTGGTTATTTGTATATGATGTCAGGTGGAGTGCCGATTTAAAAGATTAATTTTAAAGGCACTAAAACGGATCACGAATAATATCGGGCAGAAGTCAATCACCGTAGCGGATATTATTTTGGTCATGATGCACGAACGTTGATGGACGGTTGTGAACAGGATCCAACTCCAAATTGATACCTGAAGTAGAGAGTGAAAATAGAAAATATAAATATGGTGCGGGAATTTGCATGCATTCCCGTAAGAATTATCGATTACCTCCGTATAGAGGTAGAATTTGGAATCGATATTACCCAATACAACACCTATCGATGGCACCATATCAGACGGCACCTCGCTAAACTCCGTGGAGCTCAAGTCACTATGTGAATTATAGGATCGAGGTTTTATAATGACCAAGTATATCACCATGGGGAGCACCCGTATTGTTTGTAAAGAAGAAATATGGATCGGTGAGATTGTAGATCGATTATCTGCCAACTTAATAAAGCGGATTTATAAAGAATAAATATTCATCACAAGAATTGATGATCTTTTGATCACTTTAAAAGCGCAGTTGTTCTTTCTAAGATTGATTCTCGATCGTGTTACCAATTGAAGATTAAAGATAAGATATTCCAAAGATGGCTTTTAGGACTCCGATATGACATTACTTAATTCGCGTAATGCCGCTTTTGGGATTAACTCGTTAATGCCTAAGAAGAGCTTATGGATTTGATGAACAAACTTTTCACCATACGTGGACCAATTTGTAGTGGTATTCATACATGACATCCTCGGGTTTATTCTAAAACCAAGGAGGATCATGATGTTCATCCTCAATAGTTCTTCTGGACTCAAGTGAGCAGTTATTATACGCTAAACTATCTAAATGAAGTTTTGGTTTTCCGAGGTGACATTTCAGGACATATAGTATCGCTGAAGAAATTCGGGCTGATCCCTAAAATTCAAGCTATCATGGAGGAAACCCTAAAAATATTGTATGCTTAAAGCCTTCGGATTGGCAGGATATTATCGCCGATTCGCGGAAAGATTTCTTGATGATTGCCGCAATCATTACCAACCGCCGTAAAGAATGTACCTTTTATATGGACTAAAGAATGTCAAAAGTTTTGAAAGATTGAAGAAAGTCTTGACAAGCTCCCGTGTTAGTTCAACCTCGAATCGTAAGAATTTGTAGTATAATGACGATCACATAATGGTTTTGGTCACAGATTTAATAAGACGGAAAGCGGCGGCTTACGTCAGTAATCTTAAAACTCATGAGAGGAATTATCCTACTCATGACGAGTTAGCTTCGGTTGATTGTTAAAAATTTATAGCGGTGAAAATATTATAGTATCTGCGAGCCATAAAAATCTGATATCTTTAAACAAAGCGAGTCGATTTAAGACGAAAATCGAGCTGATGGAGATTGCGATGATCGATGATCGGGAAAATTTGATGACATTCTGCAGTCGAAAGATACTCACTTCAAATGCTCCAACTATCAGTATTGGATGATTCTTTTACTATTTGTGGCTGTTTTATCGGTCTACTTTGATGAACAAGCAAAGAATCTGGAAAAAATATGAAGGAAGAAGTAATGGAAGAAAATCTTCGAACCCTGGTAAAAGTCAATGGATGTTTATATTATAAAGGACGCAGTTAGTATCGAAGATAGAATTGAAAAGGGCTCTAGTTCCCTTAAAGAAATAAATAGTCCTTTAACGATACACCCGAGAGAAATAAAATGTATCGTGGATTTGAAGAGCTATTTTTGTGGCCGTGAATGAAAAGAGTGAGAATCGGATTCGTTTCTAAATGCTTAACTTGTCCCAGTTGCTTAACATCAAGTGCCATCTGGATTAGCTTCCTAACCAATTGCTATTCCTGGACGGAAAACCGAGAAAGTTGGGATCATGGATTTTGTGTAATCGCTACCATTGACACCAAGTAGGAAAGACTCAACTGGGTGATCGATCAATAACCAAATCAGCAGAATCAAAAGCTAGTGGTTTTAGTTCGGTGAGCTTGACTAAAATGTAAAATTTTAAAGTTTGGTGACAAAAGTGAAAAATTGAGAAAAATTCAAGGATCAACATGGTAATTTTCCCAATAATTATTTTTATTCCATAAATAGATAGATCATTTAAAGGTGTGGATCGAATATAAAAACATGGTTTGATATGATGTTTCTATTGTTGGGAAATTACGGTTAAAGTTTAAGTGTAATTCGGGTAATCATATGAGCTCGGAATTTTATGAAAATTTGAAGGAAGTCTTAAAAAGACCCGAAGAACATAGCATCGAAGTTCAAATCATTTTTAAATTAGTCTAGATTCGATTCTATTAAGTATTATGTATAGGTGATGGAATGGCATTTTTGAAAATAAATTATTTCATTAATGGCATTTTGACATTTCACCTATACTTTTTAATGAAAATTAATTATGGAAGAAGATAAAGTGTAGGTGTTGAATGGTGATTAGTTATAAATAAAGGGTGAAATAGTCATTTGACTATTTTATAGATTTTTATTATTATATAGCCAAATTTAAAGACATTTGGCATTAATCAAAGAAAGAAAAAAAGTTGGAATTGTGTTCATCTTTCTCCAAGGCTGCCGAAACCTCAAGGGGACTAGGTAAGAAATTTTCAATTCAATTTTTGACTTGATTTGTTTGATTTTTGGCTAGGGACATGAAACAAGAAATTGATCTCCCTTGAATTCTCTATCTTTTGACATAAGTTTTGCTTAGTTTCCATGTCTCTAAGTTGAGTTTGATGATTAGGGTGGTTGAAGATCATGTTAATATTTCATGTTTTAAGGCTTAATCAAGTTGGAAATTGTGTTGTGGTGTTGTTTAGATGCTTGAAAAGATGAAACTTCTTGGAAAACCTATATGGACCATTTCGGCAAAATGAACAATATTAGGGGAAATTTTGTAAAAATTATTTTGATGATGGATTTGATTAGAATGATGTTTTCTAAGTTGAATTATGTTGTTGGATTGAAGAAAACATCATTTTAAGACCAATTTGTGAATTGTGTAAATTGGGTGAAATAAGAAAAAATGGAAAATATTCAAGAAGCATGGGTATGTTGTTTGCTATGATACAATGATCATTTTGGTGTTAATTTTTTTGAAAATGGAGATGAAATGTGGAAGTTTCCAAATTTTAGTTTATAAACCCTAAGAGAGAGAATTTAGGGTTTAAAGGGAAATTATCAAATTATTGGTTGTAGTGTGTAATTTGAAATGAGATTAAAGTCTGGGAAGTATTGTGGTAGCAAAGAAGTGCTTGGTTGAAAATATTAAATTTTCCATATTGGTATGTACATGTATTAGTAAAGGTTGGACATGTACTTAAGGTTGCTTGTGTCATTTATTTAATGTACATAGAGATAACAAGCAAGTTCGAGATCAAACGAGTGAAGAAAAAAGATAGAAAGTGTAACCGAGCTTAGTGAGGCTAGTATAAAGTTTACTTTTGAAAGTGTCAAGGTAAGTGCAATGCATGTATAACATGATCTTTATGTCATTCATCATATAATTGACATGTTAAAAATATGTCAAGAATTGAAAGTTTCATGCATGGATCTCTACTTATTCATGGAATATTATTTTGCGTATGAATTGCTTAATATGTAAATATATGTTGCCATGTATGAGATTATGATTGACATAAATCCCAAAGTATGAGATAGGAAATTAAAAGTATAGTTGGATATCCATAGAGTCATAAATAGTTGTATAAACATTTTAGCACTCCCGGTAGAGTGCAATTTATTATAAGCACTTCAGGTAAAGTGCAAAATAATTAATAATTGTATACTCGGTAAGTATACAAAAAGCGCTTGGTGCTAAGCACTTCCAGTAAAGTGCACATAATATACTATACTCAAGTAAGTATAGAGGCGGATGACTCGCGTACAAAGATTTCCTTAATTCAATACTTGGGCTAAATGAATTGAAAAACAGGATAAAAAGGCTTGAAAGCTCGATGATGAATATGGCAATGGTATTGGTAAGAATCAAGGTTATTACTATGTAATATGTTATTATACATATATCGTGTCTTATATGCTAATATGCATAAATTGGTAGGTGATCATATGCATTGTTATTTATTTATATTGATACCTATGTGAAATTGCATTTGAATTAAATGTTATTCCTCACTAAGTATATGCTTAGCGTATGATGACTTTCATGCGTAGGATTTAAAGGAGCTTTGAGGGATGAGTATCCGAGCATCACTTTCATATTTTGGGAGGTATATCTCCATACTCATAGTAATGTAATGACATCCATCCTTTCTTTTGAAAATGTACTAGATGGCATGTATAATCAATGGGGTTGTAATAACTTGTTACCAAATATGGTTGCTTAATAGTTGTGATAATATAGATAATGAACCTAGTAAGTTATATTATATCTATAAATTATGATGGACTAAGTTTTATTAAATTTGGGTCTTAAGATAGAAAGATTAAAAATATGTCCAAATGTGTGTGCAAAAGCAGTGAGTTTGAAAAATCAGCATAAATTTCACAAATTGAACTAGAAGGTGAATCATATATGTATGAACTAGAAATGTTGTCTATTTTCTTAAAAAATTTACGGTGATTAATTTCAAGTTGTATGTAAAAAGATGTGAATTTTTATTCGATGAAAGGTCAGAAAAACAGGACAGCAGAATTTACGTATTTTGGGTTGTGACTTGAATTTAGGAATTTATTTGAATTTTTGCGTAATGAATTTGGGCTAATAATTTATATGGATAGAAAGCTTAATGAATCTAGTTTAATTAGAAAATTTCGGAATGAATTTTTTGATGTCTATAAAAAATTATAAATTTTTTAAAGTAAAGTAGTGCAGAGTTATTCGTTTTCTAAGGGAAAAGAAATAGTAGGGTTTAAAATTGGTTAGTAACATCAGCGACTCGTATTTGGTAATAAATACGGGAAAGGGTGTTACATTAATTGGTATTAGAGCCTTAGGTTTAGTCGATTCTGGATAGAAATTGAATTTAAAAATGAGTGGGAATTGTATACATGCTAGTAGGATGTCATAATTACTAATGATTATGTGCGAGATACTACGATGCTCTATATTTCGTAATGCTACTCTATATTAAGAAACTAGTTGAAAATGTGTTACATTCGGATGTCGGACCATCAGGGTTCTAGACATGCGTTTGAACATGAAGTTCCTGTGCAGAGTGGAAGTAACGAGGTAAATCAGAATGTATCTCAGGAGTAATACCAAGGTCAGGCACCTGCACAAGGACAGCAAGATATGCCGGTTCAGGATCGTGGATTGTTTCTGCAGGCATTTGATGATATCTTAAATAGACCGAAACCAGTATCGGTGCCAAGGGAGTTGAGGAAGTTGAAGGCATCAGAATTTCAAGGCGATTCTGATGTTGATCCGATGTCTGCGGACTTTTGGTTAAATGATATTAAAATTATGTTGAATTCTATCCGGTGTGACGATCAAGGAAAACTTGAAGGTGTAACATCACTTTTATTGGGTCCTGCTCGAATTTGGTGGACCACCATTCTTCGCTCGATTCCTCGGGAGCGAGTTACTTGTGAATTTTTTAAAAGAGTTCGAACAAGTACATTGGTGATGTTTTCATCGAAGATATGAGGACCCGGTTTATGAATCTAAAGCAAGCGGGCAGATTGATATATGAGTACAGTGTGAGTTTAATAAGCTTAGCGGTTTGCTCTGAGCTCCTTCCGTGAGAAGCCAGAGTTAATAAATTCGTGGGAGGCCTAGATCCGGAGTATAAGAAAGTCTTGGTTGCTCTCGATTTGTCTGAATTTCAAGTTGCGGTTAACCGAGCTAAAGGAATGGAAATGGTGGAACAAGAAGAAGCTTTTGAGAAGAAAATACAGTCAACTAAGCGACCAGGAGGCCCCAGTGTTTTACCCTGGTCAAAAAGGGGTAAATGATTTCAGCAGCAAGGATCAGTTGGGTCGATGTCGTCCATAAAGAAGAATTCTTCTGCGGGTAAATCCAAACAAGTTCACAATAAAACTAGTAGAAGTAAAGGTGATGGACTTGGGAATAGACACGAATACAAGACTTGTGGAAGAAAACATCCTGGTCGATGTTGGTATGCGCCAGAGACGGTGTGCTATCAATGTGGGAAGCCGAGTCATTTCAAACGAGCATGTCCAAAATTACAAGAGAATTAATCGGCGGCTGCTTCTCAGAGAAATAAAGGGAGCCGAGGGTGGAATTCGTATCAAGTTGCATCGAATCTAAAAGGCAAAGCTCATGCTCGTGTATATAACATCAAGACCACAGAGAGTAAAGATGATCATGATGTGATATCAGGTATGCTTGAACTCTTTAATAGACTTATTTTTGAATTAGTTGATCATGGTTCCACTCATTCATATATTAGTTCTAGAATCATACTAGAAAGAAACATTCCAGTAGAACTAATTACGAGTGAGGTAGTAGCAACCAATCCAATAGGCCAGAGTGCTAGGGTCAAGAGGATTTGCCGTCAGTGTCCTATTAAAATTTAGAGTGTGGATTCCCCCGCTGACCTTATGGAATTATCGTTTTGTAAGTTTGAAATAATATTGGGTATTGATTGGTTATTTGTATATGATGTTGTGGTGGAGTGCCGATTTAAAAGATTAATTTTAAAGGCACCAAATGGATCACGAATAATATTCGTGGGTGAGAAGTCGAATCATCGTAGTGATATTATTTTGGCTGTTGATGCGAATGAAACGTTGATGGATGGTTGTGAAATAGATCCAACTCCCGAAATTGATACCTTGAAGTAGAGAGTGAAAATAGAAAATATAAATATGGTGCGGGAATTTCCAGATGTATTCCCGGAAAATTCTTGGGATTACCTCGGATAGAGAGGTAGAATTTGGAATTGATGTATTACCCAATACAACACCTATATCGATGGCACCATATCGTATGGCACCTGCTAAACTCCAGGAGCTCAAGTCACAGCTGCAGGAATTATAGGATCGAGGTTTTATACGACCAAGTATATCACCATGGGGAGCACCCGTATTGTTTGTAAAGAAGAAATATGGATCGGTGAGATTGTGTATCGATTATCGTCAACTTAATAAAGTGACGATAAAGAATAAATATTCATTGCCAAGAATTGATGATCTTTTTGATCAATTAAAAGGGGCAGCAGTGTTCTCTAAGATTGATCTTCGATCAGGTTATCACCAATTGAAGATTAAAGAGCAAGATATTCCAAAGATGGCTTTTAGGACTCGATATGGACATTACGAATTCGTGGTAATGCCGTTTGGATTAACTAATGCCCCAGCAGTATTTATGGATTTGATGAACAAACTTTTTCAGCCATACGTGGACCAATTTGTAGTGGTATTCATACATGACATCCTGGTTTATTCTAAAACCAAGGAGGATCATGATGTTCATCTCAGAATAGTTCTTCGGATCTTGAGGGAGAAGAAGTTATATGCTAAACTATCTAAATGTGAGTTTTGGCTTTCTGAGGTGACATTTCTAGGACATATAGTATCGGCTGAAGAAATTCGGGTTGATCCTCAGAAAATTCAAGCTATCATGGAGTGGAAACCCCTAAAAATATTGTAGAGGTTAGAAGTTTTCTCGGATTGGCAGGATATTATCGCCGATTCGTGAAAGATTTCTTGATGATTGCTGCACCTATTACCAAACTGCTCAGAAAGAATGTACCTTTTATATGGACTAAAGAATGTCAAAAAAGTTTTGAAAGATTGAAGAAAGTCTTGACAGAAGCTCCGGTGTTAGTTCAACCTGAATCAGGTAAGAATTTTGTGGTGTATAATGATGCATCACATAATGGTTTGGGCTGTGTACTTATGCAAGATGGGAAAGTGGTGGCTTATGCTTCTAGGCAACTTAAAACTCATGAGAGGAATTATCCTACTCATGATCTGGAGTTAGTTGCGGTTGTTTTTGCTCTAAAAATTTGGCGCCACTACTTATATGGAGAAAATGTTATATATACACAGACCATAAAAGTCTAAAATATCTTTTAACGCAGGAGCTGAATTTAAGATAAAGACGGTGGATCGAGCTAATTAAAGATTACGATGCAATTATTGATTATCACCCGGGAAGGGCTAATGTGGTGGCAGATGCACTTAGCTGAAAGATGTTCTCAGCTCTACGGATATCAAATGCTCAATTATCAATATTGGATGATGGTGCTTTACTTGTCGCTGAACATCAGGTCTACTTTGATAGACAAAATAAAAGAATCACGGGAAAAAGATGAAAATTGTTTGGAAAAGAAGAAGGAAATTGAAAGGGGAGAATCTTCAGACTTCGAGGTAAAGTCTAATGGATGTTTATATTATAAAGGTCGTGCTTATATTCCTGAAGATGAGGAATTGAAAAAGGAAATCCTTACAGAAGCACATTATAGTCCTTTAACGATACACCCGAGAGGAAATAAAATGTATCAGGATTTGAAGAGCTATTTTTGTGGCAGGAATGAAAAGAGTGATAACGGGATTCGTTTCTAAATGCTTAACTTGTCAGCAAGTTAAAGCAGAACATCAAGTGCCATCGGGATTACTTCAACCAATTGCTATTCCGGAATGGAAATGGGAGAAAGTGACTATGGATTTTGTAATCGGGTTACCATTGACACCAAGTAGGAAAGACTCAATCTGGGTGATCGTGGATCGATTAACCAAATCAGCACATTTCTTGCCAGTCAGAACCGATTTTTCTTTGAGTAAATATGCAGAGTTGTATATTCGGGAGATTGTTAGACTACATGGAGTTCCTGTTTCCATTGTGTCTGACAGAGATCCCAGATTTACTTCTAGATTCTGGAAAGCACTACAGGAAGCATTGGGTACTCAATTGCATTTTAGTACTGTCTTCCATCCACAAACTGATGGACAATTAGAGAGGACGATTCAGATTTTGGAAGATATGCTTAGAGCGTGTGTCATTGAGTTTGCAAGTTCGTGGGAAAAGTACTTACCATTGGCCGAATTTTCATATAACAACAGTTATCAGTCAATCATTAAAATGGCACCGTATGAAGCTTTATATGGAAGAAAATGCCGGACACTTTTAAATTGGTTTGAGTTGGAAGACCGCAAGATTATTGGGCCTGATTTGATTCAAAAAGTTGAAGAGAAAGTAAAGATAATTCGAGATAATCTAAGGATGAACGATAGACAAAAGGCTTATTAAGATTTAAAAGAAAAGACATTGAGTACCAAGTGGGAGATAAGGTATTCTTAAAGTTTTCACCATGGAAGAAAATATTGAGGTTTGGAAAAAGGGAAGCTTAGTCCCAGATTCATTGGTCCGTATGAAATCTTGAAAAGAGTTGGACGGTGGCGTATCAATTGGCTTTACCACAGAAATGAGCAAGATTCATGATGTTTTTTTCATGTATCTATGCTTCGCAAATATAGATCGGATCCTTCCCATGTCATTTTCACCTGCGGAAGTTGAGATGCAACCTGACTTGACATTTGAAGAAGAACTAGTAAAAATTCTAGCTCATGGGGAGAAGAAATTGAGAAACAAATCGATTCCATTGGTTAAGGTGCTCTAGAAAAACCACAAAGTGGAAGAAGCCACTTGGGAAACTGAAAAACGGATGAAAGAACAGTATCCGCATTTGTTTAATCCAGGTACGTTCTAAAAATCCGATGATAAATTTTTTTTTAGGGGAGAGAATTGTAATATCCCATTATGTGATTAGTGACCAAAACACAAAGAATCAAAGCTCTTGGTTTTAGTTTAGTGACTAAACGTAAATTTTAAAGTTTGGTGACAAAAGTGAAAAGTTGAGAAAAAATCAATGACCAACATGGTAATTTCCCATTAATTATTTTTATTCCATAAATAGATAGATCATCAAAGGGTGTGGATCGAATATAAAAACTATGGTTTGATCTGATGTTTCTATTATTGGGAAATTATGGTTAAAGTTTAAGTGTAATTCGGGTAATCGTATGAGCTCGGAATTTTATGAAAATTTGAAGGAAGTCTTAAAAAGACCCAAAAAAGCATAGCATAGAAGTTTGAATCGTTTTTAAATCAGTCTAGATTCAGTTCTATTCAATATTATGTATAGGTGATGGAATGGCATTTTTAAAAATAAATTATTTCATTAATGGCATTTTTGACATTTCACCTATACTTTTTAATGAAAATTAATTATGGAAGAAGATAAAGTGTAGGTTTTGAATGGTGATTAGTTATAATTAAAGGGTAAAATAGTCATTTGACTATTTTATAGATTTTTATTATTATATAGCCAAATTTAAAGACATTTGCCATTAATCAAAGAAAGAAAAAAAGTTGGAATTGTGTTCATCTTTCTCCAAGGCTACCGAAACCTCAAGGGGACTAGGTGAGAAATTTTCAATTCAATTTTTGACTTGACTTGTTTGATTTTTGGCTAGAGACATGAAACAAGAAATTGATCTCCCTTGAATTCTCTATCTTTTGACATAAGTTTTGCTTAGTTTCCATGTCTCTAAGTTGAGTTTGATGATTAGGGTGGTTGAAGAGCATGTTAAGATTTCATGTTTTAAGGCTTAATCAAGTTGGAAATGATGTTGTAGTGTTGTTTAGATGCTTGAAAAGATGAAAACTTCTTGGAAAACCTATAGAGACCATTTCGGAAAAATGAAGAATATTAGGGGAAATTTTGTAAAAATTATTTTGATGATGGATTTGATTAGAATGATGTTTTATAAGTTGAATTATGTTGTTGGATTGAAGAAAACATCATTTTAGGACCAAGTTGTGAATTGTGTAAATTGGGTGAAATAAGTGAAAATTGGAAAATATTTAAGAAGCATGGGTATGTTGTTTGCTATGATACAATGATCATTTAGGTGTTAATATTTTTGAAAATGGAGATGAAATGTGGAAGTTTCCAAATTTTAGTTTATAAACCCTAAGAGAGAGAATTTAGGGTTTAAATGGAAATTATCAAATTATTGGTTGCAGTGTGTAATTTGAAATGAGATTAAAGTATAGGAAGTATTGTGGTAGCAAAGAAGTGCTTGGTTGAAAATATTAAATTTTCCATATTGGTATGTACATGTATTAGTAAAGGTTGGACATGTACTTAAGGTTGCTTGTGTCATGTATTTAATGTACATATAGATAACAAGCAAGTTCGAGATCAAACGAGTGAATAAAGAAGATAGAAAGTGTAACCGAGCTTAGTGAGGCTAGTATAAAGTTTACTTTTGAAAGTGTCAAGGTGAGTGCAATGCATGTATAACATGATCTTTATGTCATTCATCATATAATTGACATGTTAAAAATATATCAAGAATTGAAAGTTTCATGCATGGATCACTACTTATTCATGGAATATTATTTTGCATATGAATTGCTTAATATGTAAATATATGTTGCCATGTATGAGATTATGATTGACATAAAGCCCAAAGTATGAAATAGGAAATTAAAAGTATAATTGGATATCCATAGAGTCATAAATAGTTGTATAAACATTTTAGCACTCCCAATAGAGTGCAATTTATTATAAGCACTTCAGGTAAAGTGCAAAATAATTAATAATTGTATACTCCGGTAAGTATACAAAAGAACTTCGGTGCTAAGCACTTCCAGTAAAGTACACATAATATACTATACTCAAGTAAGTATAGGGGGATGACTTGCGTACAAAAATTTCCTTAATTCAATACTTGGGCTAAATGAATTGAAAAACAAGATAAAAAAGCTTGAAATCTCGATGATGAATATGGCAACGGTATTGGTAAGAATCAAGGTTATTACCATGTAATATGTTATTATACATATATCGTGTCATATATGCTAATATGCATAAATTGGTAGGTGATCATATGCATTGTTATTTATTTATATTGATACCTATGTGAAATTGCATTTGAATTAAATGTTAATCCTCACTAAGTATATGCTTAGCGTATGATGACTTTCATGCGTAGGATTTAAAGGAGCTTCGAGGGAAGAGTAGCCGAGCATCACTTTCATATTTTCGGAGGTATATCTCCATACTCATAGTAATGTAATGACATTCATCCTTTCTTTTGAAAATGTATTAGATGGCATGTATAATCAATGGGGTTGTAATAACTTATTACCAAATATGGTTGCTTAATAGTTGTGATAATATAGATAATGAACCTAGTAAGTTCTATTATATCTATAAATGGTGATGGACTAAGTTTTATTAAATTTGGGTCTTAAGATAGAAAGATTAAAAATCTGTCCAAATGTGTGTGCAAAAGCAGTGAGTTTGAAAAATCAGCATAAATTCCAAAAATTTAATTAGAAGGTTAATCATATATTTATGAACTAGAAATTTTGTCTAGTTTCTTACAAAATTTACGGTGATTAATTTCGTGTTGTAAGTAAAAAGATATGAATTTTTATTCGATGAAAGGTCAGAAAGCACGACAGCAGAATTTCAGTATTTTGGGACTATGACGTGAATTTAGGAATTTATTTGAATTTTTGCGTAATGAGTTTGGGCTAATAATTTATATGGATAGAAATATTAATGAATCTAGTTTAATTAGAAAATTTTGGAATGAATTTTCGATGTCTATAAAAAAAATTATAAATATTTTTAAGTAAAGTAGTGCAGGTTATCCGTTTTCTAAGGGAAAAGAAATAGTAGGGTTTAAAATTGGTTAGTGACATCAGTGACTCGTATTTGGTAATAAATATGGGAAAGTGATGATACAGTGAGGGTTAAACTTGAGCTGCCACGTCTCTCTAGCGTTGGGCATATTGCCTAAAGCCTTCATTTAACTTTTGTTTCATGTGTTGTAAGGTCCAACGGTCTGGCACCATGTCACTGACATGACAGTACTGGTCTAGGAAAGCTTTGGTTAAGTCCTTCCATGACTTTATCTAATGCCGGTTCAACTGATTATATCATCTTGTGGCATATCCTAAGAAACTGTCTTGGAAATAGTGGATCAACAACTTGTCATCTCTCCCGTGTCCATCATCCTTTGGCAGAACATGGTAAGATGTGTACAGAGACAGCTCGTTCCATCGTACTTAAATTCTAGGACCTTGAACTTAGGGGGTAAAACCATATCCGGGAAACGGCTGAGTTCATAGGCCTCAAATCTAATAAATGCATCAGTTACCTTCATGGCTTCCATCTTTTCCTCGAGCCGCTTGCATCAGTCTTCGATCTATTTAGAGGTTTCGACTCTAGGTCTCTCTATTTCAATTAATTGGTATATCTTATAGACAAAGTTTTTGGCTTGATTGTCCTCGGGCTTGACTTCTGATACGAAGGGTAGATTTACAGAAAAAAAAGGCACCGGTCTGATAAAGTGGTGATTTCCCTCGAGAAAGTATTACTTGAGGGTTCGGTTGGGCCCTAGCATGAGGAGGAGTAAAACTCGGTAGATATGTAAGACACTCATTCCCATCAGAGGGACTGAGATTTGCCGTAGAATTTACAACAAACGCCTCTCATTGTCCGGGAAGCTTAAATCCAAGCATCTGGGCTATTTGGCCTAGTGTATCTTGTTGAGACTTATTGAACTTTTCCACCAGGCCTTAGCTAGCTATTCTTTCATCTTTCTGGCCAGGTCTGCTTGCATGTCCCTTTGGGCTTGCTCAATTTGATCTAATCTGTCTTCGTTCACCATTTTAGTTTTTTGCCGGTTTCCGTAGGGGTGCTGAATCGGCTGAATTTTTCTTTAATCTAAAATCACTGTCACGGGACATCCCAAAAATTAGTCTCGATATTTTCAAAATGAATGCATGTAAATGCAAAAAAAATGCCCTAAATGCAAAGGTACCGATTTAGATATGGCTTCCAAGGAACAACGCCCACGAATATATGAGAGAAATTTGCAACTTTGAATATTGCATTTAATTTACGTCTAGGTTACTAGATTTTCTCTCGATTCATGAACAATTTCCACTATGTCCACTATTCTCGGGTCAATACCTCATGACCGTGTAATGCAAATGAATGAATAATGATGTTATGACGGTGTCATGGGAATGAATTGTATGCTAACGTTATGCAAGATGTCAAAAGAAAACACTGGTTAGCATTAAATATTTACAGATGAAAGACAAAATGTACCCGACATGGTTTAGCACAAAATGAACCCTATTTGCATGATATTCTGATTTCTAGGGTTACCGCATGGCTCTAAAGGGGTGGGCTTCTTAGTTATACATGTAGTTTTGGTACTAAAAGGTACTCGAATTATCCTCGTTGTCCACTTCTAAATGGTAGCAAGGCCCCCGATCATCACCAATTATAGGCTCCTTTCAATCGAGTTTAATTCAAGGGGACCCATTCACTATGTCCTTACGGGGAAACAATATTCCCACTAAAACATAGGGTACTCGAGCCCTGAAGATACTTACTAGGCCCATACGAAGGAATAATATCCTCAAGAAAGCACTAGCGTTTCCCCCCACTTTCATGAACATGTTTATATGTCAAATTTTAAAATGTGTTAAATTGAATTCGCATTTCTAAAAATATGTTAAATTAATTTAAAAATGAACTCGCAATTTCCAATTGAAGTAAAGGGTAATCAACTCGTGGTCTGACTCTTTTTTTTGTAAAAACAAAATTTTTGTCCCCAACGGAGTCGCCAGCTGTAGCGACTTCCTTTTTCTGAAATTGCTAAAAAGGAATAATAATTTGATTTGCTTTTTTGTTTTGAAATTTATTGGGATATTTTTGAAAATTTGATTTTTTGGGGGGAATTTTTGAAAAGTTTTAAAAATTGGGGATTTTTGTTTTGAAAACTCAATTTTTTGAAAAATAAAAGACTGGAGTCGCCACCGATCATTTTTAAAGGTAGATCGGACACCAAAATGAAACTAGAGATTCTTTAAAAACAGGTTCGGGAGTCGGTTATGGATGGGGAATGATTAATACCCCCACACCGCCCAAAAATTGGTACCTAGTCGAACACAATTTGCCTTTAATTGGAAATTTATGACTTCAAATTTTAATTCAATTTAAGATCCGTTTAAAATTTTGAGTAAATTTTAAAGGCCCCATTATTCGAGAATAAACGAAAGAACCACCACCACTACCATTGGTACTGGCCATATTTACTATCGAATAAAAGGGCACCGCATCTACAGCTTATACAAGTGAAAGAAAATTAAGCAAAGGAAATATATATAACGGAAGCGTAAATATAAATATTAAGGCGGGAATTAAAAACAATCCGAAAAAGGACCAGATCGAACATAAAAGAAATGTGTACAATAAATGCAGAAATTAAATGCGGTAATTTAAATTGCGAGAAACTAAATCGCAGGAAAATAAATAATGAAAAATTGCGAAAATTAAAAGGGTAGAAATTAAATGCTACACTAAATGGCCATAAATAATACGGGTCATTCCCCGTTGCAGGTCACCGTAAGGCCGATTCGAACATAAAATATCAAGACACAATATATAAATATATATTATAATATAATACTAGTAATACTATATAATATATAAATAATAATATATATATACACGTATAGGGTATAATATATACTATAGATGACATATAATATGTATATAATATACTATGTGCCATACCCGTATTTTGTCCGGGTATTCGGACATACATATAAATAAGGCCAAATTAATAAGCAGTATAAATAAATAAATAAACTTAGTCTAAAAGTCTATTTTTTTAAATGTCCAAATACATATAAAATCCTAGAGCCCAAATGCAAATCTTAAAAGCCCATTACAAAACCCAAACTCCCATTACAATAAGTTTTCCCTCTTATTTTCGGTCAAACAAACACAAATGGATCAAAATGCCTAATTTTCCCGCCCATTTGTGCCACATGGTAACCCTAGATTGGCCAAAGCACAAGGATTGTGCTTCTTTCTCCCGCCCAACTGCCATTGCCGAAGTCAGCAAGTCTGACCCTATATAAATAGGAGAGAGAAAAGTCATAAACAATGATGATAAGTTATTAATAGAACTATTAAATAATAATAAAAATAATTAATAATTGAGGAGAGAGGGTTATACGTCGAGGAAAACGAAGAGGCCACTGGAGATCGAACCGTCATCGGGAAAATAAAGACTCCGTCGGAGCAAACCAAGGCTCACCGGAGATGATCGAATGAGTGTCGAGAAGGTAAAACGCTCTACATTAATCTTTGATTTCTGTAGGAAAATGAAATAAAGTCAGTGCGCATATAAACATAAAATAAAATATGAGAGATTTAGAAGTCAAAACTCATCTTTGAAGCCGGTGTTGGTTTTATGGGTGGTCGAAGTTATTTTTGAACGGTCGGAGTTGAAGAGAGGGTTTCAGGTAGATTTAGGTTTTAGATTTGAGGGAGAGTGGGAGGTTCTATCGAACCAGGAATAGATATGATGAAAAATGGAGGGAAAATAGGATTTTTTGGGTATTTTTAAGGTTCGGCAATAATGGAGGAAGGCGGCCGAAATTGCCCTAGGGCGACCGGCAGGAGAAGCGGTGGTGGTATAAAATGGTAGACGGTGGCCGGAATTAGAGTTGTGGCTGGTGTCGCCTACGGCAGCCAGCTAACAACGGAAGCTGGCCAGGAGGCGGTGGTTGGAGATTGAAGGGCGGAGCTTAGCCGGAGCTATTAAGCTTCACTTGGTTTCGGATGAACTTGAATGCAGTTCATCTTAAAACCTATAATTTTGATCCAAAAAAGTGAGGCTTTTCTAAGCATTGGGGTGTTTGTAAGAGAGAGACGGAGAGGATTTGAGGGCTAGTGAGAGAGTGAAAGTTTGAAAATAGGAGAATTGAGGCAATTTTCGGCGAAAAATGGTTTATATATTTAAGAGGGAACGACGTCGTTTTAAACCGGGTTGGGGCTGACCCGCGAGACTCAATCGGGCCGGATAGATGGGATCCGCGCCCTTCTTTCCGGATCCTTATGGTTTTGTCTTTATTCTTTGTATCCTTCCAATTTGGTCCCCATTCCCTCCTAAATTGACCATTGGGCTTTATAATTCTCTCAATTTAGCCCGCCGTGCTTTGTAATTAAATTTCAGTTTGTATTTCTTTCAATTGGGTCACCTTAGGCTTTGTAATTTGGGCATTAGGTTTTGTATTTGGTTCAAATTAGTCCTTTGTAATAAAAATCAGATTTTGCAAGTTTTATTTCTTTTAATTCAGTCCTTTAATTTAATTTAATCGTTTTAATTGCCCTAATTATATGTTTGAATGCATGTTTTAAATTAAGCATATAGTTTTGCATGTTAGATGACTTAATCACATAGTATTAATTAATTATTAGAGCCTTAGTTAGGTTTCTCTAATTAGGGTTTCAATAATTAAATAGGGTAGATAACTATAGTAATTAGATGTATATTAAATATAATTTTAGAATCCAAGTTGGATGGTGTTCCATTGTTTACAATAGGGTGTTATCACAATATGGATCTCAATAAATTATATTCAATATATGTATTTCACTTAAAATTGAATATTAATTTAGTTCTTTAATTAACATTAAATAATTAATTAGAACACATTGTAGTTAATTAAATGTATATTGAATAAAATCTTTGAGGCTCAAACTTGGATGGTATTCCATTGTTTACAATGGAGTGTTATCTCAACATTGGTCATAAAGGAGTATATTCGATATACATTTTCACCTATAATTGAATAATAAATTGTTAGGGCCTTAATTAAGACTAGAACATTAATTAACTAGAAGGATTAATTAATTAGGAATATGATTTATTTAAGGGCTTTAAATATATGGAAGATGTTCAAGAAATTGGCATTTTCACATAAAAGTCATTAAATTAATTAATATTCATAGTTTAAATAACTAACTCGTTAGAGCCTTTTTAGGATAATACTTAAAATTAATAAGACAATAAAAGGACATTCATTAAAAAACCCTTTTATGTTGGAAATTTATTTTTAAATATGAATAGGGGTGCCACCCAACGAGGTGCTTTTAATCTCATATTCGAACAAAATAAATTTCCTTATAAAAGGATATCTGCATTCGGAATTCAAATTTAATTAATAATTATGGAATAAATTAAATTCAAATAATTATTCGAAATGCCAAAATGCCACGTAAAATTAAAGGTATTGATAACGGGCGTTCGTAGGGGTGCTAATCCTTCCCTACACGTAACTGACTCCCGAACCCAATTTTTAAGACAGAATCCCTGGTTTGTTTTTTCGGTGGCCGGTCTACCACAAAGTGATCGGTGGCGACTCCAAAATGTTTTTCAATGATAAATAAAGGAAAATTCGATTTAATATGAAAAACCTTAAATTTTCAAGATTAAATTAAAAATGGCCAGAAAACACTAATTTTCTAAAAGATCGATCGTCAGGCTATTTTTATACACCCGATTTCAAAAATGGTCGCGATAGCTTCGTGACTCCGCTAGGGATTTCAAAAAACCGAGAGCCAGGCTTAATGAATTTTACGTGACATTTTGGCATTTTAAGACAGTAATTTGAATTTTATTTTTTCCATAATTATTGGATGAATTTTTTGGAAAAATACAGGTAGCTTTTTCTTGTGTGGTATAAATTGTCATTCATGCATAAGCCTTCTACCCGGGCTTTTTACCCTTAAGTGGGAGTGAGGCATGATCTTACGTGAGTTATTCTGCTCTGTGATCGAAATTTTGTCCTCCTTCTGGTATACCAACCTTATACACCGTGAGGTTACGCCTCCACTATAAGGGGTCGTATACTCCCGAACCTATGTCTTACTAGTCCAGTAATGACAGTTCGGGTACCCAGAGTCTAGATCGAAACCCACAAGCTGTAATAGAAGCCTACCCCACTAGAGCCAGACAAGACCTAGGACATGGTGCTGCTGATTTAAATTTCTTTCTCTGGTTATTTTTGTGTACAATATAAATTGTCCTTTGGTTAATTTTACGCAATATAAATTGTTTTACCTGTAATAATTATTTTTGCTTACAATATTACTTCACCATACTGACACAGTTTTTTTGTTTTGTTTTTCTGTGTTTTGTTACATTGCATTCATGAGAGGTATCGATTCGAGAATTAATCGAGTAGGCAATGGTCATAAGAACTAAGGGGTCTGATAGACAAGTGGGGGACAATATGTCACTGTGGACCTGATTCGAGAAGATTCACTACAAGAACGAAGACAGTAGCTGTGGAGTCCATATGTCATTAATGCAAAGTTATACTGGAAATTACTGAACATAGTGAAGTTCTGCCAGAGCCAAGTTTAACTTGAGAACCATATGATGGGAATGTGAAGAGTCATTTCCAGTAAGATTCATGGTTGAGTATGGGGCAATCATCCTCAGCTGGTATTGCTTTATTTAGAAAAATCGCTTATCAAAGGACGTAGTAATGATGAAATACATATGTCAGCCAATTCAGGGGCTTAGCAAGTTTTCCCACGGAGTTCTGGTGGTTCTGTAAAATTAAATATGAACTTGATGAAAGCTCAAGAACTTAAAATGTCCAAGGACTTGGAGCATTTACTCGCCCTAAATAATAAAGGTGGGGTAAACTTAATATGGCAAGAGACTGGTGGATCGACAATGAGGAATTTGATCACTGAAGAATTAAAAAAATCTGTTCAAGAAGAATGAGAACATCAGAGCATGAACAAGAATAGACATGTCTTTGTAATGGTGAATGAAAATAAAGAATTGGCGGTAGAAGCGGAGTGACCAAAATTAACTCAAGTCTTCCTTGATTAATGGAACTGTGAACCACATGAGATCTGTCTACAATTTTAGGACCGTTGTAGAGTAATACCCTGAATCAACCCAATCGCTTTTTCTTGCGAGCATTGGGGGTCCTTTGTAAGGGAGGCTATTTCGATTTATTTGCTATGATGCATGTTTCTTATATATTTCTCAAATGGCAAACATCTTGCATTATTTGATTCTTTTAATATTTCATTCATTCTTTGTTATTAGTTAGTTTTCCCCCATACATATATATGTATATCTTCACTAACGTTTTCTCTCAGGTCCCTGGATATTAATTGTAAAATTGACTTTGAATCAAATTCAGAGATCAACTTCAAAAATGTGACTTTATTCTACTTTATTCAAACCAATGGGGAGACATTAACGAGTGTTCAAGAATCACGGGAAGATCCCAAATACAAATTTTGAGTGAATTACCTCTCGAGCATTGTCGGCTAAGTTTTTTGAAGGAAGTGATAGCCCAAAACATCTTCCACCTGAAGACAGCTTTTCTTCAAAGATATCCAAGTATGGGAGGAAATTTGGCGTTCCTTTATCTCACTTCACAAAGAAAGAAAATAAGAAAAATATCATTTGTTGTCCCCTTTGAGCCTGAGGATTTTTTTTATTCAACCCAAACCAAGTATCACCCTACACCGGGGGCAAAGAGGATGAAAGTTTGGTTGCAAGTGAAAAGTGTTCGATTGTGACCATGCTAAGTTGGCAATGCCTTGAGAATCAAGGGCAAAAGAAACAAAAGTGAATTTATCAAACACAAAAGTCAGAAAGACAAGATAAATGAAAAAGAATACTCTGAATCCAGTCAAAAAAAGAAAGAAAAAGAAATAGTGGGAGTTTGTGTTCAAAAAGTCAACTGAATCAAGCTAAAGCAAAAAAAGCACAAAAACTGAAAGTGCAAAAGTAAAGTAGCACATATATGTGAGATCTTCCATTCAACAAGTCTCTATCTAAAGGAGCTGTGGAAGATTGATTTCAAGGAAAGGAAAAAAAACTCTAGGGTGAAAACTCAGAAATGGGCAGTCTAGAGCGATCTACAAAAGAGAAAAAGAAAGAAAAAAGGGCATTTCATCCGAGCATATTCAGATCAGTGCAAAATGATATTTCACTTGAAAGAAATGATCATTGGTTTCATCACCCTTAAGTATTTATTTGAGCCTATATATCTTTTCTTTGGCAGCCGTGAACCATAGCCTATATTACAAGCCTCAAAAGACTATTTTGACCATATAAGGGTATTGGAGCAAGTTGAGTTTGTCTTCAGAATACATCCCGCTTATTAGGGTTAACCTTTCTTCAAGGACTTCCAGACTTCTAATGCTTGATCGAGATCAGAAAAGAGGGAAGGATTGGGTATGGTGAGTTAGTTAAAGGGGATAGAATTGGGTATATGGGAAATGTTTCTCTCAGAAGTCTAATAATTTATAAGATGTCACATTGGAGTTGATCTTTGCAGTTTGGTTCGAAGGCTCTGTTGCACTTGATATTTAGGGAGCCTAATCTTGATTTTTGTTGTTTGCCATGACTTATCAAATTATTCCAATTTCTCAAATATAGTAAAATAATATTATGAGCCTTTCACTTATTTTTTCAACAAGCATCTTGCAGATAAATTAATTAGATACAAGAAAAGTAAAGGATTTCGTGGGTATTATTATGATGTACTAATCCTTTAAGTGCAGATAGAACATAAGGTGGCCTTGATACTTGTTTAATGATGGAAAGTATGATGAGGAAAAGACATGATTCTGAGTGCCAGAAATATTCAAACAAAAATTGCAAGAAATAACACAAGTGATTCTGGGGCAAAAAGAGAGAGAGCAAGAGCCATCTTTTGGGAGCAAAGATGCAGCCAGATCAATCCGTTGAAGGTTTTTGCCATTCAAAAGAAAGAAAATGAGGCAAATGAGAGCAAAGATAGTAGTTAAAGTCAAGCCAGAGTAGGGCAATGATGCAAAAAGAACCTTACAGAACATCACATGCTGGTAAATAAGATCTACAAGCTAGAACAACAGTGAATCATGATCTCTTTTAGAGCTATGAGAAAGAATTTTGTCAAAGAAGCTGAATGAATATATAGCAAGAGTGGTTTTTTAAGAAAAGAGTGATCCCCGGTATTCAAATCGTGAGAAATGCATGGTGAGATACAGCAAAAAATGCTTAATTCATGAAGGCAAGGAAAGTTCCATCAGAACGAACAAAAGAAAACATTTGTTAACAAAAAAGAAAAAAAGAATGAAAAAGAGAAAAAACTGAGGTGAAAACCCGAAAGGGCTCATTGAGAAGAAAAATAAAAGAAAAAGCAATCTAAATTGAAAACCTGAAAAGGCGCTTTAGAGCAAAAGATGCAAAGATCCTGAAGATTGAACCTGAGTGTGAGATGGGTGATGTTGTTGGTAGAAGAAGTTTTAATGAAAGACGAAGCGAAGAAATTTAGAGCTCCTCAGCAGATGAAAGTTTATCCAAGTGGTCCTCAAGTGACAACATTAATGCATCATATAGTTAGGCATCCATAAGAAGGAGCATGCTAATTCATACATTCAAAGTATTTTTGCATACTTTGGTAGGAATCTGCAGATTCAATCAAGGAAAGGCGAAGATCAATTTATAGCTTCGAGTTTTGAAAGAGAAGATCTAAGCAAGAATGAGCGGAGATTTTAGAAAAAAAATCCAATTAAGAAAGAATAAAGATCTTGAAAAGGTAGACCCAAACAAGAACGAGAAAAGATCTGGAAGGAAAGATCCAGTTAACAGTGAATAAAGATATCGAAGAGGAAGATTCAACAAGGATGAACAGAAATCTCAGAGGAGAAAATTCGATAACGAGCGAGCATAGATCATTGAGAAATAGACCCAGCAAAAATTACAGTTGTGTTTGTGAGAAAGCAAATATATTAATTCATGATTTTCTATTTGCAGATATAGATCTCAAGACATTCCGTTTACAGAGGAGGATTTCTCCAAAAAAAAAAAGAAAAACTCCATCTACAGAGGCAAATTTCAAGATATTTTGCTTACAGAGGTGGATTTCAGCAAGACATTCTATTTGTAGAGGCAGGTTTCAGCAAGACATTCTGTTTGTAGAGATTTCAGCAAAGATTTTAATCTGTTTGAAGAGGCAGATGTCAGCAAAGATTTCAATCCATTTGAAGAGGCAGATCTCAGTAAAGATTTCAATCCGTTTATAGATGCAGATTTCAGCAAAGATTTTCTAATTGTTTGCACAGGAAAGGAAGTGTATTACAATTCTAAATTATTCAGGTTGTCAGTAAGTCCTTCGGGCCATCACCTTCGGGAGTGATGTGATTGTGTGCACAGGAAAGAAAGTGCATTATAGTTCTAAATCCTTTGGGTCATCAATAAGTCTTTCGAGCATTATGTTAAGTCCTTCGGGCCGACACCTTCGAAAATGATGAGAATTGTTCCCTAGATAAGAAAAAATTAGTACTTCTAGTAAAGAATCTAGAGTTCTCAGTGAAAAAAAACTCAACCAGCAAAGAATTCAGAGTTCATAATAAGAAGAACTCACCAAGAAAGATTGAAGAGTTCCTAATGAGAAGAGCTCACTTGTTCATGCCTTTATAGAGAGGTGGACCAACAAAATTGAAGAATTCCTAATGAGAAGAATTCGCCTTAGAGTTCTTAATAAGAAGAGCTCGCCTAGCAAAGAATAAAGAACTCCTAATGAGAAGAGTTCATTCCAGAATTCCTAATAAGAAGAATTCAACTAATAAAGAATGAAGAACTCATAATAAGAAGAGTTCGCCCTTTTGAAGAATGAAGAAGTTCATAATAAGAAGAGTTTGCTTATTCGATGCCTTTACAGAGAGGCAAACCAATGTTTTTAGCAAAGAATTCATATTTTATAATAAGAAGAACTCGCTTGTTCGCCACTTTGGCAGAGAAGTGGATGATTCAATAGAGGGGTGAAGAATTTCATAATAAGAAGAGCAGCTTCAGACCTCAATAAATGAAGAATTACAAGAGCAATTTCAAACTTTGGAAGATAAGAATTTCATAATAAGAAGAACAACTTCAAATTCCATAGTTCGATAGAGGGATGAAGAATTTCATAATAAGAAGAACAGATTCAGACCTCAAGTGATGAAGAATGTCGAGAACAATTCCAGACCTTGGAAGATGGAGAATTTCATAATAAGAAGAACAGCTTCAGACTCCATAGTTTGGCAGAAGTTTGAAGAATTTCGAAATGAGAAGAACATCATCAAGCTTTGTTAGTTTAGAAGATAGCCAGTGGGTTCAGGCAAATTTCGTGTCTTTTCAGTCTTTGCCCACTTCCTGTTCCACAGTAATGAGCAAAGAGGGGCAGCTGTCATACCCGTATTTTTTCCGGGGTATTCAGACTATATATAAATAAGGCTGAATTAAAAGGCAATATAAATAAATAAACTTAGTCCAAAAGTCTATTTTTTAAAATGTCCAAATACATATAAAATCCTAGAGCCCAAATAAAAATCTTAAAAGCCTATTACAAAACCGAAACTCACATTACAATCAGTTTTCCCTCTTATTTTCGGTCAAACAACACAAATGGATCAAAAGGCCCAATTTTTCCAGCTCATTTGTGCCGCATGGCAACCCTGGATTGGCCAAAACCCAAAGCACACAGATTATGCTTCTTTCTCCCGCCCAACTGCCATTGCCGACGTCAGCAAGTTTGACCCTATATAAATAGGAGAGAGAAAAGTCAGAAACAATGATGATAAGTTATTAATAAAACTATTAAATGATAATAATAAGTAATAATTGAGGATAGAGGGTTATACCTCAGGGAAACTGAAGAGGCCACTAGATATTGAACCATCGCTGGGAAAATGAGGAGTCTGCCAGAGCAAACCAAGGCTCACCGGAGACGATCGATTGAGCGTCGAGAAGGTAAAACCCTCTGCATTTATCTCTGATTTCTGTAGGAAAATGTAATAAAGTCAGTGCACATATAAACATAAAATAAAATAGGAGAGATTTGGAAGTCAAAACTCATCTTTGAAGCTGGTGTTGGTTTTATGGGTGGCCAGAGTTATTTTTGAACGGTCGAAGTTAAAGAAGGGGTTTCGGGTAGATTTAGGTTTTAAATTTGGGGGAGAGCGGGAGGTTCTATCGAACCGGGAATAGATAGGATAAAACAGAGGAAAATAGGATTTTTTTGGGTATTTTTAAGGTTCAGCAATAGCGGAGGACGACAGCCAAAAATTGCCCTTAAGGCTATCGGTCGGAGAAGCGGTGGTGGTTGGAAATGGTAGACGATGGCCGGAAGAGGATGGTGATCGGAGTTGTGGCCGGCGTCGCCTACGACGGCCGGCTAACAACAGAAGCTGGCCAGTAGGCTGTGGTTGGAGATTGAAGGGTGGTTAGAAGGGCAGAGCTTAGCCGGAGCTATTAAGCTTCATCTGGTTTCAGATGAACTTGGATGCAGTTCATCCCAAAACCCATAATTTTGATCCAAAATGTGAGGCTTTTCTGGGCATTGGGGTTTGTAAGAGAGTGACATAGAGGATTTGAGGGCTAGTGAGAGAGTGAAAGTTTGAAAATAGGAGAATGGAGGCAATTTTCGGCCGAAAAGGGGTTTATATATTTAAGAGGGAACGATGTCGTTTTAAACCAGGTTGGGGCTGACCCGCGAGACTCAATCGGGTCAAATAGATAGGATCCGCGCTCTTCTTTCTGGATCTTTATGGTTTTGTCTTTTTTATTTGTATCCTTCCAATTTGGTCCACATTCCCTCCTAAATTGACCATTGGTCTTTATAATTATCTCAATTTAGTCCCTCGTGCTTTGTAATTGAATTTCAGTTTGTATTTCTTTCAAGTGGGTCACCTTAGGCTTTGTAATTTGGGCATTAGGTTTTGTATTTGGTTCAAATTAGTCCTTTGTAATAAAAATTAGATTTTCCAAGTTTTATTTCTTTTAATTTAGTCCTTTAATTTAATTTAATCATTTTAATTGCCCTAATTATATGTTTGAATGCATGTTTTAAATTAAGCATATAGTTTTGCATGTTAGATGACTTAATCACAATATGGATCTCAATAAATTATATTTAATATATGTATTTCACTTAAAATTGAATATTAATTTAGTTCTTTAATTAACACTAAATAATTAATTAGAGCACATTGTGTTAATTAAATGTATTTTGAATAAAATATTTGAGGCACAAACTTAGATGTTGTTCTGTTGTTTACAATAGGGTGTTATCTCAACATTGGTCATAAAGGTGTATATTCAATATACATTTTCACCTATAATTGAATAATAAATTTTTAGGGCCTTAATTAAGACTAGAACTTTAATTAACTAGAAGGATTAATTAATTAGGAATATGATTAATTTAAGGGATTTAAATATATGGAAGGTGTTCAAGAAATTGGCATTTTCACATAAAAGCCATTAAATTAATTAATATTCATAGTTTAAATAACTAACTCGTTAGAGCCTTTTTAGGATAATACTTAAAATTAATAAGACAATAAAAGGACATTCATTAAAAAACTATTTATGTTGGAAATTAATTTTTAAATATGAATAGGGATGTCACCTAACGGGGTGCTTTTAATCTCATATTCGAACAAAATGAATTTCCTTATAAAAGGATATCTGCGTTTGGAATTCAAATTCAATTAATAATTATGGAATAAATTAAATTCAAATAATTATTCGAAATGCCAAAATGCCACGTAAAATTAAAGGTACCGATAACGGGCGTTCGTAGGGGTGCTAATCCTTCCCTACACGTAACCGACTCCCGAACCCAATTTTTAAGACAGAATCTCTGTTTTTTTTTTCAGTGGCCGGTCTACCACAAAGTGATCGGTGGCGACTCCAAAATGTTTTTCAAGGATAAATAAAGGAAAATTCGTTTTAATATGAAAAACCCTAAATTTTCAAGATTAAATTAAAAATGGCTAGAAAACACTAATTTTCTAAAAGATCGATCGTTGGGCTATTTTTATACACCCGATTTCAAAAATGGTCGCGACACTATGTAATATATACAAATTATATAATATATAATATAAATACTATAGCAAATATATAATATATAATAAATAGACGTATAAAAAGGGGACCAAAATAAAAAAATCGAGGCCAAAATGGAAAAAGCAGAAAATAATGGGTTGAGTTCGAAATAAAATAGAATTAGAGAGGTTAAAATCAATTTTAAAACAAAATAGGAGGGATTAAGACCGGTATTAACCCATAACCGAAATGAAATCGTGAAGATAAGCAGAGGACCAAAGAGGGAATTAACCTATTGACCCTAAATGCGCGGATCCTCCCCGGGTCCGAGTCAACGCGCGGGTCTGAGGGGGATGAAACGTTGCGTTTAAATGGTCAGTTTTAAAACAAATAGATTTTTTTTTCGTTTCAAAACAGATAAAAACGAAAAAAAAACTTAAACATACTGCTCTCATCTCCTCTCTCAAACCCTAGGCTAAGAACGTCGGCCGCTTTTTCGCAAGCCTACAACTGACAGTTGCGATGGCTCGTCCTCCCCGTTCATCGGTGATGGGACCTCATGCCGACGGCTCCAAAAGATAAGCCTCGAATTCATTTTTTTCGATTTTGATCTAAAAACTGAGTTTATGAAAATCGTCTTGGTTTGAAAACTAAAAAACCCCTTTCTTTTTAAATGGGCAAAAAACCAGAAACAAAGATCCTTCTTTTTTTGATTTCTGATCTCCCAAAAAGCTTTTGGTTTTTAAAACGACAAACCCATTTATGTTTTTGATTTTGAAAAACCGATTTGATTTCAAAAACCCTAACCTACTTTGCTTTTTGTTGTTGTTGTTGTATATTCTAGATGCAAAAATAAAAAACAGAATACCTTTTAGAAAACCTCTTTTTCTTCTCTTGATATGAAAAGAAACCTTTCCTTTTACATAGCTTTAATTCGGGCTTTTATAGCCGATTCTATAAAATAAAACTAAAAATAAAAATAATGCTTAAAACTATTGGTTGCTACAGACTGAAATTGTTTTGTTGTTGGTTGTTGCAGGTCTGAGCATGTTCGTACGGGAGGTTGGAGGGAGCCAGTCCTTTGGTTGTTTGCATGTGAGCCATGATGGCTTGCTGATGTGGCTCTGGCACGACGGTGATGTGGCGATGAGGTAGTGCAGAAGTGGCCGACAGCTAGACGGTCGAAAAATGAGGGGTTGGTTTGGAAGCTTCTAGAAGGGTGTTGAAAGGGTTTTAGTTAGCCGGGTCAGGTGGGTATCTGGTCGGGTAATTGGATTGGTTTGGGTAAACCGAGTAGGAACAGTTGGGTAAATGGGTTGCTGGGTTTTCGGATATTGGACTTTGGGATATTGTAAATGGGTTATGAAATGGGTTTGGGCTTAGCAGTGGGCCGGTTGTAAAATGGGTATATGGTTTTGTGCTCATTTGTAAATGGACTTATACTTTAGACTGTTTTTGGATTTAAATATTTTTGATTTTTTTGGCTTAATTGTTGGTATTGGATTCAAAAATAATAATAACCGGACGAAAATGATTATTACAATAGGTACCTCAAGTTTTTTGGCCAGAGTAGGTGCCTCAGTTGACCTTAAAACAAGTTTAAAATAAAACTTTAGGCACCTATTTCAGTCAAAAAATGAAACTCTAGGCACCTATTTTAGTCAAATAAATACTTTAAACAGCTATTGCAAAAAAAACATAGTTTGAGCACTTATTTTATAGTTTAGCCTCAAAAAATTGAATTTTTCGAATCGACTCGACATGAAAAAACTCGACCCGTCTTAAATCGACTCAATTTTTTTTAAATAAAGTTTGAGTTATAAAATGAAACTCGAATAACTCGAAATTTTTAGTAATTAGTTGATCGATTTTCAAGTTCGAGTCAAGTTCCTCAATTTTGTCTGATATATATATATATATATATATATATATATATATATATCATATGAAAAAATATATGTATCGTACATGTTTATAGAAAGTTGTTTAAATTGGAACTAATTAGTAACATAACACTATAAAACGTTTACAATTAAATTTAAACAGAAACTTAAACAACTCAATTCAAAAAAATTTAAATAAAATTTAAATTGTAAAATATAATTCGTCAACTCGACTAATTTAAAATATTTTTGATTCAACTCGACTCGATCAAATGCTCATGTCTATATAATAAGTATCGAGCTCAAGTTAAGGAAGCTCTTTGGATTTCAATTATTTGAGCCGATGAGCTAGTCCACGTCTTGTTGGTTCCCTTTCAACCATTGCATTATTATTCATTCACTGACAGGTCTCCTGGGTTATTGGTTTTATTTATATTTTCCATCGGCATTTGTAGCGAATGAAGTTTACCGTGAAGGTGAAGGTGAAGGTGAAGGTGAAGGTGAAGGTGAAGGTGAAAGTGAAGATCCGATCTACCGCGATAGAGTCAACCCTAAAATCAACGACCGCCGGCTATGAAACACATCCACCCTGTCACCGCCGATGATTGTAACACTCTAAATCCGAGGTGAGAGTTTGGTCGAATCCAACGAGTCATACATGAGTGAACACGACATGATTTTCATTACAACATTTAAAACTCATGCAATTAACATGTTGTTCAAGTTCATACATTCACTAAAAATGACATGTGACCATGAGATTGCCTGATGTAAATATAAAAAATTAAAAATTTTATGATAAAATTATTCTTTTAATCACACAAAATATATAATCCATTGTCGCCCACTAAATATAGAAAATTTTAAATGACTCATTCAATAAATAATGTTGAGTTCTATAAAAAAATGTGATGAATCGGCCATTAAGGGTCTAACGATCAAGGTTTAATGGTTTGGTAATTAAATTAAATATTTTCTATGGACCATGATTAATTGAAATGATTTTTTGTGATCAAAATGATAACATTTTAAAAATTAGGTAATCATTGTATAATTTACCCATTTTTATAAATTTTAAAACAATTTTCTTTATAATTTATTTTTTCAAATTTTTAAGAGACATTCTAACAAAAAAAAAAAACAATCAGAATGAAAATAAGTTCACCTGAAGTAAACAAAATTAGTTATCACTTACCACTATGAAACGAAAACAATTTAGACGTTAGTGTAAGAAAAGTGAATAATTCAACTAATTATTGGTTCATCTAACGAATAGGGTGCTAAGTTTTTTTAAACGACGATTTGAATTCTATCGTTGTGAATTAATTGATTAATGAGTTTAATAACATATCTTTAGTAGAAGTGAGCATTCGATCGAGTTGAGTTAAAAATAACGAGTTAGTCAAGTCATATTTTATAACTCAAATTTTATTTAAAATTTTTTTGAGTCGAGTTGTTTGAATTTCTGTTCAATTTTAATTATAAATATGTATAATGTTATGACATTGATTTGTGCAAATTTAAATGGTTTTTTATAACCATATATGATATGCATATATTTGTTTTCACATTTTTTCATATGTGATACATATATATCGGACAAAGTTGAGATGCTAGACTTAAACTTAAAAATCGATCCATTAATTACAATAAAATTCGAGTTATTTGAAATCTCGTTCTATAATTTAAACTTTATTTAAAAGAAATAAAATTTACTTTACAAAATTACGATTCAATTTAAATTTTTCATGTTAATCCAATTTTTCTTTTAATTTTTTTGAATCGAGTTGAATTTAACTCACATGAACCCTAGAATTAAAAGGAGTGAGTAAATAAGCAGACGTGTAGAAGTTGATAGTCTCTTTCATTGCATTTCGTCAAACACTTTTATTAACAAAGTTTTAATTTCCGCATCGATCAAAACCAAACCAAAGGGAAAAAAAAAAAAAATTAAATTCAGATAGCCATATTGAAGTTTGAAGATAAACCCACAATCCTCCACGCGCCTAACAACGGAATTTCTAACACGAACCAACCATCAGATCCACTAATTCCGCGCGAATATTCTAAAGGTGCTTTAAGAAAGGCGCGTGAGATTCCCTCGCGCCTCCCTTGATTGTTTGCTTGTTTTGTTTCCCCCCGTAATCGGCTGCGATCGAGAGCTACCTCTGTTATCGTGAAACGCCAATGAGCTTCTGTGATAACTCCATAAATCAACCATGTCTTCCTTCGTGTTCATCCGCCACTCGACTCGGATCACGATTCGCTTCACTCGTTTTAGTGTTTTCCATCTGTGGAGATAATCCCCCGCGTCTTGACTCAGTAGCTCGGTGAGTCCGTTACTCCCCCGAATTTCACCCCTTTCACGTTTTAGATCTGTTTATTCTCTAATGGATTTTGATTTTTTTTTGTTTTGTTTTGAAGAATTAAAAGATGGAGCCTATGGATATCGTAGGGAAGTCGAAGGAGGACGCTTCGCTTCCCAAAGGTATTTTTTTTTCGTTTTCCCGTCCTAATTTCCGTTTTATTTATATTTAATTATTCCGTGAGTTTTGATTATATTTCACTTGTTTTCCCCTAAAAGTTTCATCTTCATCATTTCGGTTCTCTTGTTATGTGCTAAATTTATGATTTTTAAGTCTTGAATTTGCTAGGGTTTTTTTATATCTTCTATCACAATTAGCTATGAATGGTAAAACATAGCAGGTTCGCTGCTTAATTCAGGTTGTAAATTATCTATGTCTCATGCTTCGGATTATTAGTGAATGAGTTACCCCTTAAAAATTAATTAGGTTTTTATCCAAATTAAGCTAGCAGAGGGTGAGAGTTTCAGTTTCATGATGTTCGGCGGGTATGGCGAGATTAATTCAAGAAAGTGCATCTTTCATGATGCGAAGTATAATTTTTGTGTTCAAACTTAGTCTTGTTTTATACTAGCTTTCTACTGTGAGAACTTTTAGATTCATGAGAGGAGTTGTCTATCTGAATGTTTTGCCTGTCAAAGTTGTCAACTGGCTTTCCGGTTTTTCTTAAAAAATGTTGGTTGGTTGTTGTATTTACACTCCAAAAGAGGTTCTTCCTTGTCTAGAGCTTGTGTGGGGGAGCATTATGCTGGTTGGGAGATGTGATGGCTTTGAAGATCAGCAGTATAGTATATTTAGAAAGGAATTGATTTCACTACTACTCAGGGCTTTTGGAAACAGTATGAGTATGTGGATAATTAAACTGAGAATGATGGCTTTTTTTATTCTCGGATGAACTTGTGTTGCATACTGAAATGGAGTTTATGAGCTAATAACAAGGCTGTAATGTTCGAAACAGTTTACATGGTTCGCTTTTGGTGCAAGCATTTGAAATTCTTTTTTTCTTTTCTTTTTCTATCTTATAAAAAGAGTATCAGGTTGATTTCCCTTGTGTGCGTACAAATTATACTGTTCCCATAACTTGTCCACCCATGGCTCTGCCTAGGCCCTGCGGTTTAGTTTAGATTTGTTTCTTTGCTTTATGGTGCATATTATGTCTAAATCTTTGCTTTCCGCAGCAACTATGACCAAAATTATAAAGGAAATGTTACCACCAGATGTACGTGTTGCAAGAGATGCTCAAGATCTTTTGATCGAGTGTTGTGTAGGTAAGATGATAAGTTTAATTTCCTTCTCTTTTTAATCCATGCCAATTTAAGGTCTCTGTCGCCTCTATATATTCTTTTAATTGTTAACACATCAAATTTCTTTCAAATGTTTCTCCAAAGCTGAGTGTTGACTTTTCTGTTAGTGATCAGTTAACCATCATTCTTTTGTGTTGACTTTTGTGTTAGTGGTCAGTTAACCATTATTCTTTTTGTTTCAACTAGCATATTATTGTCGATTGATTTGCCCCAAACATGCGACTTTTAAACCAAAAGTCTACCTTCTTATTGTGGCATGAACTTCTTTTGGTCAATTTCATAACATTTGCGTTTTCAAAGAAATACGCCAGAGGAATATGGTATCTATTATTTTAAATTTTTAATGTGGTTTTGAAACCTGATTTGCATTCATATAATTGGTAATCTTATATGGTTATAATCCTGCTATTTGTTGTCATTGAAGATTTTGGTGGAAAACTTTTGCTTGTTAGAATGTTGTTTGGCAAGTATGTCACCATCTATATCAATTTGTCAATTTTTACATCAGTGGAGTTTTAGTCTATAACCACAATATATTGATGGTATTACTTGTTTCTTGTAACTAACAAAAACTTCAATCCTCTTGCAGAGTTTATTAATCTTATTTCATCAGAGTCCAATGAAGTTTGTAACAGAGAGGATAGACGAACAATAGCACCTGAGCATGTACTCAAGGCTTTACAGGTTACTTTCTCCTCAACCTACTTTCACGTTTCGATTTAGTCCTTTATGTGTGTTATTTGTGTAAATTGCTTTATTAAGGGTTGAAAAAGTAATGGCTTCAATTGGACCTTCAATATCAAGATATGGCTTTACTAGCCCTCTTTTTTAAATATAGTCTACATATTTCATTTTCCTCAACACTTATAAAGTAGTGGGGATAGTTTTAAGCAGAAATAGTAGGGTCAATTTCATTTGCTAACAACAGTGATATTGTTACCATTGTGCACTCTACTTGTGTACGTTCATGATCATACCATGTTTTAGCCTACATATACTTTACTTATTCTTAAAGCTCGTGTATGTATGTGATTTGTCAGGTTCTTGGGTTTGGAGACTACATTGAAGAGGTATATGCTGCATATGAGCAACACAAGATTGAGACAATGGTATATATTTGTCTTCTTGCTGATTAGAATTTAGTATCCAGCAATATAAACCTTTTCGTAGCAGAATCATAGTTTCTTAAAATTGAGATTGGCAGCAAGCTTGTTTTATCTCCCTCTTCCCTTCTGTCATTGTTGATCTTTTCCCACCCACAAAATCATGTTAAGACTGGCATATAATTTTTTCCCAATTACTGATCAAGAAGTTGGCAATCTCTTGCTACTCTTTTCTGCAACAGTTATTTTCCTTAAAATATAATACAATACAATATTGCATTTTTTAATTTGATTTCGTAACAAAAACACATCCCAACATTATTCACTGACGGTATTCTTGTAATGCATTTCAGCAAGACTCTTTGAAAGGTGGGAAATGGAGCAACGGAGCCGAGATGACCGAGGAAGAAGCAGCCGCTGAGCAGCAAAGAATGTTTGCAGAGGCACGTGCAAGAATGAACGGTGGTGCTGTTGCCCAAAAGCAACCAGATCCTGACCCAAGTGTAGAGAGCTAACCCGTCAGGACTTGTTTTACCGTAGGCAAGCATCCTTGACTCTTCTGTTAGCGCTTCTAAGTTTTAATCTCATATATTATGTACAAAAAAAGAAAAGCTGTTGGTTAGTGTACTGGCTTTTGTGGATATTTGTACCTCTCTTTTTTTAATCTATGGATGCTGTCTATAGTTATGTAGTTAGTGAGTTTGTTCATTTGCATCTGTGTCAAAACCTTGGTATGTAATTGTATCAGTCATATAGTGTTTTAGTTGACAAATCTTACTGATGTAACAAGGTTAGGCATTAAATCTTATACTTTATTGCATCATTAGCTCCGCAACCATTGGCTATCTCCTTAGTCCAGCAAGAAAGATTCTTGAGAAAGGTTTGACTGCGTCCGATCTCCTCAAACCTCTGAAAGGTTTCCCTTCCGTTCCAGTATTAAGCTGCTACGCACACATGAAGCTCGAGGTCTAGCTGCTGTATCAATGGGGGAGTATGGAAGCTGTATTTCATTTGCTGAACGCCATCTAATGTCATTCTGTGACTGTGATGCCATTGGTTTCAAGACACGTAGAGACATTCAGCGGCCTTACCGTGAATACATCGGAAACCAATTTGAAAAACCAGTGATTTTTGTGGGTCCAATGGTGCGGGAGCCACCAGAAATGTCATTAGAAAGAAATGTTATTAAGCAGCTTTGAAGCTAAGACTGATTCTGTGTATTCTGAAAAGAGATCAGTTTCAAGAATTGGTTTTAGGCCTTGTGCTAACAGGTTTGCCATTCCTGGTTACCTGGAACCACTGACGGGGATCCCGAACAATTGAATCGGCTTTGCCAGAAGGGTTACATGGATGTTGGGTGCTGCAACAACGGATCTTAAGACACTCGTTAGCAGAGGCTATGGTGAATGGCTGGTGGCCTAGTAATCGGATTAGAGGTTGAGAGAAGTGAAGAAGATGGAGTGTTTACAAAGGATGATGTGTTCAAGACAGTGAAGGTTGTTTTCCTGAAGGAATTTCATTTACAACCTGGGCTTCAAAACTCTTACATGGATGATGTTTTGGAAATTGATGCCTTGACGTCAGACTCTTAATTAGTACACATTTTTCTCGCTTTACACTTTAAATTATATTTTTTAAATTTATCGTTTAAACAGTATCATTTTTCAAACCAGTTTATTCCCAAAAAAAAAAACAACCAATAAGAACTTGACGTGTTGTAATTGGACGCTAATAATTTTTTAGACGAAACTGATCAGGAGGATGTAAAGTGAAAAATGTATATACTTTAAAGGAGAAATTACAAATAAAACCTTTCTTTTTAAGGTTTATTTGTAACACAATATCAGTATATTTGTTACATGAAATATACAAAAAAATGTTTGTAACATGATGACTTATGGTAGTATAAAGAAAAAATATTATATTTGTAAATAAAAATGTTTGTAACATGGAGTATATATTTTTATTATAGTTGTATCATGAAATATGTCGATTTTTGAAAAAAAATATTTTATTATGTCAATAAAATATAAAGAAATTCTTATATAAGCTTTTTTTCAAATATATTTTAAATTTATGTTACTCAAATTTGAGTATGAGCATTAAACACATATGTTTTAAACATAAGTATTTTTTTGAATAGTCTAAAGTAGTTATAAGGTAATATATGTTTATATATATTCTTAACCCTTTAACAATACATACACTATATAAACATGAGTATTTTTCTTTTTTCAATTGTCATGTATTTCGGGAGTTCTTTCTTATACGAGTATTAAAAGAATAAAGTGACGATATAGCCTAGCGGTAGCCCTCATTAATAATAATAAACATTAATTTTGAATTAAAATAAAAGTGAATATAAATATTCAAATGATAGCCAAAATATATGTTTATTTTGGGTTGTTTTTATAATTTAAAATTTCAGATATAATTAAAAATGACCATATGTATGATATAGCGGCTAAAGCTTTACTTGGTTGAGTGAAAAATTAAAAGGGAGAAAGGAGGGAAAATTGAAAAAAATGTCTTTGTCAAAAAAATTAAAAAGAAAATAAATTTAAAGGTTGTTTGGTAGAGTGAAAAATTAGAAAAAAAAAATTAAGAGGGAAGTTGATTTTTCTTGCTCCTATATAAATTGTTTTCTCTCCAAAATTGGATGAAAAATGAGAAAGAAAAATAAAAGGTATCATACTTTTATGATAAAATTTTCAAATTATATTTTAAAAATTCTAATTTTATTTTCACCATATTTATAATTAAATTTTATAATTTCATCTAATATTTTTATTATGATTTTATTTTTTTTCAGTTTAGTCCCTAAAATTTTTATTTAATATAAAACTTACTCTTATTTGTTTCTAATTTTATTATTAAATTTAATATTTTAATATAATAATATTTTTTCTCACTTTAGTACCTAAAATATTTATTTAATCCGAAATTGACCATATTTATTTCTAATTATATCTGAAATTTCACTATGGTTTTATTTTTGTTCAATTTAATCCCTCAAATTTTATTTAATTTGGAATTCACCTCTATTTATTTATAATTTAGTCTAATATCTTATAATTGCCAACTTTACGTTTTAGTCACTAATTTCATAATTGCAATTAAGGACTCATTTTAGCTAGGATTAACTTGAAACTTGGTCTATATGTCAATGTTGATATTGATTTCATAAAGAAAGGTTTAATTTCATTTTTTTAAAATGGTCCTGTATTTTATGAATGTTTTCAAAATGGCCCATAAACTACTTATTTTTCTACTTAGTTTTAGATTAAATAAAAATTTTAGACACTAAATTGAATAAACATAATCATACTAAAAATATTATAACAAATTCTAATTTTCAAAGCTTAATTTTCTTTCCTCTGACTTTTTTATTGTGCCAAGCAATAGAGAGGAAAGAAACTTATTTTTCTTCTAGTTTTTCATCTTCTGAACTAAGCACACCGATGAAAAGAAAAAATATATTTTCTATCCTTCCTAATTTTAATCACTTCCATTTTCTATCTTTCCAATTTTCTTTCCTCTCTACCAAACAAAGTCTTGCCACCATTTTCATGGAGAATTGGGTTTGATTCCCAAGACTTTCCATTTAGAATTTTCTTTTGGTTTATTGGGGGTTCTTTTCTATAATTTAAAACTAATTTATGGTAAAATATCATCATATATGAGGTTTAGCCTAGTGGCTAATGCACATGGTTTCGATTCTCAGTCACCCCTAATTCTAATTTATTTTCTTGATTGGTCCGAATAATGATTAGGAGACAAAAAAAAAATCGATGCCAGCATCACTCTTAATTTTTTAACGCCCCGTGACCAAAACATGAAAGGAACGTAATATTAGGGACGCTTTTGACAAAAAAATTAGTTTAATGACCATAACAGAAAAAGCGAGCATAGTTTGGTGACTAGCCGTGCAGTTTACCCTAAAAATACCAAAAATACAATATTATTATATATTTTTTAATTAAAATCCGCTAGTTTTATTGAACGATGATATATCCAAAATTACAATAAAAGTTTACAACCTAATAAACAAAACCACCTAATCCAAACAATAAAAGTTTACCCTTTCCTCTCATTTCCTCCAAACTCTCCATCTCTGTAACTCGAACTTTAACTCTCTTCCAAATCCTCCCACTTCTCTCTAAAATTCCAAGAACAAAGGTTTTTCATTATTCGAATCAAAAACCCATAAACCAACCAAAGTTCTTCAACTATTTTTAAATAAAACTTTTTTAGATCAATAGACACTAAATTTTGTCAGAGTCTAAATTAAAATACTCGAAATAAGATCAACCCACATCACTCTTTTAATACCCAAAACCTTATACCCTAACCCAATAGCCCACATCAAACATGACCCAATATTTATGATTTTTTATAATAAAAAAATACAAAAAAATAAAAATTCCAACTCCTTCCTCATTAAGGCTTTACTCCTATTGGATGGATGGATACCTCACTCTCATTGGTTGGAAACTACTTAGTGGGTAAGGTCTTGAACCTCATTGATTCTATTTGATAGAATAATAATAATAATAATAATAATAATAATAATAATAATAATAATAATAATAATAATAATAATAATCCTCCCTAAACAAAGGCACGACATGAACAATTCCCCTAAAAAAACAAACCCACATTTTCTACATATTTCTCTCCCTACGGCCATTATGATTTCCCACCCCAAAAACCACTTTGATTGATTTATTTTTTTCCCCAAAAAAATCACATTCACGCCCCTATCCTCACAATCCCCTTCACCATCTTTTCCCCTACACCTCTCGGCATTTTCCCCAAAACATCCCTTGGCTCATCAACAGGAGCTTCCCACTTCCTCATTCGAACCAAAAAATCTTTGAACCGAGCTTTTTAACATCATTCAACTCGTGGATTGATTGATCGAGCATATATTTGAGTTTTGGTATTTTATTCCCTTGTTTATTTATGTGTAATCCATTCTTATGGTTAATGGAAATATTGATATTTTGTTAATGATCCTCTTTATTTATTTGAGTTTTTTTCTTATATGTTTTTGTTTAATTTATTTGTTTGTGCTATGTATTTTATCTTATTTGTTGGATGTGATTTAATTTAGTTTTTGCTTGTAGGTGTTCTTAGGATAGTTTAGCTTTTTGAAATTTGTTTTAATTAATTTAAAACATGCCCTTGGCTTATTGGGGTATGTGTGTAAATCAATTAAAATGAAATTAGTTTAGTGTTTTAATAGGTTAGACCTCTTTAAGTTATATTAGGGTTTAATTTAATTAATTTAAATTATGTGCTCGGCTTATTGAGACATAATTTTAAAATTAATTAAATTAAATTTAGGATTAGAGTTTTAGATACATAGTTAGATTTAAGGTCGAATTAATTTAATTAATTTAAATTTATCCTTGGCTCATTGGGATAAATGTTGAATTCATTAAATTAATTGAACATCTCTTAATCACCTTTTAGGATAAATTGGATATTTGACTTAGGTGGCCACCTAATTAAAATCATAATGAATTAATTCGATTCGTTTTAAATAGAATCCTTGGCTCATTGGGATACTAGTTTAAAATTAATCAAATTAATTATTATAATTCAAGATAATCCATAAATTATTAGGGTTTTCCAGTTTTTTAGGAATTAATTAATTTAAAATTAATATTAGACTAACCTAGGTAAAAGTTAGATCATTAATTGGGCTTTCATAATTTAGGTCTTTTTAGGTTATGGCTTTAGTGGGTCTAAGGCTTTTATTTCATGTCTTTCTATGTCATGCATTTTAAATGTTATCCATATGACCTCAATATTTAATAGACATGCTTTTGATTAATTAACTTAACTTATAAAAGGAGGTATTTATTAATTTCGATATTTGTATCGTAACAGTCCTGGCTCATTGGATGTTGACCAAATATTCGAATTAATTCTTACAGTCTGAAGGAAAAGGTAAATTGAGATAAAATTTTATCAAGTCATAACATCATACTTAACTGCTTGCATCATGCATAAAGGTGATGAACAAAGTTCGAACCATAAATTAACATAGAGGTCAGGCTTATTCGATGTTGGTTTAATCTATGGTCCATGTCATCGTCACCCTTATTAATTAAATACTTAATTAATTCGAATTCACCAATTTGACCAAGCCCGTCTAATTAAAGTCTAAATTCAATCACGAACAATTTAATTAAATTCAATTTAAATTTTGATAATTTCTATCAATTAAAAGCAACATATATTTTGGTACCGATTTCCGGGCGATGGGGGTGCTACTCCTTCCCCATGCGTAACCAACTCTCGAACCCGCTTTTCGAATAAATCTCTGGTTTTATGGTGTCCGACCTACCTTAGTGGCTAGTGCGACTCCAAGTTTTTTATTTTCAAAAACACGATTCTTAAAAGAATTTCCTATTTTTATATTTTTCAAAAGAGAAAAAGAAAAGAACCATTTTTAGCGATTTGCGAATTTTCAGAAAAAAGGTCGTTAAAGCTGGCGACTCCGTCGGGGACAGATTTTTGTTTTTTACAAAACAAAAAAGAGAGTTTAGCCAAGAAAATATATGTTGCTTTTAATGATGGAAAGTTTGAAATTTAAATTGACTTTAATTGAGTTGTTCTTTCTTGAAGATATGACGTTATGACGTTAATTATACGGGCTTTGATAATTGGTGGCTTCAAATTAATTGCTCATTTAATTTCTAAAGAATCGCTGACATGTGTTGCATCATGATCATCAAGCTCTATACTCAAGCTCTGTCCCTTGAGTGGGAGTGAAACACCACATACCCACGTAAGTAGCCCTCCACGGGTCGGTAATTCACTTTTAGGATCCACGCCTTTTGACAAGTGACCAGCCCTCCACGTCACTAGGTCGTGCTTTCCCTCGAACCGAATCCAATTTGCAAGTCTGTAATGGGCCAGAATTTGGGGTTCTTGTTACCTTAGTAGGTAATAGGATAGGTGATACATGTATGGGTGGCTAAAATGATGCATTGTAGCCAAAAAGTTGAAGCTATTTTATAAGTCTGGAATTTCAGCCGACTTGCATCGAATTTTCGGATGCGATTCGGCACTTCTGAGTCTACATGTCTTCGTCAAACATATTCGTCTGTCTCTTAGCTTTCCAACGTATCTTGAAACGCATCAATCCGACATCGGGAGCTCAAGTTATGTCAATTTTAGTGAAGATAGTGCGAGCAGAAATGTCTATACGGTTTTATCATGGGAAATATTATTTATTACGAATTTTCAATAATTTTATTGATTATTTGTACTTAAATTTAATCTAGGATTCTTTATGAAGATATTTAGATGATTTAGGATTAGATTTTTTTATTTATTTATTAGTTTTTTAGGTTAGATAAAATATGTTTATTTATTTTATTATTATCTCTACTTTTCCTAATTTAAGTTGAAATCTTCATTTGTAGCCTATTTAAAGGCATATTTGCTTCATTAATAACAACATCATGAATTTATGAGTTGCAAAAGCCTTTGGCCATGGGCCATTTTATTTTCAAGGTAGATAGATTTGCCTTGTTATTTTTCGTATCAGAAGTCTTCTTCAACGTAAGTTCGTCAAGTTCTTGTAATGGAGATCATCTTTACACTCTTGCTTGCCTAGGTAATGGCATCTAGGAGGGTGGGTTAGAGCCGCTTGAGGTTTCTTGCTTAGATAATCGCGTCTAAGAGGGTGCCGAGGGCAAAATATCCTACAACATCTATCTCGTCATCATCCATTCATCGGAGAGATTCGTGCCGTTTGCAGGTGTTTACCTATTCAATTGCGATTAGGAGGGTGCCAAGGACAAATCTATCCAACACCGCCACCATCAAATTCATCCTATCTCGTTTTCTACATCAAGATCATGCTTTATTATCGGTTTGCTGAACGTGGAGTTTGGGCTTTTCTCGGATCATATTAGTGAGTTTGCTAGATTAATTGTGATCTAGAGGGTTCATAGATTTTGAGGTAATTCTTGGATCCTAGCTTCCGTATCAATAGGTTCGAGTATCCTTGATTAGAACTGAACCCACATGCGTGAGAATCTTAGAAACCCACCCTGATTAGAGCCATGCAGATAACCATAGCAAATTAGAATTCATGTAGTTAGGCTTTTGTTGCGCGTAATAAGTGCTACGCAAATGTGCAAGTATACACGTCGCAAGTTATAGTATAAAAGATATCGTCTCCACAGGGATTGGTGCCACTTCAAGAATCTAGTCTCTTGCACTGTAAAAAGTAAAAACACAAATAAAAGATTATAGAAGTTTAACTGATCTAGAAAGCAAATAAGTAAAAGAAAAGATGAATTCAATTGAGAGAGATAGGCCAGGTTATCGTGAGTTGAGGTGTGATAGCCGATTGGATCGTCTTGGTAAAAGAGTGCACGGGCAACTCAGTTGCCGTGGCAACTTGCACAACGGGGTTGCCTTGGCAACTAATTGATGGTTGGCTGGGCGACTAGTTGGGCAACTACTTGGGCGTCTGGGCAGCAACTTCAAGGTTCGGCGGAGCGTTCTTCAATGGTTTCTTCTTATCCCTAAGTCGAAACTCTAGCTACTTGTGCATGCCTTGATAATACATCCCTGCGTGAATCAAGGGTGAACAACAACCAATCTTGCGCTCCTCTTAGCCGTTGAAATCCTTAACTTATTCCTAAGCCGGATTAATCTTCACCATCATTGGATTGAATAAAGATCATATTCATTCGTTTCTTGAATCTAACTCTCCCGATATTAGATAAATGGATGAAATTACGAGATCCTCTCCCAATTCACTGCAAAACAATAATAAGAACCAAGAATGAATAAACCTTGAAATAGAAAAGTGCAAACTCTTATTACCTAAACAAAAACCAATAGTTTCTCACAACCACAAAACACAATAACCATAGCCAAGTAAATTTAGTTCATGGCTAGGTTCCAAAGAAACACAAGATAAACAATCCCTAGCATGAACCCAATCGAACAAGGAAGAAAAAGCTGAAGCTTGTCGAAAATTCCCCTTTGCTTCCTCTCTTGGTCTTGTCGAAATTCCCTCTTGCTCTCTCTATTCATCTTGTCGAAATCTCCTTGATATTTATAGGGCTAGGCCAAAGTCCTTCTTTGAGGAGGAGTTTGAGTTGGAATTAAATTATCTTTAAAGAATATAATTCTTTATTATAATTTTATTCCTATTAGAACTTCTCCTATCTTCTTGGAATTTAATTCTTCTTTAATCTCTGCATGGCAATCAAATTCCTTTGGGCTTGGGCCTTGCTCCATGTCATCTTGGGCTTGTAAAGTCATTAATTTCGACATCCCTATTGCATTTTGTCTTTGTCGACAAATGCCATGGCAACTGGCTCGGCGTCTCCTTCATGCATTGCCCTGGCAACTAGCTCGACATTGCTTTGGCAAGTGATCCTGCACATACACACACAAAAACACACCAAAGCAGCATCTATTTCCACAAAAATCACCAAGTTATGTAATCAAGCTCAACGATTGAAGGAAACATGGATTAATGCATGAATGGCTAACTATGCAACTAATATGAGCCTAAGTCTAACAATAATATGAGTAAAAAGGGTAAGAAAAATAGTACTTTTGAACACTTATCAGCTTTTGCTTTTCTTCGTTGGTTACTTCACCTTACTATTTTTCACTTGATTGATTTATTTATTTGTTCTGCCTATCACTAACCTGTTTCTTTTTTTTATTTTTATATATCTTGTCATATCATAAAGAAAACATTGATTTGGAAATAGTATGAAACTAAAGGCTTGATCAATGAGAGTTTGGTACATAACAATGATGGGAAGAATTCTGAGGAATTCCCACAAAAGAGTGATTGACCGAGGGATAGATCCGAAGAAAGAAAAACTGAGGTTCAGAAGCTCAAGGACCAAGTTGCAAGCTACAAAGGGGCAATCCAAGAGTATCAGATATCGATGATGGAACGACTTTGAGATGTTGCTTAGAATACTTGGGGACAAGAACAAGAGACGACAAGCTTGATGGCTTAAGTACGAGGAATTTCCCTATGGCTCCAGTTTCTAGCATAGGATGCTATCAGACTTCAAGAATACGCAAAAGAAGAGCCAGAAAATGAACAAATGACGTCTTGGTATAGGTAATATGTCAAGTAGTTTTTTTCATTATTGTAATGGAATGATATCTCTATTAGTGTAAGTTGTTTAACGAGGATATTTCCAAATCAGTGTTTCTCTTTACATTCATGCATGTTTACATTATGTCGCATTTGCTTGAAAAAATTACGAAGTGTTGAAATTGATTAAAAGTTCATATGAAAGATCTTTGGTGCTTCATATTTACATTCATTTGTGCATTTCCAAGTGTTTGCTTACAATCATTTATTCTCATTACACATATGACACATTGCATGTATTAATTCATGAAATAATAAAATTAATTGTTGGGGATCCCGTGCCCGTGATCAAGGGTCCTATATTCGCACTTTCGCTACATCAAAAAAGGTAAATGGAAGAAAGTTTTGCAAAGATAGAAGCTGATCTAAGGGGGCAATTAGAGCAGGCTCAGTCAAAATTAAGGGACACCATCATCAAATCCCAACAAGATATGATGAAAGAGATATCTCAGATGTTACAGCTCAGTCGTGGAGAGGACCCAAGAGGAAAGGGTGCTGTCGAGAATCCTATTCAAAACTTGAGAGATCTTTCATACTCCCCGATCTTTATCAACTCTACCCCAAAACCATCACAAAGAGTGACTTCATCACATCAGGTCGACACCTCTACTCATGGTCCACCGGTCTGATCTTCAGTAATGCAAAAAATATTGAAGATAGTATTCCAGATCTAAATGAATTGGAGGGATTAAACGAGGCCAAGGCAGAGTTCTCTAAGCAATTAGAGGAAACCAAGAAGGATCTTGAGGAGAGGTTTCGAGAAAAAGAGGATGAAGAAGGATCATACGAATTGAATGCTAGAGATCTCAGTTTGGTCCCGGATGTAGAGATCCCGTACAAGTTCAAGACTCTAGAATTTAAGAAGTTTGATGGAACGACTTGCCCCATTGCGCACATAACCATGTTTTGTCGCAAGATGGTGGGGTATACTGACAATGAGAAGTTGCTGATCTACTGTTTCCAAGATAGTTTGGTAGGGTCTGACATGAGGTGGTATAATCGGTTAACACGAGCTTAAATAAGTCTTGAAAGAATTTAGCCAGAGCCTTCATAGAACAGTACAAGCATGTAACAGAGATGATCCCGAACTGATTCCTACTGCAAAGTTTAGAACAGACGCCTGATGAGAATTTTTGCCAATAAGCTCAACGATGGCGAGACATGGCAGCTCAAGTTCAGCCCTCTATTCAGAAGAGAGAAATTACTCATATGTTTGTGGATACTCTAAAAGGAGCGTTATACGATCGCTTGATAAGCCACCCTATCATTAGCTTTACAGAATTGACCATGGCTGGAGAGCGCCTCGAGGATGCTTTAAAAAAGGGAAGGATAAACAACCCCTACCCTCAGAAGGGAGATGACTCTCATGTTCACATGGTGGGTTCTCACTCAACTAATCGGCCTTAAGGCCACTACCGTAGTCAATCATCATGGTTTGCAAAGCCTCCAAAGGTTCTTCATCCAGTGCCGATCTCATACACTGATTTGCTCACAATTCTTGTTGAGAGAAAACTTTTGACCCCAGTTTAGTCCAAACCGAAAGATTCTCCCTATCCTGAGGGTTATGATATTAATGGCATATGTGACTACTATGTGGGTAGTACGGGCCATACTATAGAGAATTATGAAGCCCTAAAAAACAAGGTTTAAAGTTTGATTGAGACCGACCTTTTGAAGTTTTAGGAAGAATGAATAGTGAACATGACTTTTGGAAGGTGCTGATCTCCCAGTTTCCTTCATATGAGTTCATTTGTTTACATTTCCTTGCATTTTGCATTTTCTCTTGAATTAATGCGTGGAACCAATTTTGCTACTATTTGCCCGAAAGTAGCAAAGATCTGTTTGTATGGCCATATTTTATGTTTGTTTTTTTTTATTTCAATGAAAGGTTGCATCTTTTGAGCAAAAATATATGTATACTCTTTCTTACCCTCGTAGATTCCTTGATATCACGTGCATGATATGGCATTGATTCTAATAAAAGATCAATCAAATGTTGTGATCACGATGAAGTATGATTTTCTGCTCAGCTCGCTCTGGTCGGTAAAGCGCGAGACGTAAGATTACTACTCCTTTGATAATGTTCAATGATAAGAAAATCTCTTAAGAAAGACTAATGAAACAGTTTGAATGTGAAAATTCTATTGACATAAAAAAATCTGTCAAGAAATGAACAATTAATGGAGCTGTAGGGAAGAACAAATCTAATAAGGAACTAGATTCCATCTGTTCAATATCCCAGCATCAGAGATAAATCTCTAAAATCAATGAACAATCAAATAAGTCTCGGAGCATCCTGATGGAGCTGTGGGGGCAGAACAAATCTAATAAGGAGATATGCTCCACATGTTCAATACCCTAGCGTCAAAGATGACTCTTTGAAGGCAATGACACGATATTAATTGCAATTTGAAGAATACACTTGTACTAAAAATCTTGAATTGATATTTTTCCTTTTTTTCTTCTTTTACACTCTATGTGTTAAGCAAATTCGAAAACCATGAATATATTTTGGAGAAATATAATAAAAACTAGAATAAGTAGTTTTCGAATAGATCGAGCAAATACCACAATCATGAGGATGAACCGAGCAATATAGGAGGAATTTCACAACTTTAAATATCACCACAACATTCAAAGGTAAGCCATTGATCACCGGATGATTGAATCTAAGACACTCTTGCACTTGATATCCGGGGCATTCTATTCTTTTTCTTTTGGTTTTGATTTTGTAAAGAAAAAGCATCATTTGTTGAAGTAATGGTCAGCAAACTTACATATAGATGAATAGAAAAAATATGAGAAAGAAAAAATAAAAGGAAGTAGAGAAAAAAATGAGAGAGAAATATAAAGAATAAGGTATTGTTGTAAGAATAGAGTTTAGAATGCAAGGTCAAGGATGTACATGATCGGCCTAAAACAAAGGAATAATCTATTAGTGATTCTGAAGAAAATAATAGCCCAACTTAGTATGCTACACAGTCCGATGGGTGTAAGCGTCTGCTATGATACCTCAGTCGGATTAGAAAATTAAAGATTGTATCTTATTGAAGAAATGAAATTTTGGAGACTCATGGGGCAAGTTTTAGCCTACCGCTGAGATAGAGAGAAGATTGTGCCAATGGATCAAGGGCAAAATGACAGGCAAACCCAAAGGCGAGATGAGGTGATACTAAGAAGACCTCAGGGATAGAGTCTTAAGTCTACATGGTCGACCTAGCATGAAGGAATAATTTATCAGTAAATTAGTATTACATCTAGACTTCATATGCCAGACAGTTCAAAGATCTAAAATAAACATTCTACCATAATTTTTTGTTCGGTTCAGAAAATGATGTTGAATCCCATCGAAGTAGGAAGAGTTTTGAGACTTAGGGCATGTGTTTGCCCTAATGTTAATATTGAAGAAGAAGGTTCGCCATGAAGATTTGTAGAAAAGGAAAACATTTAAGCCCAAGTGGGGTGGGGGTAATGTTTCAATATTGAGCTTTAGGAATTGACAGAGTTTGTTCTGACTAGTGCAAATCAACAGTCTCCTTTCAAGATGAGACAAAAGGTGAAGATTCAGCAAGGACGAAAAGCATGTGAAAATTAAGGGTGATCAACCAAAAAGTAAGGGTTTTCCCCAATTCATGCATCATCTGTAGTTAGACGTCCTTAAGTTAAGAGCATGCTAACTCATACCATCATAGCATTTTGTTTATTTTAAATAGGTATTTGAAGATTGAAAAAAGATTTGATCTACAGCTTCACGAGAGGAGAAGCAAATCTCATCAAAAAATCAATAGTCCTTTGACTCGCATGATTATAATTTCTAAAGGTCTTTCAATCTTCGGTTATTTGGGACCGGCAAGCATCTTTTTATGCCAAGACGATCCAAAGTTGGAGCATTTAGTCGAGGTATTCTGGTATTCTCTAAGCGAGACACCATTTTTTATGAGGTATTTCGGTAGTCTCAAAGCAAAATACCATTTCATATTAAAACTCAGATTTCTCGATTTTATCCTTTCCTAAGGATATTTTTCTCAAAACAACGAATTTCTTAATTCGATCCTTTCTTAATGATGTTTTCTTAAAACAACGAATTTCTTAATTCGATCTTTTCTTAAGGAATATTTTTCTTAAAACAACGAATTTCTTAATTCGATCATTTCTTATGGATGTTTTTCTTAAAACAACAAATTTCTTAATTTGATCATTTCTTAAGGAATGTTTTTCTTAAAACAACGAATTTCTAAATTCGATCATTTCTTAAGGATGTTTTCTTAAAACAACGAATTTCTTAATTCGATCATTTCTTAAGGAATGTTTTTCTTAAAACGAATTTCTTAATTCGTTCCTTTCCTTAAGGATGTTTTTCTTAAAACAAACGAATTTCTTAATTCGATCCTTTCTTAAGGATGTTTTTCTAATAACCAATTTCTCAATTCGATCCATTCACAAGGACGAGCTTTCATTCTTTAAATTTGACCCCTTTTCAAAAAGAAAAAAAAAAGGAAAGGAAAAAACACACCTCTAAAGCAAAAAACCGAAAGGGCGCTTTGGAGCAAAGTTCTGGAGAATATGAAAGAGGGTCGAACGAGGGTTGAGTCTCAACATAAGGAGAAACAACAAATATGCAAAGACGAAGAAGAAAGCTGAAACAAGAAGCCAAGAGAGAAGGCACCCGAGTATTTGAAAAACAACAAAAAATGGATCTTATGCTTACGGAAAGAAGGAGTAGATACCAACAAAGAATCAAGAAGCTTTTAACTTGTTCAAAAAGTCTTTCGATCTTCGGTTATTCGGAAGTGACGAGCACCTCATGCCAAGGCGATAAAGATCTAGGACATACCAGTAGTTTCTAAGCGGGATATTATTTAGTGTCAAGACGACCAGAAATCAGGACATCATCTTTCGGGATCCTCAAGGCGAGGTACCACCCCATGCCTAGGCAATGAAGATCAATGGAATACCAGTAGTATCTAAGCGGGATATTATTCAGTGTCAAGGCGACCAGAAATCAGGACATCACCTTCCGGGATCCTCAAAGCGAGGTACCACCCCATGCCAAGGCGATGAAGATCGATGGCATTCCAATAGTCTCTAAGTGGGATATCATTCGGTGACAAGGCAACCAAAAATTAGGACATCATTTTCCTGGATCCTCAAGGCGAGGTACCACCCTATACCGAGGCGATAAAGATCGAAGGCATTCCAGTAGTCTTTAGGTGAGATATCATTCGGTGTCAAGGCGACCAACAATCGGGACATCATCTTTCGGGAGTCTCAAAGCGAGAATTTTATAGAGATGAAAGGCGAACAGTTCTATATAGGAGGAACTCGCAGCTCAGAATATTCAGATAAGGAAATAGGACAAAATTTGTATCTTTAGTCTTTGCTATATTCCCATTACACAGCAATGAGCAAAGAGGGGCAGCTGTAGACACTAAATTTTGTCTGAGTCTAAATTAAAATGCTTGAAATAAGATCAATCCACATCACTCTTTTAATACCCAAAACCTTATATCCTAACCCAATAGCCCACATCAAACATGGCCCAATATCTATGATTTTTTATAATAAAAGTATACAAAAAAAAAACCACAACTCCTTCTTCATTAAGGCTTTACTCCTATTGGATGGATGGATACCTCACTCTCATTGGTTGGAAACTACTTAGTGGGTAAGGTTTTGAACCTCATTGGTTCTATTTGATAGAATAATAAAAATATAATCCTCCCTAAACAAAGGCACGGCATGAACAATTCCCCTAAAAAAACAAACCCACATTTTCTACATTTTTCTCTCCCTACGGCCATTATGATTTCCCACCCCTAAAACCACTTTGATTGATTTATTTTTTCCCCAAAAAAATCACATTCACGCCCCTATCCTCACAATCCCCTTCACCATCTTTTCCCCTACACCTCTCGGCATTTTCCCCAAAACATCCCTTGGCTCATCAACAAAAGGAGCTTCCCCTTCCTCATTCGAACCAAAAAATCTTTGAACCGAACTTTTCAACACCATTCAACCCGTGGATTGATTGATCGAGCATATATTTGGGTTTTGATATTTTCTTCCCTTGTTTATTTATGTGCAATCCATTCTTATGGTTTAATGGAAATATTGATGTTTTGTTGATGATCCTCTTTATTTATTTGAGTTTTTTTTTCATATATGTTTTTGTTTAATTTATTTGTTTGTGCTATGTGTTTTATCTTATTTGTTGGGTGTGATTTAATTTAGTATTTTCTTGTAGGTGTTCTTAGGATAGTTTAGCTTTTTGAAATTTATTTTAATTAATTTAAAACATGCCCTTGGCTTATTAGGGTATGTGTATAAATCAGTTAAAATGAATTTAGTTTAGTGTTTTAATAGGTTAGACCTATTTAAGTTAGATTAGGGTTTAATTTAATTTAATTTAATTAATTTGAATTATTTGCTCGGCTTATTGGGTATAATTTTAAAATTAATTAAATTAAATTTAGGATTAGATTTTTAAAGACATGGTAGATTTAAGGTTTGAATTAATTTAATTAATTTAAATTTATCCTTGACTCATTGGGATAAATAATGAATTCATTAAATTAATTGAACATCTGTTAATCACCTTTTAGGATAAATTGGATATTTGACATAGGTGGACACCTAATTAAAATCATAATTAATTAATTTGATTCGTTTTAAATAGAATCCTTGGCTCATTGGGATATTAGATTAAAATTAATCAAATTAATTATTATGATTCAAGATAATCCATAAATTATTAGGGTTTTCTAGTTTTTTAGGAATTAATTAATTTAGGATTAATATTAGAATAACCTATTTAATAGTTAGATCACTAATTGGGCTTTCATAATTTGAGCCTTTTTAGGTTAGGGCTTCAGTGGGTCTAGGGCTTTTATTTCATGTCTTTCTATGTCATGCATTTTAAATGTCATCCATATGACCTCAATATTTAATAGGCATGCTTTTGATTAATTAACTTAACTTATAAAAGAGGTATTTATTAATTCTGATATTTGTGTCGTAACAGTCTTGGCTCATTGGATGTTGACCAAATATTCGAATTAATTCTTATCGTCTGAAGGAAAAGGTAAATTGAGATAAAATTTGGACAAGTCATAACATCATACTTAACTACTTGCATCATGCATAAAGGTGATGAACGAAGTTCGAACTATAAATTAACACGGCAGTCGGGCTTATTCGATGTAGGTTTAATCTATGGTCCGTGGTATCGTGACCCTTATTAACTAAATGCTTAATTAATTCGAATTCACCAATTTGACCAAACCCGTCTAATTAAAGTCTAAATTCAATCACGAACATTTTAATTAAATTCAATTTAAATTTCAATAATTTCCATCAATTAAAAGCAACATATATTTTGGTACCGATTTCCGGGCACGATGGGGGTGTTAATCCTTCCTCACGCGTAACCAACTCCCGAACCCGCTTTTTGAATAAATCTCTGGTTTTATGGTGTCCGGTGGCGACTCCAAGTTTTTTATTTTCAAAAACATGATTCTTAAAAGAATTCCTCGTTTTTATATTTTTTAAAAGAGAAAAAGGAAAGAACCATTTTTTAGCGATTTGTGAATTTCAGAAAAAAAGATCGCTAGAAGATCTTCACAAACACCAAGACTTTGTTTGGTTGGGTGAAAAAGTGGAAGAGATGAAGGATGGGGAGAAAATTGAAAAGAAAATGAATTTAAGGATTGTTTGGTAGAGTAAAAAATTGAAAGGAAAAAAATAGAAAGAAAGGTAGTTTTTCTTGCTCTTCTACAAATAATTTTCTCTCTAAAATTGGGTGAAAATAGGAAAGAAAAGAATGTTATCATACTTTAATAACAAAATTATCAAATTATATTTTAAAATTTTAATTTTATTTTTACCATATTTATAATTAATTTTTATAATTCCATCTAATATTTTTATTATGATTTTAATTTTGTTAGGTTTAGTCCCTAAAAATTTTATTTAATCTAAACTTTACCCTAATTTGTTTCTAATTTTATTATGAAATTAAATATTTTTAATAAAATAATTTTTTGTTCACATTAATCCCTAAAATTTATTTAATCTAGAATTGACCCTTATTTATTTCTATTTTATAATTTAGTCGAATATCTTATAATTGCAAACTTTACGTTCTAGACACTAATTTTGTAATTGCAATTAAGGATTCATTTTAGCTCGTATTAACCTGAAACTTGGCCTATATATTAATGATGATATTGATTTCATAAAGGAATGTTTAATATCACTTTTTTCAAAACTAGTCCCTGTATTTTATGTATGTTTTCAAAATGTCCAAAAACTACTTATTTTTGCAATTAACATTATATTTCAAATTCGGTTTCAAACGAATTTATCATTAAGTTTAATTGGAATTAATGAGTCTAAAACGGACATGAAACTGAGCATTTAACTTTAAATCTAACTTACAAATTATTTACATTTTAGTCCATAAACCTCGACTCGATTAAATTTACTTTGATTTAAACTTCGATTTTAGCAAAACAGATGTATAAGATGTTTATACTTGTATGTAAATTTTGATTTTTTTTGGGTTTAAATTTTGTAAAATTATTAAAATACCTTTTTAAAATCATTTATTTTTCTAAAGTTTTTAAAGGTTTATTTTCTTGGGTGACTTTAGTTCATTGTTTCTGCTTTATTTTCATATTGGTTGTTTACTTTCATGTAATTGAATATATATATTTTTTAAAATCTATTTTAGACCACAAATGGGACATTTGTAGCATTTAATATTCTGGCCGAATTCAAAATATTAGACTAAATTTTAGATCAAATAAAAATTTTAGGGACTAACTTGAAATAAAATAATCATATTAAAAATATGGACTAAATTATAAAAATTAAAAATAAATTATAATTTTTAAAACTTAATATTCTTTTTTCTCGCCTCTTTATTGTACCCAACAATAAAGAGGAAAGAAATTTATTTTCCTTTTAATTTTTCATCATTTCAACCAAACATACTGTAAAAAATATATATATATTTTCCATCATTCTTATTTTTCGTCCCTTCAATTTTTCATCCTTCTAATTTTCTTTTCCCTACCGAGCAAAGCCACAATTCCTATCATTTTTGTGTTTTTGAGGATCAAAACTCAAGAATCTTCACGAACTAACCCTCAATTCTCCTTTTTTTTTTTCTTACATTTGACTTGAAAATACACTGAATCCTCTTCAACCTTTTGTTTTTCAAGATCAAAAACCCAAAATAATTAAGACCTTCGACCTAGTCCTTCACTCATTTCCTTCCTCAATCCAAACAAACCCCTAAACACTAACCCTTTTAATTTTTTAGATCTAAAACTCGAAATCCAATAGGATTTCACCCTTCTTCCCCGATCTTAGTCTGAAATCTACCCAAACTTTTCTTCGAATCCGTCAAGAACAACAATCCGATCGCCATATGATGATTTCTAGCCACCGTAACATACACTAAAAGGTAAAAAGCTTCAAATCTCTTCTTTATTAAAAAAACAAATTGATGTATTAATGAACCTTTCCTTTTTTTGCAGATTTAAATGGAGAAGGAAAACTACCTTCAAATTTCAAATCGGTGCCTTGACTTTTCATATCTCCAACAACCGATCAGTTCTTTTGGTGGCTTTTCAACTTATCGGCACCGTTTTGGCTTCTCAGGTCGAACATTTTCTCTCTCTCTCTCTAAAATATTGCCTTAATTTTTGCCTCAAATTTCTCCCATAATCATTATTGTAATCATTGCCCTCGTCTGTTATCCTATTTATACTAGGTTTAATGCATATTGCCCCTAACGTTACTATTTTTCTAACTTGATACTTAAAGTATTATTTGAGACCGTTACTCAAAATACCCAAAAAGTGATACCATTTAAAAGAAACGTATTAGCCAATGAGATTTCTCCACGTCACCCGGTTTATTTATTTATTTTTCTTATTTTAGAAATAACATCTAAATTAATTAAATTCAACCTAATAACAATACTAGCGATTTAAATATTTTTTGAACCTTATGGTTATGGGGAAAACCAGGGTGAGAACCAATCGTCAGGCGAATGAACATGGCTAGATCTGGACGTTGTTCGTGCAAAATATATCAATGAATTTACACTGAAAGGGTCTCTGGCAAGTGTTTGATGGACGCGGTGTTGTAGTGGATGCATTTATCCTCCGTAAGACATCTAGGAATGAGACACGTTTTGGTTTCGTTCGAATGAGTTCAAGGGGGGATGCTGATCGGGCAATCGAGAGATTAGATGGAGCGCAAATATATGGGTCTTGTATATGGGTTTCAATTGCAAAATATGGGGATAGGGATTTTTACTGGAGACGAAAATAGCCTAACAGTAAGGCTGTGATGAAGGAGGGCAGGATTAAGGAAATGAATTAGGGAGATAAGGGTGACTCAGGATCGGGGCATCACAAGGATAAAATTAAGTGTGTTGAAAAAGAATCTGAGGAAATTGATAAGGTTGGTTGTATCGTGTAGGGTTTAGTCGATGAGGATAAATTGAACATTCTACAGACCTGTACGATGGGGCGGTGTATTAAGCCGTGGGGTATACGAGAATTAGCAGAGAGGTTGAATGTCACTCAGATGCAAGGCTTCTCCATTCTTCGCATTGCGAGTAATCTGATTTTACTAATGTTACGGATACAGTGGTGCGCGATAGGGTGTTGGAATTGCCTGACACTAAGAAATGTTTCTCAAAGATAGAACATTGGTCAACAGAACTAAAAATTGATTCTCAGCGTGTTTGGGTTTCGATTGGAGGGATGCCAATCCATGCTTGGTCCCAGGTGAATTTTAAGAACACAGTGAAGGTGCAAGGATCATTTATTCAGCTTGATGACTTATCTCAATCGTCCACATCACTCGAGCGGTGATGGATGTTGATTGGAACATTGCACATGGACCAGATAGACGATGTGATTAAGATTAAAGTGGAGGGCATGTCGTATCCATTACGTATCAGAGAACTGGAATTATATGGGCCAGTCATAGATTGTGAATGTTCATTATCAGTGTCCTCAGAGGATGAGGAAGAGAGAAGTGATTCATACATTTCGAATTCAGTTGAGAATGGGGAGTGGTCGAGGCCAGGGTCAACAAAGGACAAGAGAATGTGTGGGGAAATAGGGGATGATAGATGAGCCTCAATGGTAGCAGAGTTTACTTGATCAGTTGGCCCGGATGATTGGCGACTTAATCATTTATGGGAGAATAATTATCGAGATAATTTGCGTGTGCTCAATGAGGGTTCGTTTTGCTCAAGTCTAAATAGAGATGAAGCTTTAGTGCAAGAGGGTAAGTTTCAGTTGACATTACCGACATACGAGAATGTGGATGTAGGGAGCCAGTACCGTGGTGAAGCAGCAAGGGATAAGGATGTAAATGTAGGATGCATGTTTTGTGGAATGGCAACAGCAGGGGATAAGAGTCCTAAGGTGTGTGGGAACGATGTGGATATGTCGCTGAATTCAAATAATGAAGTTCCCGTGGAGTTGGATAATAAAGGTATAACAAAACAGATTGACTCAGCTAAGGAGTCTCCTTGTGACTATGTACCAGCCGAGTCTGTGCAAATCAATGGCATTATTAGGAAAGTAAAAGCTCTGAATCCGGTGTCGGGTGTAAAATAAGTGGGGAAATCATTGAGAGGTCGACCATGAAAAGGTGTGGTGAGAGTCCAGCAATTTTGCAAATAATTCGCTTATAGATTCGAATTTTCAGAATAGGTAGAAGGTGCTTCATAGAGAAATTGCAGCCACTGTGGTTTTGGGGAGCATAATTGGAGTGAAATCAATTGGAAGAGAAGAAGACATAATTAAAGATATCTCTCGAGTGATATCCGAGGGGGTCCGAAACTTGTGAATCATAAGGATTTTATCTTAGAACGCCCGATGTTTAGAGAATGTGGCGAAGATACGAGGGTTTAGGGACGTTTTCAAGAAATAACGGGCCGATATGGTGTTGATCCTGGAATCTAAATTAGAGGAAGTTTCAGCCTATGTAGTTACGAGTTTGTGGATTTCGGATAGGTTTAAATTTATATATTTGCCTTCGATTGGAGTGTCGGGTGGGATTATTATACTGCTCTAGGAACGATGGGTGCAGGAAGATTTTACATGTTGTATCATGACGGTTTATGCACCTTGTGATTATGTAGAACAAGAGGCACTGTAGCTGCGTATTGGGGATAGGGTAGGCATTTTTGCTCGTCCGTTTATGCAGTGTATTTGGGATTGGTTCAAGAATTGGTGGGGGTTGAGTCTGTCGTTGCCACGTATGTTTACGAATTTTCTTATTCCAGGTTTCCATTGTTCTTTTTTCGCGCGAGAAACGCCAACGAGGAATAAAGTGGTGTTCAACACCAATCGGCTACCTTTGGTTGAGATTTGTTTTTTTAATAAAACTTTGCTCTTTTTACTGGGTAAAAACCTTGAAGGATGGAATGCATGTGAGTGAGGCTATGTGGTGGAGCTGTCTGAGTTATTATAGTACATTAAGTAGTTTGAGACCTTGTCGCGAGGGTATAAGTTGGGAACCTCTAGTTTCTGGTTCTTTGAAATTTAATGTGGATGGATCAGCTCGAGGGAAGCTAGGGCTGACGTGATTTGGTGGAGTGTTATGCAATGAGCAGGGGAAGATTCTGGCAATTTTCTCGGGCCCTTGGTTGTATTTAGTCGAATGAGGCAGAATTACACGCGATTGAATTTACGGTGACTTTCTTTGCTGGGTCTAGATGGCTTAATCAATGCTTAGTGGTGGAATCGAATTCAAAGGTTGCATTGGGATAGGTTTTGCATTCGATCAGTAGGCCGTAGAGATTATGGGAGGTGTTTGGTGTTATCGATAGGGCATGTGATAGCATTGGTACGATTAACTTTCATCACGTTTTTAGGGAGGCGAACGGTTTAACTGATGCTTTAGCACGAGAAGGGGTAACGCGCGGGACGTTATTTCAGGCGAGCTTGTGAGCATTATTTGGAGCGTTGAGGGTGGGGTAGAGTCGATGCCACTGTGAAAGTTTGCTGGGCGTGCTTTTTGTGTTTCGGTTTGTTGTTTTTGATGGTTTTGGCTTTTGTCATATTGTTTCATGTAATGAGTCGTACTCTTTTCCTCCAACTAGGCTTAGGGAGGTTTTTAATGAGGTGTTCGTCTCACGCTTTACTGTATGTTTTTTCCCCTTAATAAATCATGCAGTCTTGTTGATAAAAAACATCTAAATTAATTAAAAATAAAATAAATATAATATAATGTTTAAAAAATCATTTAATAAAATTCACTCCCCCAAATCAAACCCGATTTACCCTCTTTTAAATTTTTACCCAAAATCAATCATTAATTGATTTAAGTTTAGGGTTCATGAATTTGTTGTATTGAATCAATCGTTAACTGATTTAGGGTTCGTAAATTCGTATTTACAGGTTTTTGGGAAAAGGTCAAAATTGGGGAAAAGATTGTTGGATTGAATCGATCGTTGCTGGTTTATCTTTATTATTTGAGGATAAGAATTTGCTTAATGTATAATTATCTTAATATTTGCTTCGTTTTTACAGGTTTTTGTGATACTCAAGTCAGTTAACAGTGGAGACAAAAACCGTTCGCGAGGGATAACCGAAGCTGAAAAGTACTACTGCCATTAGATTAAATTAGATTCAGAATTAGCTTAATGCACAATTAATTTGTTTAATAATTTAATAGATTAAATTGAAAATGTTTATTGGTTTGATAATACTAAGATATGAGTATAATTTATAGAAAGCGGAAATGCTCTCTTCTAAAATTGCTAATTTAGCCTATGTAAAATCTGGTTATACTTTAGAGTGAGTTTGAGTATTGAACCTTTGCTGATTTGGGTTCTTTGTTGAACTTTCTTTCTTTTGATTTCTTTTTGGGTTTGATTTCTTCTATCAACGAATAATGTACGTATTGAATGATGTCTACCGAAAGTTCTAAATCATGTGCTGAAGGAGATCTTGTACACTGTAATTGTGGATTGAAATCATCAATTTGCACTTCAATTGTTCTATGGAACAAAGGGAAGATATTATATGGATGTGCTAGAGGTCGGGAAGTAAGTAGTTTATTTGGGGTTTAATGTTAGTTTACTGTTCAAAATAGTGTTATTTGATATGAATAATTTGATTTTTTTTTTATATTTGTAGAGCCAATGTGATTTCTTTAAGTGGATTGACAATGATGATGCAAATTCGAATGACAATCATTTAATTATTTAAACATGATTTTCACCCAGAGACATACAAGATTCATACATTACCACACAAGCATTATATTTATGACTTAATAAGAAGCATGAGAGAGTTAGAGGGTATCACCTTAATGGATGAACACTAGCAAAGCTTCTTGCCTAGCTCTCCACCACTATTTTCTTTCCTTTAGCTTTGGAATATTCACCACCCTTTTCAACTAATCAATAAAACATAATAATATTTATGGAAGGAAAAGTTACAATTTAAACTAAAAAATAAAAAGAAATGCATGAAACCACTTTCTTGAATCTAAATCCTCTTAAACTCCAAAGCTTCCTCCTCTATTTATCTTACCATGAAAAATCTTAAATCCAAACTTGGCACTCACCTCCTTGAACCATGAAAGATGAGATGAAATTGAAGGCCCTTTAATTTTTTCTACACTCACGTATGGAAGATGATTGAAATGGGAAAAATAGAATGGAGAATGTGATATAAAATAGGTGTAGAAATTATGGGGGAAATATTAAAAATGGAGAAAAGATGGAAAAAATAAAACATTTTTAAATTAGGAAATGAGGGACAAAATCCCATTGCCCATAATTCTAAATCCATCGGCCATACTCTCCCAATTAATGGGAGAGTAAATTTTTTTGCAACAATGGGTTAATTACCCAACAAGTCATCCATTTTCTAACCACTTCAAACAAGCTTCCCAATATCCTTATTTATTTATAGAAAGGTCCAAAATTCACCTAAACTAATTTTAACAAAATTTGATCCCTAAATAAATTAATCCATCATTGACTCGGGTCAACACTCGAATGTTGACTTAAGAATTTGGGCCGTTAAACCTACCCACAACAGCTAGTATTTTACCCTTAAAGTTCATTTTCAGGTAACAACCATCAAGGGACAAAATTGGTCTACAATACCTCTTGAACCCTTCTTCTAAACCACCAAAACGCACAAACAATCTTCTAAATATAAGATTAGTAGATGGAGTAAGTTTCTCAACAAAGAGATCGAATGTACCATCAATATATGCTTCTCTCAATGCCAAAACGTAATCAAACAACTTCTTAAACTCATCCTCTAACCTACCCCTTATTTTCTGAGTTGCCCAAATTCTAGCTCTTTAATAAAAAATTTTGTTCAGCTTTACTTTCAGCTCCTCCTTAGCAAGCTTCATCATGTCTCTCAATTTCAAGTTAGGCAAAATCCTTATTCTACTCAAGAAATATTTCCCAATAAACCTATAATTTGCCCGTTTGTTTTTAAATGTTATAGGACAAGAATGTTTGCTCACAAATGTTCCAATCCTATAAATCCCATCATTTCCCCCTTAGATGCATATATCATGAAAGGACACCATACCCTCTTGCAATTTGCTCTAGTCCTATCAATTTCATTTCTAGTGTACCTATAATCAAATCTATTAGCAACAATATAAACAACAAATGCTTTCTCAAACTATTTTGGGCTCTCAAATATCATATACAATTCAAACCTAGAAACATCATTATTCTCATTAAAGTAAAATTTTGCACATTTCTTACAAATAACCCCCCATTCAAAATCAATTTTATAGCTGGCAACATCATCTGATGGCGTGTAATATGTGTCATTGCTGTCATGTACAATTTTTTTATTCTCTTGAGCACCACTGAAGTTAGCCTCTTTATGTTACTGCTCTTCATCCCCATATTTCTATTTTTAAATCTTCTTTTGTTCTCAAAATTTTGAGTTATCTTGATAGAGTAGCGCAATCTTGGATTTGGAAGCCTTCAATCAAGTTGTTGCAAGAACTAGGAGCTCTAGACTCAATCAAGAAATTTATGGGCATGTCTGAAAATTCAAGAGAAAAGAGAATGGCTTTTCTTGAAAATTTCAGATTCAAGGTTCGAAATTCAAAGAAACAAATATAAGAAGGAAAATTAGAAGATGATTAATAAGAACAAAAGTAAAAAGATTGAAAAATATTAAGATGAGGATAGATAAACCAAATCTGAAAATTCCAGCTTTGTTTATAGAATTATGGAAGATGGTGTGAAGGTTGAAGATGGCTTGCGAATTGTTGATGTTGTTTTGTCCTCGGCACCCTCTTAGACTCAATTATCTAAGCAAGCAACCTCAAGCGGCTCTAACCCACCCTTCTAGACGCGATTATCTAGGCAAGCAAGAGTGTGAAGATGATCTCCCTCACAAGAACTCGTTGAACTTATGTTGAAGAAGACTTCGAGAAGGCACAAGTAATCAGCACTTGCAAAAACAAACTCACTAAATATTTCATAAATCAAAGAAAATATGTCTTACAATGATGGGGGCTTCATCCTTTTATAGGTGAATGATAGACAAAGTAATTTAACTTCTACTAAAACAAGGAAAACCTAATCTAATTAAAAATAATAATAAAATAACAGCTTTTAAATTCCTTGTGCTTGTGTGGCAAGGAATAGGGTGATAAGACAAGTGATAAGCTGATAAGGGCTGGGTGGCTGGTTCCTAAAGTATATAAAACCCTAAAAACATCAATTTAAATGATAATAAATACATTGGGCTAAGTTTAATTCGTCTAAAGCCTTATATTTAAGCTTTTGGGCTGAATTTTACAAAATCCCGTAATAATCCCGTATCCAGTTTTCTGCATGCGCAGTCTTCAGTAATTTGGACGTATCTTGAGTTCTTGATGTCCGATTGATGCGTTTCAAGATGCGTTGGAAAGGTAACTGAATGACGGAAAATATTTTAGGAGACAACTCGACCCAGAAATGTCTGGATCCTATCCGAAAACTCGTCGCAAGTTAGCTGACTTTCTAGACTTCACAAACAGATTCAATTTCTTGTCTAAGATGCATCGTTTTTGACCTCCTATGCGTGCATTGTTTTGGCTTTTATTGTTTGCATCGAACAAATTCAGCTTCTTGTCCAATATTAGTAATTTGACCCCGCTCATGCATATATCATTCCCCCACTCCTCAAAAGGATTCGTCCTCGAATCTAAATCGGCAATGAGAGAACAATCATCAACTTCAATTGAAAAGGCTTATTTGTTGTAAGTGGAGTGATCTAATTGAGCTTCTCTCAATGGTTCAACAAAATCCTGAAAAAATAAGACAGCACTACTCGAACATTTGTAAGGATTAGTCAAAACAAAATCACTCGTCGCGTTCTTTTTCTTGTCTTTTTTCTTTTGGGCTTTGTGTGATTTTTACCTCATATGTATTTTCACTCACCAAATTTTGGCCATTAATTTGACTTTTTTCACTTTTGGCATCTTTACTCTCAGTCTTTTGTATCTCACATCCCATATCCCTCTCACAAAATTTATCATCAATGTATAATTTCTGTAAAGGAGAAAGTGTTTCTAACGGAATGATAGGACAAGAATCAAATAAAGGGTTAGAATTACACTTACTTTCTTCGTGGGGAGGTGATGAGAGTATAGCAAGTGGACCTACTACTTCACATGAGGGATTAGAAGCATTGTCATCTTGTCTAATGTGTTCACTATCACTATCCTTTTGTTTGGGAGATGGTTCTTCTCTAATATCAACATTTGCACAAATGCTAGAAGTAGAAGTACGAAGAGAATCATGTGTACCTTTTGGTTTTGGGATGTCTTCATGGTTGGTTGCCTTTGTGTGGTCAATTGATTCAGCCTTTTGTGCTTTCAATTTTTTTCGTTTTATCCTCTCACACTATTTTTTTGCTTTCTTTATTTCTTCATATACTTTTTCCGGCTCTATTGTAGCAAACGAGAGCTTCTGGCCTTGGTGCACAACCGAGTATCCATTTGTATTGATTCGATGGACAGCGCCACGATCATTTTTCCAAGGTCTTCCTAATAACAAGTGGGTGACTTCCATAGGGACCACGTCACACCATACATCATCACAATAGCTTCCAAGAGTAAAAGAGATTAAACAACATTCGGTTACCTTCATATCCGGTCCGCTGTTAAACCCTTGAAGATGATACGGCTTAGGGTGTTCTTGGCATGGTAGATAGAGTGCATCAACAATGAAGCTACTCACTAAGTTTACACGACTGTCACCATCAATAATTAAAGAACACAGATTACCTTGTATCTTACATCGTGACTGAAAAATATTTATTGGTATACGATAACGAGTGTTGAAAAGAGAATAAAACATTCTAATTGCTTTAAGAATCCAAAGAAAATGTTAGACACCAATAGAATTATAGTTGCAAGGAGAAAGAAGAGTATGCAACTTTTAGTCCTACTAACACAAGGAAACAAGAAGGTGTTAAAAGATATGTAAGAAGCAATAAAAGCTAAAACAAACGAAAACTAATGGCTAAGAATGAAAGAAAATTAGAAAACCCTCGAAAACCCTAGAATTTTGCAGCAACTTGATCTACTTCGTTCGAGGTGTTCCAGATGTCAAAAAATTCTGAAATTTTATGTGGTGACTCCTCCAATGGTGTAGATCTGATCTGGAAATTTTCAGCTCAAAATTCGCTCGTTTGAATTTGACGAATTTTCCCTAATTTTCGAGTTTTTCACCCAAAAACGCCAACATTCTTGTCAAGAATCGTCCCAAATCTGATACCAAATGATAGAATAGCGCAATCTTGGATTTGGAAGCCTTCAATCAAGTTGTTGCAAGAACTATGAGTTCTAGATTCAATCAAGAAAGTTATGGGCAAGTCTGAAAATTCAAGAGAAAAGAGAATCGCTTTTCTTAAAAATTTCAGATTCAAGGTTCGAAATTCAAAGAAACAAAGATAAGAAGGAAAATTAGAAGATGATTAATAAGAACAAAAGTAAGAAGATTGAAAAATATTAAGATGAGGATAGATAAAACAAATCTGAAAATTTCAGCTTTGTTTATGGAATTATGGAAGATGGTGTGAAGGTTGAAGATGAAGATGGCTTGCGAATTGTTGATGTTGTTTTGTCCTCGACACCCTTTTAGACTCAATTATCTAAGCAAGCAACCTCAAGCGGCTCTAACCCACCCTCCTAGACGCGATTATCTAGGCAAGCAAGAGTGTGAAGATGATCTCCCTCACAAGTACTCGTCGAACTTATGTTGAAGAAGACTTCGAGAAGGCACAAGTAATCAGCACTTGCAAAAACAAACTCACTAAATATTTCATAAATCAAAGAAAATTTGTCTTACAATGATGGAGGCTTCATCCTTTTATAGGTGAAGGATAGACAAAGTAATTTAACTTCTACTAAAACAAGGAAAACCTAATCTAATTAAAATAATAATAAAATAACAACCTTTAAACTCATTGTGCTTGTGTGGCAAGAAATAGGGTGATAAGGCAAGTGATAAGCTGATAAGGGCTGGGTGGCTGGTTCATAAAGTATATAAAACTCTAAAAACATCAATTTAAATGATAATAAATACATTGAGCTAAGTTTAATTCGTCCAAAGCCTTATATTTAAGCTTTTGGGCTGAATTTTACAAAATCCCGTATCCAGTTTTCTGCATGTGCAGTCTTCAGTAATTTGCACGTATCTTGAGTTCTCGATGTCCGATTGATGCGTTTCAAGATGCGTTGGAAAGGTAACTGAATGACGGACAATTTGTTAGGAGACAACTCGACCCAGAAATGCCTGGATCCCATCCGAAAACTCGTCGCAAGTTAGCTGACTTTCTAGGGAAAGGTAACTGAATGACGGACAATTTGTTAGGAGACAACTCGACCCAGAAATGCCTGGATCCCATCCGAAAACTCGTCGCAAGTTAGCTGACTTTCTAGACTTCACAAACAGATTCAATTTCTTGTCCAAGATGCATCGTTTTTGACCTCTTATGCGTGCATTGTTTTGGCTTTTATTGTTTGCATCGAACAAATTCAGCTTCTTGTCCAATATTAGTAATTTGACCCCGCTCGTGCATATATCATATCTCCTCATCATCTTTATCAGTCAGCCATCCTTCAGTCCTTAAATTTTCTGACTCATTGTATGTTGATTCACTGTCGGTTGACTCACTTGCTTTCTTATTAATATCTTCATTTACAACTGCACTCACCCTCTCACTATCTACATTAAATATGTCTTCCCCATCATGCACTGTTTCTTTTTGTATCCCGTCATCCTTTTCTAATCTATTAGGCCCAGCATCATCATTCTCTTCTACATTAGGTCCTACAATATTATTTTCTTTTACAATGGGCCCAACTACATCATTCTCTTTTACAACAGGCTTATTGCCAACTTTCTCCTTTACACCATGTCCAACACTATTATTTTCTTTAGATGCAGACCCAAAAATATTATTCTCTTCCATAGCATGCGCATCATCATCTTCATATACACCATTAAGACCACATTCAAAAATATCTGCATCATTCACCTGCAATCTATGTTCTGCATATGCTTCCTTCACTAGTCAAGTGATTAATCAATTTCAAGAAACTTACATTTTCATATCTCAATATCATGAAACCTCCCTCTAAATTATAATCAGAATCTAAATAGGCTAAATAAACAAATTTAAAACTAAGAATTTTTGCTTTCTCAATAAGTGCAGTAATAGTAGGATAACATATGTAGTCAGGATCAATCTTCTTTTCTATTTGTTTGCCCCCAATATAATCAAACTTAGGAACATTAGTAAACCTCCTCCCAACATGTATTACAAGAGAATACTCATCCCATGCCATTTTTCCTATAGAAATATCCAAAAACAAAGATTCAATACAACCAAATAAAATAAAATAGTCAAACAAGTGTGCATCAGTCATTAAAACATTTTAATATATTAATCAAATGTGCTTCATTCATTAAAATATTCATGATAAACATTAAAAAAACATGTGTTAGTGCAATAAAACCAATAAACACTGTTAATTTAATCTGATAAATCATTAAGCAAATCAATAAACAGTAACCACTATTAATTTATTCAAATTTATTCTAATACAACATGTGATTCTGCAAAATGACAATAGTACATTGTTCTTACCTTTTAGCATCGATTATCCCCTCAATAAATTGACTTGGGTATCCCAAAAACCAGTGAATACAAAACAAATATTAAGATAACTATGCATTAAGCAAATTCTTATCCCTAAATAATAAAGATAAACCACTGTAAACTTATTTTATCCCTTTTTATTGATTTAGGGTTTTTACACAACTGACTGAGATCGGTGAAGATTAACAATCAATTCACTAAAAGGAATTTTGGTGGAGAGTCAGACAAATTCACAAACCCTAAATCGGGTTCAATGCAACAATCTTTTCCCTAATTTTGTAGAGATGAAATCCAAATTGATTTTGGATAAAAATTGAAAAAAATGGTTTAGGATAAATCAGGTTTGATTTGGGAGAGTGAGTTTTATTAAATTATTTTTTAATAATATTATATTTTATTTATTTTTTAATTAATTAATTTAGATATTATTTTCAAAAATAAGAAAAAATAAATAAATTGGGTGACGTGGCAAAATTTTATTGGCTTATACGTTTTTTAAACGATGTTACTTTTTGGGGTATTTTGGGTAATGGTGTAAACTTTAGGGGCAGAAGAGCCTAAAAAATACTGTAGATACCAAGTTGGGAAAAGTTGTAAACGTTAGGGGACAAAATGTTCATTAAGCCTTTATATTATGCCTCTTTGTTATGTCATACTGACATTTCATGTGTGAATGCAACAATTTTTATTTTGAAAAAGGCCTTGGTATGAAAAAGGAAAAACTATACGGGTGGTCACTCAACTATTACTCTTTTCCTGTTTTGGTTATTAAATTAATTTTTTTCATCAAAATCGTCCTCACGTTAGATACTTTTCTTATTTTTGTCCTTCTTCATTAAAAAACTAAAGACAGTGCTGACGTGACATTTTTAAAATATTTTTTAGCAACACAAGAACCAACAATGCTAGGATTAGTTTTTATTTAATTCCACTAACATTTATATTTAACATATATTAAGTTAGCAAAAACACAAAATAAAATATAAAAGCTAGGGGAGTGACTCAAACACAATATCTCATTAATAAAATTTTAAATATTTAACCACCAAATTAAACTAATAAATTATTATAATTTTAACTTAAATAATATTTAACTAAATTGTGTTTAAAATTAAAATCAAACTAGATTTATTTTTTCACTTTGTTCCATAATAACAAAACTAATTAAATATTTAATTGGGGGTAGTGTGGAAAATATTTTAATAGGGGTCAATATTTACAGAGGAAATGAAGGAGAACATTGCCGGCGGCTGCCGTATATGGGCCTTGTTCGTGAATAATCTATCGCAAAATCTTCATTAGAAGGGTTAATGGCAAGTGTTTGATAGGCATGGCTATGTTCTTAATGTATTTATTCCGATTAAGAGAAGTAGGGAAGGACTTTATTTTGGTTTTGTACGGATAGAATCCAGACGAGACGCACTGCGTGTGAGTGATTGGTTACATGGTGCCCGAATTTATGGCTCCAGGACTATGGTGTCATTGACGGAGTGTGAATTGCGAGATCAATTTTAGAGGAGGAGGAGGACGCCGTTGGTGGACGCACAACCGGGTCAAGAGATTGGAGCGGGGTAAATTTACATGAAAAGAAAGTGGAAATAACAGTGATTGACGCGGTGGTGGAAGAGGCGAATATAGATTTATTGGGTTCTTGTACAATTGGATGGTGTGCGAAACCAATGTCTATCGTGGAATTGGCGACAGAATTGTGGATTGCCAAGTTAAAGGGTTTCTCTATAATGCGAATTGGGGGATCATGTGTTCTTCTTGTGTTTACGGATGTTGAATTAGGTCGTAAGATTATGGACAGTGGATTGCTATCAAAATGGTTTGCAAAAGTAGCAATTTGGTCTCCGGATGCACAAGTAGGATCTCGACGTACATGGCTCTCTGTATTTGGGGTTCCAGTTCATGCATGGTCAGCGGTGACATTTAAAAATTTAGGATTACAATGGGGTACAGTGGAGAGAATAGAGGATGAGACGGTGGTGCCAACTTGTTTTGAGTGGGGAGGGGTGTTTCTTGAAACCAATAGGAAGGAACAGATTGATGAGATTGTTAACCTTCGAGTACATGGCAAATTGTTCAAAGTTTGGGTAACAGAGGCGGAGATTTATTTTCGTCACAATTGCGAGTGTAGTTGTGTATAGAGGGATGATGAGATTGAGAGTGATAGAGATGATTGTGATAGTGATCGGAAAGATTGTGAAAGATTAGACATGGACGATCTTAAGGAAAAGAGAGAGGCTGAGAACACAGTAGCGATTCCTGTAGAACAAGAGAAAGATAGAGAGGAGTTAAGACACGATTTGAAGTTGGATTTACATTGGCAAGACAATGCGCTTTGAGAGAATGGTCATAGAGATATGTGTTGCGCGTAATAAGTGCTACGCAAATGTGCAAGTATACACGTCGCAAGTAATAAAGTGATATGAGTATCGAGTATCGTCTCCACAGGGATTGGTTTGGGCCACTTTGCTTAAGTTACTACACTGTGAAAATAAAAACACAATTGATAATAGAGGTTTTAATTAACGAGAAAAGTAAAAACAATAAACTAAAAGAATAGATGAAAGAAAAAGAGAGAATATGTTAGGTTATCGTGAGTTGAGGTGTGATAGCCGATTGGATCGTCTTGGTAAAAGAGTGCAAGGGCAACTCAGTTGCCGTGGCAACTTGGACAGCGGGGTTGCCTTGGCAACTAATCGATGGTTGCCTGGGCAACTAGCTGGGCAACTACTTGGGCGTATGGGCAGCAACTTCAAGGTTCGACAGAGCGTTCTTCAATGGTTTCTTGTTATCCCTAAGTCGAAACTCTAGCTACTTGTGCATGCCTTGATAATACATCCCTGCGTGAATCAAGGGTGAACAACAACCAATCTTGCGCTCCTCTTAGCCGTTGAAATCCTTAACTTATTCCTAAGCCGGATTAATCTTCACCATCAATAGATTGAATAAAGATCATACTCATTCGTTTCTTGAATCTAACTCTCCCGATATTAGATAAATAGATGAAGTTACGAGATCCTCTCTCAATCCACTCGCAAACAAGAATAAAAGCCAAGAATGAGTAAACATTGAATAGAAAAGTGCAAACTCTTATTACCTAAACAAAATCCAATTGTTTCTCACAACAACAAAACACAATAACCTCAACCAATCAAGTTAGTTCATGGTTGGGTTCAAAAGATATACAAAGAATAATCCCCAAACCATGAATCTAATGGAAGCAAAGAAGAAGAAGAAGAAATCGAACTCTCTCCCCCTTGCTCTCTTGTCGAAATTTCTCTCTTCTTGCCCTATGGGGTTGTCGAAATTTTCCCTCTTCTTGCTCTCTCTGGATTGTCGAAATCTCATTCTTATTTATAGGGCTAGGTCAAAGTCCTTCTTCGAGGAGGAAGTTAAGTTGGAATTAAATTATCTTTAAAGAATATAATTCTTTATTATAATTGTATTCCTACTAGAACTTCTCATATCTTCTTGGAATTTAATTCTTCTTTAATCTCTGCATGGAAATCAAATTCCTTTGGGTTTGGGCTTTGCTCCACGTCATCTTGGGCTTGTCTAGTTATCAATTTCGACTACCATATCACCTTATTCTTTGTCGACAATTGCCCTGGCAACTGGCTCGGCGTCTCCTTCATGTATTGCCCTGGCAATTGGCTCGGCATCTCCTTCATGCATTGCCTTGGCAACTGGCTCGGCATCTCCTTCATGCATTGCCCTGGCAACTAGCTCTAGCCTTTCTTTGGCAAGTGATCCTGTACATACACACAAAACACACCAAAGCAGCATTTTTTCCCACAAAAACTACCAAGTTATGTAATCAAGCTCAACGATGGAAGGAAACATGGATTAATGCATGAATGGCTAATTATGCAACTAATATGAGCTTAAGTCTAACAATAATATGAGTAAAAGGGGTAATAAAAATAGTACTTTTGAACACTTATCACGCCCCCAAATCGAACTATTGCTTGTCCTCAAGCAATGCAAACTAACAATTACCTGCCAAGACTTTAATCATCAAAGACATGCTTCAAACTTGAATTCAAACCTCGGAACCGTGACACAATGTATGATCACCTTTTAATTTTTCGGATAGCACAAAAATTACCCGGAACAAAACTATAATGCTCGTGACAATGTGTGTGCGTAGTTGTGTACAAGTTGATTTTCAAGATTCTATGTGAACAATAGGCTTTTATCAATTTAATTATCGGGGCATTATTTTTATTTTCACTAGAGCCAATTTCGGGCACCTCTAGCAAAGTAAGCAATTTCTCATTTTATTTTAGTCGACTAGAGCCAATTTCGGGCACCTCTAGCGATTATTTAATGTGCATTAACTACTAGAGCCAGTTTCGGGCACCTCTAGCAAGAAAGTGCAATTACTACTAGAGCCAGTTTTGGGCACCTCTAGCAAGAAATTAACTTTTAATTTTCAATTTTAAATTTACCCTAATTTTAAGCAACCTAAGTTCACTAAGTTTCTTTCAATCAACAAGCCACAACCGTGTAAAAAAAATCAGCATCATAGTAAAATTCTAAGTTCTTTTCATGTAATCCTAAAATTAAAGGTTCTTTCAATTAAGTGTAGTGGCAAAAATTCATCATTGGATATTCAACAAGTCTTAAGCAATTAAATCCAATTAAAGGCATGACAAGTAACATATGCAACCTATATGTGATTGCTAAAGATGAATGCAACTAATCATGAAACTAACTAGAAACCAACACCCCCCAAACTCGAGAGAAGCATTGTCCTCAATGCATGTAAGAGTGAAACAAAATTTAAAAGAAACTAAATGAAATGAGTTAGTCGGAGAGGTCGTCACCTCGAGTGATAAGTTTCCTTCGTGCCGTTTGCTTGATTCATTTTTCAATCAGTGGTTGAATGCTGGTACTGCGTGAATAGCATTGCTTTGATTTGATCCATGTTTGCCGATGCAGGTTCACTTGCATGGGCATCAGTAGTTGCCGAAGCCATTGTTGTTGCCTGGGCATCGCCAGTTTCTGTTGTGGTTGCTGTGGCAAGTAGATCCAGTAAATTTCCTTAGCATGGCGGTTGTGAGTCTTGTTGTGGAAAAGAAAACCTGGAAACTAAAGATAATGAAGAAAAATAAAATATCTCCTAAAAATTCCAAAAATAAATAAAGAGAAATAATAACCGAAAATAATAGAAAGAAAAAAATAGTTCGAAAAAAATAAAAAGAAAAAGAAAATATCGAAAAGAGAGCATGCTCATGCATCTCCTAAGGTGCCAACTTCTTTGTTTCGTTCTACATAGGCACCATTGTAGTGCTTCAATCTCTGTCCGTTAACTTTGAATTCATGTTCATCAGTAATGGACTTGATTATCACGGCATCATGGGAGAATGGTTTGACAACTTCGAATGGTCCTGACCATCTTGATTTTAGTTTTCCCGGGAAAAGTTTTAGTCGAGAATTGAATAAGAGAACTAGTTGCCCTGGCATGAATTGTCGCGGCAATAGTTTCTTGTTGTGTCATTGCTTTGTTTTCTCCTTGTAGATTTGTGCATTGTTATAGGCGAGTGCACGAAACTCTTCTATCTCGTTGAGGTACAGCAAACGCTTTTGTCCGGCACTTTCCTAATCCATATTCATGGTCTTGATTGCCCATTGGTTTGTAGGTGATATTGCCCGTCCTCTGGCAACGATCAGATTGCTTGTAAAACTCTTGGGCATCTTTGTACAGTGTTGGCCAATACAAACCGGATTGAAAAACTTTGGCCGTGGTACGAGTTCCTCCAAAATGTCCTCCAAAGGGTGAAGAATGGCATTACCAGAGTACATTCTGCTGCTCTTCTTCAGGGACACATCGGCGTATGACCTAATCTGCATATTGTTTAAACAAAAGAGGCTCATCCTAAAAGTAATGCTTAGCATCATGGCGGAACCACTTCTTCCCTTGGTGAGTAAGGCCATAAGGTAAAATACCACAAACAAAGAAATTAACTAAATCTGCGTACCAGGGTATTGTCGAGGCATATGCTGCCGTGGAGACTGCTCCCAAGATTGCCAAGTCGTGTGTGTCTAGAGTTGCCGAGGCGTGCGTATCAGTGGTTACCGAGGCGTGCGCGTCTGGAGTTACCGAGGCGTGCGCATCAATAGCTGCTACGACGTCGAGGGTTACCGAGGCATGCGCATCCACGGTTGTCGAGGCGTCAAGGGTTGCTACAGCATCGAGGGTTACCGAGGAGTGTGCGTCTGGAGTTGCCGAGGCGTGCGCGTCAAGAGCTGCTGCGGCGTCGAGGGTTGCAGAGGCATGCGCATCCATGGTTGCCGAGGCGTCAAGGGTTGCCGAGGCGTGCACATCCATGGTTGTCGAGGCAACTAAAAGTTGTTCATCCGGGAATGCATCGCATATCTCTAAATCTGCGTCCTCCTCCCTATTGTGTTCTAAACGTGATAAGTGATCGGCCACTTGATTTTTTGTTCCTTTCGTGTGCATTGGCTTAGGACTGCTCCTACCGCAAAATCACTTGCATCACACATGAGCTCAAAAGGTAGCGTCCAATCTGGTGGAACGACAATGGGTGCCGATGCAAGCTTTTCCTTTAGGGTTTCGAATGCTTGGGTGCAAGAATCATCAAAATAGAAGACTTTATCTTGATGGGGGTATCTTCTCGATCACGTCCACCTTGGCTTTGTCTACTTCAATTCCCCTGGATGAGATCTTGTGGCCGAGCACTATTCCTTCATCTACCATAAGATGACACTTCTCCCAATTAAGTACTAAATCAGTTTCTTCACATCTTGCCAACACATTCTCTAAATTGTCGAGGCAACTGTTGAAGTCACTACCAAAAACGGAAAAATCATCCATGAAGATCTCAAGGAAGTTTTCGACCATGTCTGAAAAGAGTGCCATCATGCATCTTCTAATGTTAGTGCATATCTGAGAAAACTTGAGGATGGTCATTTCCTATACTTCTTATAGTCCATCCGCACCCTCCATCGGGTGACAATATTGCCCAAAAAGAGTTTGGCCAATGTGCTTGCCACTACTCCCTTTTGCGTTACCATGGTGGAGGTGTCTTTCTTCTTTGTTCGCTTGTAGTCCATGTATACTCTCCACCTTGCTACTATTCCTGAAGGCACAAGTATATTAATAGGAAAAATTATATCCATTCTCAACCATTCAATTACCTCATTCTTGTCGACTTCTATCATGGTTGGATGTAGCCTTTGTTGTCGTGGCAATTGTTGCTCAAGCCAATTGCCGTGGCAATCAGTTGCCAAAATTTGTTGTAAGTCAAGGAAATAACCAATTTTTTGAAAAGCTTTATGAATCCAAACACCGTTTTCTTTTGGCCTCTCAAACATCTCCATCAATAGAGATTTCGTTGGCTTTAAATCTACCAACCTCGGTTCCTCAAGATATACCTGCAATGGACGAGGTGAGTTTTTAAAGAATTCGAAAGGTTCAGCCATTACCTGTTCATATTCCATTGGCAAAGTATTATCATCTCGTTGATCTTGCATATGGTCGTGTAATTGCCGTGGCAATTGTAGATGAGAGCAATCTACAGATTCCTGCTTCAACATCAACGTTGTAACCTTATGGGCATCAGGTTCCTCAGAATTTGCTATAGTATTGTTGTTCTCAGCTTCACTGAGTGTTGTCGCAGCATTGCTCTGTTCAGGCTCCTCAATCATTGCCGAGGCAATTTGTTGTTCAGGCTCATCATGTGTTGGGCAGTCTCTCTCATTGGCATCCTCTTGACTTTGAGGTTCTAGTTTTTCCTCACACATCGGAGAGATTTCTTTGCATTGCTCCTTGTCCTCTTGCCTTGGGACTTCAGTATCCCTAGGAATGAATTGTTGGTGCATGTTATCCATGACATATGTGGATCTCCCCAATTGATCTTCTGAATCCCCTAAGGTTGCATCCCACTGAGCTATCCTCGTATCCATAGATTTTGATAGCTCTCGAATCTCTTCAATTGATCCATCAAGTCTAGCCAAGGAAGCTAGCAACGTTTCCTCCAAGGAATTGGAATGCTCTTGAAAAGGACTACATTGCCATGGCGTATCTGTTGCTGCGGCAAAATTGTTATGGTAAAAAAATTCTGAGCTTTTTGACCATACCATGAAGAATTTTACTGCCGGTTCCCTCTATGGTCCTCCATGTAGTTATATGCACCGAAAATGTGAGGGCAATTTTCAAACACATGATGTTCTCCATACATAGCACAAGATTTTTCCACGGAATAAGTTATTTGGGCTTTTCTCGGTTGGTATAGGTAATCATCAAAGGGTACAAGAAACTCTTGATTGGATTGATTCATATCTTCCAACATCATCTCTCGAATATTTCGGCTTTTATTTCCCAACATGTTGATGTCCCTTAACTTGTAGCGCACCTAATTTTTTTTTATAAAACAAACAAGAAGAAAAGTTAGTAAAACTAAGAGAAAAAAATGCAATAACAAAAACAACTAACACCAATTGCCAATCCCCGGCAACGGCGCCAAAAACTTGTTGCGCGTAATAAGTGCTACGCAAATGTGCAACTATACACGTCGCAAGTAATAAAGTGATATGAGTATCGAGTATCGTCTCCACGGGGATTGGTTTGGGCCACTTTGCTTAAGTTACTGCACTGTGAAAATAAAAACACAATTGATAATAGAGGTTTTAATTAACGAGAAAAGTAAAAACAATAAACTAAAAGAATAGATGAAAGAAAAAGATAGAATAGGCTAGGTTATCGTGAGTTGAGGTGTGATAGCCGATTGGATCGTCTTGGTAAAAGAGTGCAAGGGCAACTCAGTTGCCGTGGCAACTTGCACAGCGGGGTTGCCTTGGCAACTAATCGATGGTTGCCTGGGCAACTAGCTGGGCAACTACTTGGGCGTCTGGGAAGCAACTTTAAGGTTCGGCAGAGCGTTCTTCAATGGTTTCTTCTTATCACTAAGTCGAAACTCTAGCTACTTGTGCATGCCTTGATAATACATCCCTGCGTGAATCAAGGGTGAACAACAACCAATCTTGCGCTCCTCTTAGCCGTTGAAATCCTTAACTTATTCCTAAGCCGGATTAATTTTCACCATCAATAGATTGAATAAAGACCATACTCATTCGTTTCTTGAATCTAACTCTCCCGATATTAGATAAATAGATGAAGTTACGAGATCCTCTCCCAATTCACTTGCAAATAAGAATAAAAGCCAAGAATGAGTAAACCTTGAATAGAAAAGTGCAAACTCTTATTACCTAAACAAAATCCAATTGTTTCTCACAATAACAAAACACAATAACCCCAACCAATCAAGTTAGTTCATGGTTGGGTTCAAAAGATATACAAAGAATAATCCCCAAACCATAAATCTAATGGAAGCAAAGAAGAAGAAGAAGAAATCGAACTCTCTCCCCCTTGCTCTCTTGTCGAAATTTCTCTCTTCTTGCCCTATGGGGTTGTCGAAATTTTCCCTCTTCTTGCTCTCTCTGGATTGTCGAAATCTCCTTCTTATTTATAGGGCTAGGTCAAAGTCCTTCTTTGAGGAGGAAGTTAAGTTGGAATTAAGTTATCTTTAAAGAATATAATTCTTTATTATAATTGTATTCCTACTAGAACTTCTCCTATCTTCTTGGAATTTAATTCTTCTTTAATCTCTGCATGGAAATCAAATTCCTTTGGGTTTGGGCTTTGCTCCACGTCATCTTGGGCTTGTCTAGTCATCAATTTCGACTACCATATCACCTTATTCTTTGTCGACAATTGCCCTGGCAACTGGCTCGACGTCTCCTTCATGTATTGCCCTGGCAACTGGCTCGACATCTCCTTCATGCATTGCCCTGGCAAGTGGCTCGGCATCTCCTTCATGCATTGCCCTGGCAACTAGCTCTAGCCTTGCTTTGGCAAGTGATCCTGTTCATACACACAAAACACACCAAAGCAGCATCTTTTCCCACAAAAACTACCAAGTTATGTAATCAAGCTCAACGATGGAAGGAAACATGGATTAATGCATGAATGGCTAATTATGCAACTAATATAAGCTTAAGTCTAACAATAATATGAGTAAAAGGGTAATAAAAATAGTACTTTTTAACGCTTATCAATATGCTTGATGCGAGGGACGAGTTGGTGAGGCTGAAATTTGGACTTTTGGAAGAGGATGTGAGGATGATTGATAGGAATAAGAGGGAGAACTGAAAGAAGTTGGGTGTTTGCGAGGAGGTTGATCAAATTTATGAGGCTTCGATGAGCCTCGGATTTAGTCTAGAAGCTTTGGCTACTAGGGGTCCATGTATGGACCTAATAATTATTTCGACATATACACGGCCTGCGCTTTCTATAGAATTAGGGGCAGGTTCGATAGGTCAGAAGAAAGGAGAGTCGAGGCAGAGAAAAGGGGATGTGGTAGGCCTAGGAAACAATCAACGCTGGTCATGGTGAATACGAGTATGGATTTGCGAAACAAGAAATTGCTTGGGCGTAGGGAAGCTATTGTAAAGGAGGCTAGGGAAACGGTGGAATTGGGTAAATTACTTGGTGCAAAAATAATTGTACAGGAGGAGAAGATTGTACGTGACATAGCGCGTATTCTTAAATCGAAGAAATAGGGAATAGTGATACGTGTGCTGTCCTGGAATGTTAGGGGACTTGGCTCGTTGACAAAGTGAAAGACGATTTAGAATCTTTTGCGACAGTAGTGTTGTGAGATGGTTTTTATACAAAAAAACTAAATTAGAGGTAATTGATGATTATTTGGTTCACAAGGTATGGCCTTCGGATTTATGTGATTTTGTTTTCTCACCCCCAATTGGTAAATCGGGGGGCCTATTAGTGATTTGGGAATGCTCTAAATTTTTTTTGATACATTCGAGTGTTGATCGAAATTTTATTGCATTGTGAGGTACCTGGGTGTTGGAAAATTGGGAGTACGGAATAATGGCAGTATATGCACCATGTGATGTAGAAGGGCAGATGGCTCTTTGGGAACGTATTGGTGTGTTGGCGACTTCTCTAACTGTGCTGCTTTGTGTGGGTGGTGATTTCAATGTAGTTGGATCGTTAGACGAAAGGAGCAGATGCATTGGTGATAGGGGAGGGATGGCATGTTTTTGTGATTTTTTAAGTTCGACAGGCTTGATTGATTTACAGAATGCTTGGCAAATGCTTTACCTAGTTCGATCAAGGGAATAAATGTTGTAGGCTGGACGGTTTTCTTGTCTCGCCTGAATTGGTTGATATGTTTAGCAATTTTACATAGATTGGGTTGCTGAGAACTTTGTCTGATCATACTCTGATTAAGTTTGTATCAGATGTTTAGCATTAGGGACCAATACCATTTTGCTTCTTGAATTGCTGGGTTGAGAAGAAGAGTCATATGAGGATGATGGAGGCAGAATGGTTATGAATTTTAGCTTTGAATAGTGGGATGTCTCTGCTTGAGAAATTGAAAGCAATGCGTAATTTTCTGCGCGTTTGGAACACGCAGGCCTTTGGTAGCATTGAAACACGGATAGCGGCAACTACTAATTTGATTGAAGATTTGGATAATTAAGGGACGTGTGAGGGGGTGATGTTATATTAGCCGCAGAAAAGAGAAAGTTACAAGGCAATTTTTGGAGACTACTACATCTTCAAGAGTCAATATGGCGACAAAAGTCACGCACTTTATGGTTGAAATTAAGTGACCGGAATACTCGGTATGTTCAGCAGACAGCTAAGTTACAGTGACATTGAAATTTTATACGAGGTATGCGTATAAAGGGGCATTGTGTGTCGGATCCTATGAAGCTTAAACATTATGTTTTTGTGGAATTTTGAACGCATTTCTCACAAGCTACAGTGTCTGACTCCTCTGATGTGGCTTTGGGCTTGCGGGCATTATCGATAGAGCAGGCGAGAGATTTGGAGTAAGAGTTTACTGAAGAGAAGGTGTAAAAGGCGATCAAGAGATAAGAGGGAGTGAAGGCGCCTGGACCGGATGGCTTTAGTTTTGAGTTTTATAAGAAATGGTGGTCGTTTGTTCGAGAAGATATAATGAAGATGACGACGGAGTTTTATGAAATGGGTTGTCTTCCTCGTGGGCTGAATAACTTTTTTGGTTTTGATTCCTAAGAAGGATAATCCGATGGAGGTAAGAGACTATAGACCTATTTGCCTACTTACTTCAGCATATAAAATAGTATTAAAGGTTTTGACGAGCCATTTGCAAGGGGTGATGAATGTGTTAGTTAGTGATTCACAATCTGGATTTTTTCAAGGTTGACAAATTATTGATGGAATTCTACTTGTTAATGAGGTTATTCACTCGTTAAAGCAATTGCTCAGTAGAACTGGTGGCGTGATTCTGAAATTAGACTTCGCCAAGGCTTATAATTGCGCCTGTTGGGATTTTTTGGAGCTTGTTTTGGAACGAATGGGTTTTGGAGAACGTTGGCACCATTGGATACATGTATGTGTCACTACGGCTCGACTTGCAGTATTGTTCAATAGAAGTACGACACGTGAATTTCAGAAGGAGAGGGGTCTGCGACAAGGGGTTCCACTTTCGCCTTTGTTATTTGTTTTGATAGCTGAAGTGTAACATGTTTTGTTAGGTAACGCAGAGGACTGTGGCTTGATTCGTGGGGTGTTGTTAGATTCGGATGTGACTCTTTCGCATCTGCAATTTGCAGACGACATTATTATTTTCTTTCACTATAATGTAGAGATAGCGCATAATGTGAAGAGACTTCTGCTTTGTTTTCAGCATTGTTCGGGTTTGCATGTTAATTTTCAGAAGTCTTGTCTTTACTCGGTGGGTATAGATGATGAGAGTTTGGATGAGATGGCATCAGTGTTGGGATGTGCGCGAGGAGCATTGCATTTTATGTATCTTGGTCTGCCTGTTGGAGCAATCCGAGAGGACATGAGATCTGGGAGCCCCTATTACAAAGATTTCGCGTGAAATTTGCAGGTTGGAAGCGTAGATCATTGTTGTTTACACCATGATTAACTTTGGTCAATTCAATTTTATCTTTCCTCACAGTATATTATATGAGAGTCTTTTTGATTCTGAAAGGTGTGGTCAAGAAAATTGATAAAATGTGATGCCTATTTCTTTGGGGAGATGTTGATTTGAAAAAGAAAATAAGTCGGGTGAATTGGAATACAGTTTGTAAGCCAAAAAAGCTTAGGGGTTTGGGAGTCGTTGATTTGTGTTTACGCAATCTTGTGTTGTTGGCGAAATGGGCGTGGCGATATGCTTGTGAAAAGGATTCTATGGAAGAAATTGATCAAAGCTAAGTACGGCTCGCAAGTGTTCACTTGGCATTTTAATAATACTAGGCGTAACTGTATGTCTGTTATATGGAGGCAAATTGTGGAGGTGCATGAAAATGAACATGTTGATAGATTTATGAGCTTTAATAATTTCTCATGGCAATTAGATGATGGTCTTTGGATTTATTTTGGAACGATAGATGGTGCTTAGGGGAGCCGTTACAGACTGCATTCCCACGGCTGTTTTGAGTGGCAGTGAACAAGGTGGAAGTGATGTTTTCTTACACATGGAATGGCTATTTGGCGCATGACGGCTGGGCAGATTTTTCTCTAGAGAGCTTCGCGTTCTTGAGTCGCGACAACTGTAGGAGTTACTGCAACCCCTTAACCCAACTTAGCCGAAAATCAAGCTAAAAGGATCACATTAGGTTTGCCAAAGGAAACCCAAGCTAATAATCTAATTCGGTCCATTTTTTTCTTTTATCTTGTCTAAATGCAGCATTATAATTCCTAAGGTGAACATGCTTCAACGGGAATGTTTCATTGAAATCAGATTTCAAAACATGATTCAATTGCTCAAACGCACACATTAGGGACCAAAATGTAATTTCTACAAATTACAGAGTCTAACTTAAAATTATAATTACCAATCCTTTATTAGTCCAATTTCATGCTCACCTGTTAAATTTTAGCTCGTAACAATAATCCAAGATCAAGTAATTGCATATGTAATGTTCAGGGACCAAATTGCACAATTTCCAAACTTCAGCAGACTATTATGCACAAAAGCAACAGCACGTACCGATACGGGCAAGCCCGTACTGATGCGGCCTAACGACCATAATGGCTTAACGTACCGATACATGAATCATCCTATCGATACGGTGTGTTGACCCACCCGTATTGATACGGTCTTGACCTCGTACCGATCTCCCTTGTGTTTTCTCAAAACTCAAAATTACAGTGACCAAATCACGTACCGATACGATACCCCGCGTATCAGTACGGCTCTTTAAAAATAAAAAGGGCATACTAGTACTCAAACCCGTGTACCGATTCTGATGCACAAAACTCAAGGGGTGTACCGATACTCGGCTAACCGTACTGGTATCCCTTTACATTTTACACTTAAAACAGAGCCATTTCAAACCTTGCATACCGATCCTCGGGTACTCGTACCAGTACGCGAAGGCTTGTAACGATATTTAGGTCCAACATATAACTCTTTGGCTCACTCCAATCAACTTCATACATCACCTAAACATCATATAACATCAATAGCGTGCTTAACATCAACATATCAACATTTTAAGCAACTCGAACCAACCTAACTCAAACATCCACAACATCTATACGCATGCTTCCTACTCAAGATCCAAAACATAAATCCAAGACAATATCAAACACTTTAGGCCTCTTACAAGTCCAAAACAACATTCAAAACTTGCACGAACAAGGAGTTTAGCAAACAACCCTCTCAAATGACAATTGACCCCATTGCCCTTATTACTACAAGTCTAAATCGAGATCGCACTTTCGTAAACTCAAGTCCTTGGATTTTTCTTTGCTTGCTCGCTGCCTCCAACCTTTAATTCTCTGCATTGATGGAAAACGAGAGCGTAAGCACATAATGCTCAGTGATGAGCGCTCAAAAACAAAACCACATCAATGCATTTCAAAACCGGTTAACCAAACCATTTTCAAACTTCTATTAAACCATCACTTTAACACATCATTGTTTTAAACATCGCTTTCAACATCAATTGAATTCATTATCATTTTGAAAACATCATGTTAAACATCATGCCTTGCTTTTCATACACTTAATCATTTCTAAACATGCTTAAAACCATATATAATCACATAACACTATTTAACATTCATAATCCCATATGCATCCCTCAATTTAAGCCTTTCTATGCATTCCATCCCAATGCAAAGCTTAAAGAGCAAACATGTATATATCACACTATACTTCACCACATATACCTCAATTTAAGCTTTCTCATGCATTCAATCCCAATGCAAAGCTTAAAGAGCAAACATGTACAAGTCACATTATTCATCATCACATATACCTCAATTTAAGTCTTCCCATACATATCAACTCATATGCAAAGCTTAAAGAGTACTCACATGTATAAATCACATTATACAAAACAGTCCATCAACATGCTACATCAATTCATTACATGGCTTACAATTGCTCTTTTCCAAATCTCATTACTTTCATTAAACCCACATCGGATACACGAATTTCCCAAGTGATATCCCAATCACTTAACAGCTCAATGGCATAGAGTAAATGCAACACACGCATTACGTCTACACTATCAAGGCTCATCCTCCAATTTGGAGTAAACACTTCCAATGCATCACCTTTACGGTCGCAGCCAGAGTAAAAGCCATTGAAGTATTACCTCAACAATATTAGGGTTTACATGGTCGGAGTAAATACTTTCAATACATCACCTCTACGGATTTCCCTGGAGTAAATGCCATTGAAATACCACATCTACAAACCACGAGCGACTTATTATAGTACACTTTAAATCATATGGCCGACCAACTATATCCGATAACATTTCCATAACCTTTCCATACCATTATTTGCCAATATAATTCATTTCATTAACATTAACTCAATGTTTTCATATGCATCAATCAAAACCATTTATCCAATGTTTTCAACCAAGCATTTCCAATGTTCAACAACGTTAACAAAATATGCATTACCTTCATATTCATCAACATCATTTCATAAACATTTTCCAGCATTAAAAAATGCTCAAATCATGCATATACAGTGAGTAATCAATTCATTAAAACAAGTGCATAAAAACAAATTGCCAAACAGAGTTCGAGAGAGAACTCATCCTTTACTTACTTCCGATCTTAGGCCAGAATTTCAAGCTTGATCTAAACCCCCAACACAACTTTTAAACCCTTGTAAAGCTGTAAAACATGTTCTCACTCACCAACATGCAAAGCCTCGCTTGTCGATGCAGTAACTATGCCTCTAAAACTTTCGAAACTTTCGTTCAAGATTGAGGTTCAACCTTCCCTACTTTTTACACAACAAAATAGAGGTTCCAATGCATCAAAATGCATTCAACAGCCCAGCAACATCAACTCACACAAATCCTCATAAAAACAACTCAATTTCACTCTACAACAACCAAAAACAACATCAATCACCTTCCAAACTTAACTCAGCCAAAACCTAACATTTTAATCCATCAATTAACATCCAAAAACACTTTAACATCATCCTTATACCCCCAACATTCATTAAACATCCACAACTCCTCAAAATCTCATAACTAACAACCTAGAAAATTAGAGATTCACCTAGTTTCGGGATTTCATTGTTAAAATCGACTTATTAACATTATAAAACATCAAAATCATGTTCAAATCAAACCAAGACCCCAAGAAAACAGATTCATAACGAAAATCAATCACATACATCAATTAAACCTTGATTCCACCATTTTCCAAAATTAAATCATTAAAACTCATTAGAAGACATATGTAAAGGATCAATAACTTGGGAATTTCAGTAAAAAATCTTATACTAGAGGAGAAGAATGAATCTCACCTCTAACCTTGGCTTTCCCCTTAATTAGATGGTTTTACATGAGAAAACAAGATTAAATCAAATAGGTTTTGTTAGAAAATCATTAAGAATCCATTTCAAATTAAAAGAATGTTGAAATCAAGTGATTACCTGAGAAAATTGAAGTAGAAAATAGTGATTTGATGGAGAGAATTTGAGAGAAAATCTTTTAGAGAAAGTTAGTTACGTAAAATTATTTTTAAGAATTAATTACAAAATTAATTCTCCAAGCCTATTTATACTCCTTTAAAAACCTTTTTAAAATATACAATTAATATGAAAAGTCTGATATTAGACTTTGGCCAAATAGCTCCTTAAAGATTCTAAGTTTTGACCCTTTTACAAAGCAACCACTAAAAATAGTTTTAAAACTTTACGTTTTGGTCATTGTCCCAAAATGTCACTTTTCAAAACTTCTTTTTGTAAAATTGATTTTACAAAAATAATATGCATATTAAATAATGATTTTAGGATATTTTTCCATATTTTTTCTCACTAAAAAATATTAATTTCAAATTAAACCCAAAACTGACTCGAATCCTCTAATCCGGTCTACCTGACCTTCAAATCACCCTAGAAAACTCCTAGGCTCAAAATTGGGGCATTACAGTTACACACTACTGTTCACGATTGGGTGGTGCAATCGGGTGTGGAGGATTTGTTGGTGTAGGTGTAACCCCATCGACTCGGCCTAATCGCAAGACCAAACCGAACGAGCTACATTAAGTTTACCGAAGAAAACCATGAAGAAAACTCTGAAAATACGACCATTTTTTTCTTTTATCTTATCTAGATGCTGGTTATTACCCTACATGCACATACAAACAACGAGTGAAAACCCAACCCAATCGGGCATCGATTTGATATCCAATTGGTCACTTTACAATAATAGGGACCAAAATGTATATCTACAAATCTATAAGGGTTAACTTGTAATTTGATTTACCAATCTTTGATTAGTCAGGTTACGAGCATACATGCCAAATTTCAACTTAAAACAATCATCCGAACTCATCTAATTGCATACATAACACCAGAGACCCAACTGTAATTTCCATTATTTTGAAGGACCAATTTTGTAATTAAAGTTACCAATCCTGAATTAAACCAGTTACATGCATACTGGTGAAATTTCAAGTCAAAACAATCATTCAAACTCATTTAATTGCATGTATATCACTCAGGGACTAAAACGAGAGAAAACATAAACCTTAATTAACTAACTTAACTGCCACCCGTATCGATACGCGGGCAAGTGTATCGATACGCATGAGCCTTTACAAAATTCCAGATTCTGGTAGCTTAAAACTGTATCGATACACCTTCACGTGTATCGATACACTATGCCTGAAACTATAGACCCATATCGGTATAGTCACCCGTGTACCGATACGCTAAGCCTAAAAATGTGCTTACTTGTATCGATACGATCTCCCGTGTATCGATACGCTGTGCCTGGAAACACTTACCTATATTGATACAGGCACAGGCGTATCAATACGCCCTAACCTGTAACGTCAAAATTTGCTAGTTTTTAGCCACGTTTTGGAATTCTGACACTTAAGCATGCTTCTAACAATCAAATAACATAATCATTGGTAATTTACCTTCAAATACCATAAACCAAACATCAAGAAACATTCATCATGCTTTAAAGGTAAACTATAGGCATGCTTCCTAATGCTCAAGCAACCAAAGCATGAACCATGTGCAAAATCCAACAAACCAAGCTTATCACAAGTCCAAAGCAGCAATATAAACTTGTTCAAACGGAGAAGTAACCACTCAAACCCTCCCAAAAACATTTAAGCCACATTGCCTTTATTACTACTTAAACTCAAACATACTTTAGTAATCCAAGTCTTGGAATTCCCTCCTTGCTTGCTAGGCCATTTGCATTCAATCAATCTGCGTTGATGATAATAGAAAGCTAAGCAATCATTGCTTAGTGAGGAGCGCTCCAGAATATAAAACATCATCCAATGCAATTTCAAACCATTTAAGAACAATCATGCCATTATTTCAAAACATGCACTTAGTCTTTACAAAATCAGTATATTAAACCATATGCAACATGTATCATAGATTCCACAGCATAATCTCATATGCAATTCCCTCTACTTAAGCCTTTCCCATGCATAACATCCCATATGCAAAGCTTAAGGAGTAAAACATGTGTAAACACTTTATTCCAAATCAAACCATCAACATGATACATTTAAAACATTATATTGGCTTACAAGTGATCCATCTCAACAACGACACCTCCATAAAACCATCAATAACATCGGATACACGGATTTCCCAAGAGATCTTGAAATCTCTTGCAGCTCAATGGCATGGAGTCGTGCAACACATACACCACCTCTACACTACCAAGGCTAATCCTCCAACTTGGAGTAAACACATTTGACGCATCAACCTCTACAGCTCTTGGCTGGAGTAAATGCCATCTAAATGACACCTCAACAACATTGGGGTTCACATGGTCGGAGTAAGTACCTTCCGTACCACCTCTACAACCACGAGCGACTTATTATAGTGCACTTTAAACCCTATGGCCGGTCAATTATATCCGATAACATTTCCATAACATTTTCAATTCATCATTTGCCAATATAATCCACTTTTATAAACATACCTCACTGTTTTCATATGCATTATTCAAAACACCTCAACATGCATTAAACCATGCATAAACCATGTTCACAAACATTCTTTAAAATCATGCATTACTTTCCAAATGCATCTATTATCATTTCACATCAGTTTCCAGCATTAAACCATGCTCATTTCATGCATAAAACAAGAGGTAAACATTCATCAAACAAGTGCATTCATAAAGCATTTGCCAACCAAAAACGAGAGAGAAAAACTAATTCACTTACTTTCGAGTCTTAGACCAGCGTATCAAGCCTAGTCTAGACTCCCATAAACCTTTTCAAACCATTGAAAATCCATTCTTATCCGTTTCACTCACCGACAAAGCAACGCCTCCTTTTCCGATGTCAAATCAAGCCTTCGGCAACTCCTCAACACCACGATTCGCTTCCGAACTACTTTCTCCTATTTCAAACACATCATAACAGAGAATCCAATGCATTACAATGCATCCAAACTCACAGCAACACAACAATTATTAGCACCCAACTATAATCCTCCACAACACTCTATCGTAACAATAGAAAACATCATCGATTCCCCAAAAACCTCAACCCAGCCCACAACTACAAATCTTAACCTTCAAATAACATCAATTAACATCCAAACAACAACCTAAAACAACATTATACCTCCAGCAAGCAATAATCAACCACAACACCTCAAAATCTCTTAACTAGCAACCTAACAAATTAGATATTCATTAGATTGCGGGATTCTATCATCAAAACTCACTTCATAATCATTTTAGACATCAAAATCAAGTTATAAACCAATCCTTAGCTCAGCAAAAATAGATCACTACGAATTTCCACAATTTTTCATCATAAATCATCAATTAAACCATAAATCCGAGTTTAATTTATCAAAACCCAATACAAATCATATAAAATGGATCAAGAACTTAGGAATTTCAATAAAGAACCTTTCATTAGAGGAGAAGAATGAATCCTTACCTCCAATGCTGATTTCTCCCCTTAATTGCTTTATAAACCATGAAAATCAAGGTAGAAATAATAAGTATTTGATGTAAAAGCTTTAGAAATCAATTGGAAATCAAAAACTCTTTGAAATCCTAATTTTACCTGAAGAAATTGAAGCTGGAAAATATGTTTGGTTGGAGAGAATTTGGGAGAAAAGAAGTTACAAAATTAGTTACGTGAAATTCTTTTAAAAGCCTTCATTGTGTTTAATTAATTCTCTCCTTATTTATACCTCTTAAAACTTAATTAAAAATAGTTAATTAAAGGGAGAAATCTGATGAAACCCTTTTTAGATTAATAGCTCCTTAAAGATTAAAAGTTTTGACACATTTCCAAAAGAGTCACTAAAAACAGTTTTGCAAACTTGCATTTTGGTCACTAAACCAAAAATGTCCCATTTTCGAATTTCATTTTCCAAAATTGTTTTTACCAAAATCATTTATACATTTAATAATGATTTTAGAATATTTTCCATATTTTTATCTTTAAGAAAAATATTTAATCCAATTTAAATCCCAAATCTGACTCGAATCTCTAATCCCGACCCACCGGACTGACTAAACAGTTCCCCAAAACTCTTAAGCCCAAAATCGGGGCTTTACAACTCTCCCCCTCTTGATAAACTTCGTCCTCGAAATTTACCTGGAGGAAAAAATAGGGAAATTGCTTTTTCATATCCGACTTACTCTCCCAAGTAGCCTACTCAACTCCTCGATGCCGCCATAACACTTTAACGAGCTCTATCGTCTTCCCACGTAGAACCTTACTGCTAGTATCAAGGATCTCTACTGGTTCCTCATCATAAGTCAGATCCGGCCTCAACTCAACATCCTCAATCGGCATAACATGAGAGGGATCCGACCGATACCTCCGCAACATCAAAACGTAAAACACATTATGAATCTTTTCCAACTCAAAAGGCAACCTCAACCAATAAGCTACGGGACCTACACAATCCAAAATCTCATACGACCCGATAAACCTCGGACTCAACTTCCCTTTACACCCAAAGCGCATCACCTTCTTCGAAGGTGAAACCTTCAAAAACACTTTGTCACCAGCAGCGTACTCCACTTCCATACGCTTCAAATCCGCGTAGGATTTTTGTCAATCGAATGCAGCTTTCAAGCATTAGGACACAAGCTTCACTTTCTCATTAGTGTCTTTCAACACATGGGGCATAGAAATATACTTATCCCCAACCTCCGCCCAGCACAAAGGCATACGACACCTCCTACCATATAAGGCCTCATACGGTGCCATTTGAATACTCGATAATGTAACACCTCAACATATCCTCCAAGACCTGGATCACGCGCTCAAAATGTCCATCTGTCTGAGGATGATACGAAGTGCTAAAATGCAACCGAGTACCCAGGGCTCGATGCAAACATTCCCAGAACCTTGCTGTAAACTTCAGATCTCTATCCGACACAATCAACTTAGGCACTCCATGCAACCTCACGACCTCTGCGATGTAAAGATCAACCAATTTATACAAAATATATATCGTATGCACCGGCAGAAAATGTGCACACTTCGTAAACCGATCCACAATCACCCAAATAGAATCCTTTTTAGTCAGTGTCAAAGGTAGCCCCGACACAAAATCCATGGTGATTCTCTCCCATTTCCATTCTGGTAACCTCAACGGTTGTAACAACCCGGAAGGAAATTGGTGCTCAGCCTTAACACGCTGACATACCATGCATCTAGCAACAAAATCAGCCACATCCTTATTCAAACCAACCCAATAATACTCCTCCTTTAAACCCCGATACATCATGGTACTACCAGGATACATAGCAAAAGGGCTAGAATGAGCCTCGGTCAAGATGATACGTCTCAACTCCTCATCATGCGGCACCACTACCCGGTCCTTAAAACATAACACCCTACCATCATTAAAATGAAAACCCGATGGTTTCCCATCCAAGATATCCTTAACATGAGGTACCAACTCATCATCATACGATTGTTTATCCTTTATCATTTATGACAGCGATTGCTTCACCTGCAACTCGGCTAACAAGCCTCCATCACGGGTCACACTCAACCGAGCAAACATAGCTCTTAACTCAACCACAGCTTTTCTACTCAAAGCATCTGCTACCACATTCGCTTTACCCGGATGATACTCAATGGTCAAATCATAATCCTTAAGCAACTCTAGCCATCGACGTTGCCTAAGATTCAACTCTTTCTACGACATCAAATACTTCAAACTTTTGTGATCCGTGTACACTACACACTTCTCACTATAAAAATGATGCCTCCAAATCTTTAACGCAAACACCACCGCGACAAGCTCAAGATCATGAATATGATAGTTATGCTCGTGCAACTTCAATTGCCTAGATGCATAAGCCACAACCTTCCCATCTTGCACCAACACGCACCCTAAACCAACATATGATGCATCACTATATACCAAAAACTCATTTCCCGACTCAAGTTGAATCAAGATTGGAGCTTGCGTTAAAGCTTCTTTTAACTTTTCAAAAGCTTGTTGATGATCCTCCGTCCACTCAAAACGAACGTTCTTCTGCAACAACTTGGTTAAAAGATAGCAATCTTCGAAAAACCATCTACAAACCGGCGACAATATCCAGCCAACCCAAGGAAACTATGCACACCCGTCATTGACCTAGGTGGCTTCCAACTCACCACAGCCTTAATCTTTTATGGATTCACACAGATTCCCTCAGCCGACACCATATGTCCAAGGAAAACTACTTCCTTCAACCAAAATTCACATTTACTCAGCTTGGCATATAACTGATTATCTAATAATCTCTGAAGCACAATCCGTAAATGCTCATCACGATCTTTCTCGGTATGAGAGTACACAAGAATATCATCAATAAACACTACCACAAATTGGTTTAAGAGATCATGAAACACCCGATTCATCATATCTATAAACACAGCTGGTGCATTGGTTAACCCAAACGGCATCACTAAGAACTCGTAATGCCCATACCTCATACGAAAGGCAGTCTTTGGCATATCTCACCCTTCACATTCAACTGATAATATCTCGATCTCAAGTCGATCTTAGAAAATACTGATGCACCTCAGAATTGATCAAACAAATCATCAATCCGCGGCAAGGGATATTTGTTCTTAACCGTCAACTTATTCAGTTTCCGATAATCGATACACATCCTCATTGTACCATCTTTCTTCTTCACGAATAACACTGGCGCACCCCAGGGTGAAACATTGGGTCTAATAAACCCTCAATCAAGCAACTCCTGGAGTTGTGTCTTTAACTCTTTCAACTTCTTAGGTGCCATGCGATACAGCGTAATAGACACCGGTGCCGTATCAACATACGTCTCGATTTTAAACTCCACCTCTCTATCTGGCGGCAACCCCGATAACTTTTCAGGAAAAACTCTCAGAAAATCACAAATTATGCGGGTGTCCTACACACGCACATCCTTGGATCTAGGATTCATAACATAGGCCAAATACGTCTAACATCCGTGTTCCAATATTCGACTTGTTTCCAAAGCCGAAACAACATTAAACAGGAACTTTGTATTCTCGCCAACCACCACAACTTCATAATCATCAGCAAGACGCAAGGATATCCGTTTGGTTTCAAAATCCACAACTGTCTTATGCTCGGATAGCCAGTCCATCCCTAAAATCACATCAAAACCATAGAATGGCAATTCCATCATATCAACGGCGAACACATGGTCTTGTACCATCAAAGGACACTTTCGATATAACTTCCTAACCACAACTATCTCACCCAAAAAACTAGTTACACGAACCCCAACATTCAAAATCTCCACATGTATATCAAGCAACTGCGTATGCTCACTTAGAATATACGAACGGGTAGAACCAGAATCAACCAAAGAAAATAACGGCAAATATTGCAAAGTAAAGGTACCTGCAATTACATCGGTATCGTTGCATCCTTCGCGATGTGCATACACCCTCGCGGAACCTCTTCCCTCTGGCTGGATAGCAACGGTATGTGCCACAGTCCTACGCCCACCAGCTCTCAGCTGGAAATGTCCTCGTCCAGGCCCTCGACCTCTATGGGCAGCCACAACAGGTGCAGGAACATGCACACCTCTAGCTAACACAGGGCAGTCACGCCTCACATGATCAGCCGACCCACAACTCCAGCAAGTATTAGCTGTAACAGGCGTAGGAATTGGCCCAGCTCGTCCAATCTGAGGACAATCGCGTCTAACATGGTCTCGAGATCCACAACCCCAGTAAACTCTATCCGACCTTCAGCAAACCCCCGAATACTTCTTCCCACACTAAACAAACTTGGGTATCCCACCTCCGGAACTCTGCCCTAGCTGACCTCTTCTCCCAAGCACGGGTCAATATCTCTAATCACAGTACCTCTTATATCGGCCACCCCTGGTATTAGCATCAGCAGCTCTCTTACCATGACCAGATCCTCCACCACGGGATGTCAAACCCAAACTCTATTCAATATCCTTGGCTCTCAAAACTAACACATCAAAATCAACATACTCAGCAGCCAATATATACGTCTTAACCTCATGCATCAATCTGTAACGGAAGCAGTCACAACGGTTCCTCTCATCAGGCATCAACTCAGAAGCATACTAACTCAGCCTCACAAACTGTATCTCATACTCATATCTCCCTGCACTAAAGCCATGAACTCGCGTTTCTTTTTATCTTGATATCTAGCTCCGAGATACTTTTTCTAGAAGGCAGACCGGAAGGTTTCCCATGTTATATTGTCAGCCTCCATACTTGTAATCACCGTAGTCCACCAGCTATACGCATCCCCCTACAGTAGAGATACAACACATCCCAGCTTACGAGCATCAGAACAACCCATCTGATCTAAAATACAGTTCGTGCTGGCAAACCACTCCTCAGAAGCCTCAGGCGATAACCCTCTAAACTCGACCCCTCCCAGGCCACATAAACGCTCTAAGGGTAATCCCGAATTAGCAGCAGCAATTGGTGCTAGTGCTGGTGCTGGCACCTGCACTCCAGCCATCGCGACCTAGAACGCTCCCATCATTGTCTGTATCAAAGGCGTCATATCACCAGTGCTGGCCCAGCTTGCACAGGTGGTACTTGTTCCACACCCGCGGGTGGATTTGGTGGATGAGGTGGCAACCCTTCAGGCACAACATTATTCTCATCATCTTGCCTCCCCACATTTGCATTAAAACGTAATTCTCTCCTCGGTGGTATTGTAAACAAAGAATCTATGGCATGATAACACCAAAATAAAAGCGATTAGGCCATCTTCAAGCAAGGGTCCAAGACATCCATTTCAAATCAAAAATATTTTTCATTAGAAGTAATAAGGCAATGTGTCCCAAATCATACCCTAACATGGCATATAACACATAATCAATCACTGTGTATAGCAATATACTCAATTCAATCTACATACATATCAAACAACTTCCAAACATGCATAAACCAACCATAACCCACTCCCAACAATCATAACCTGGCTATGATACCACCAAATGTAACCCCCTCGACCCAGCCTAATCGCAAGACCAAACCGAACGAGCTACATTAAGTTTACCGAAGTAAATCATGAAGAAAACTCTAAAAATACGACCATTTTTTTCTTTCATCTTATCTAGATACTGGTTATTACCATACATGTACATACAAACAACGAGTGAAAACCCAACCCAATCGGGCATATATTAGATATCCAATTGGTCACTTTACAATAATAGGGACCAAAACGTAAATCTACAAATCTATAAGGGTTAACTTGTAATTTGCTTTACCAATCTTCGATTAGTCATGTTACGAGCATACATGCCAAATTTCAACTTAAAACGATCATTCGAACTCATCCAATTGCATACATAACACCCAGGGACCCAACTATAATTTCTATTATTTTGAAGGACCAAGTTCGTAATTAAAGTTACCAATCTTCAATTAAACCAATCACATGCATACTGGTGAAATTTCAAGTCAAAACAATCATTCAAACTCATTTAATTGTATGTATATCACTTAGGGACTAAAACAAGAGAAAATAGAAACCTTAATTAACTAACTTAACTGTCACCCGTATCGATACGCGGACAAATGTATCGATACACCTAAGCCTTTAAAAAATTTCGGATTCCAGTAGCTCAAAATCGTATTATTACACATTCACGTGTATCGATACACTATGCTTAAAACTATAGACATGTACCGATACGGTCACCCGTATACCGATACGCTAAGCCTAAAAATGTGCTTACCTGTATCGATACGGTCTCCCGTGTATCGATATGTTGTGCCTAGAAACACTTACTTGTATTGATGCGGGCACAGGCGTATCGATACGCCCTGACCTGTAACGTCAAAATTTGGTGGTTTTTAGCCTCGTTTTGGAATTCTAACACTTAAGCATGCTTCTAACAATCAAATAACATCATCATTGGTTATTTACCATCAACTACCATAAACCAAACATCAAGAAACAATCATCATGCTTTAAAGGTAAACTACAGGTATGCTTCCTAATACTCAAGCAACCAAAGCATGAATCATGTGCAAAATCCAACAAACCAAGCTTATCACAAGTCCAAAGCAACAATATAAACTTACTCAAATGGAGAAGTAACCACTCAAACCCTTCCAACAACATTTAAGCCACATTGCCTTTATTACTACTTAAACTCAAACATATTTTAGTAATCCAAGTCTTAGAATTCCCTCATTGCTTGCTAGGCCACTTGCATTCAATCAATCTGCATTGATGATAAAAGAGAGCGTAAGCAATCATTGCTTAGTGAGGAGCGCTCCAGAATATAAAACATCATCCAATGCAATTTCAAACCATTTAAGAACAATCATGTCATTCTTTCAAAACATGCAGTTAGTCTTTACAAAATCAGCATATTAAACCATATGCAACATGTATCATGGATTCCACAGCATAATCTCATATACAATTCCCTGTACTTAAGCCTTTCCTATGCAAAACATCTCATATGCAAAGCTTAAGGAGTAAAACATGTGTAAACACTTTATTCCAAATCAAACCATCAACATGATACATTTAAAACATTATATTGGCTTACAAGTGATCCATCTCAGCAACAACACTTCCATAAAACCATCACTAACATCGGATACACGGATTTCCCAAGAGATCTCGCAATCTCTTGTAGCTCAATGACATGGAGTCGTGCAACACATACACCACCTCTACACTACCAAGGCTAATCCTCCAACTTGGAGTAAACACATTCGACGCATCAACCTCTACAGCTCTTGGCTGGAGTAAATGCCATCTAAATGTCACCTCAACAATATTGGGGTTCACATGGTCAGAGTAAGTACCTCCCGTACCACCTCTACAACCACGTGCGACTTATTATAGTGCACTTTAAACCCTATGGCCGACCAATTATATCCGATAACATTTCCATAACATTTTCAATTCATCGTTTGCCAATATAATCCACTTTTATAAACATGCCTCACTGTTTTCATATGCATTATTCAAAACATCTCAACATGCATTAAACCATGGATAAACCATGTTCACAAACATTCTTTAAAATCATGCATTACTTTCCAAATGCATCTAATATCATTTCACATCAGTTTCCAGCATTAAACCATGGTCAATTCATGCATAAAACAAGAGCTAAACATTCATCAAACAAGTGCATTCATAAAGCATTTGCCAACCGAAAATGAGAGAGAAAAACCAATTCACTTACTTTCGAGTCTTAGACCAGCGTATCAAGCCTAGTCTAGACTCCCATAAACCTTTCAAACCATTGAAAAGGCATTCTTATCCGTTTCACTCATCGACAAAGCAATGCCTCCTTTGCCGATGTCAAATCAAGCCTTTGACAACTCCTCAACACCAAGATTCGCTTCCGAACTACTTTCCCCTGTTTCAAACACATCATAACAGAGAATCCAATGCATTACAATGCATCCAAACTCACAGCAACACAACAATTATTAGCACCCAACTATAATCCTCCACAACACTCTATCTTAACAACAGAAAACATCATCGATTCCCTAAAAACCCTAACCCAGCCCACAACTACGAATCTCAACCTTCAAATAACATCAATTAACATCCAAACAACAACTTAAAACGACATTATACCTCCAACAAGCAATAATCAATCACAACACCTCAAAATCTCTTAACTAACAACCTAACAAATTAGAGATTCATTAGATTGCGGGATTCTATCATCAAAACTGACTTCATAATCATTTTAGACATCAAAATAAGTTATAAACCAATCCTTAGCTCAGCAAAAATAGATCACTATGAATTTCCACAATTTTTCATCATAAATCATCAATTAAACCATAAATCCGAGTTTAATTTATGAAAACCCAATACAAGTCATATAAAGTGGATCAAGAACTTAGGAATTTTAGTAAAAAAACCTTTCATTAGAGGAGAAAAATGAATCTTTACCTCCAATGCTGATTTCTCCCCTTAATTGCTTTATAAACCATGAAAATCAAGGTAGAAATAATAAGTATTTGATGTAAAAGCTTTAGAAATCAATTGGAAATCAAAAACTCATTGAAATCATAATTTTACTTGAAGAAATTGAAACTTGAAAATATGTTTGGCTGGAGAGAATTTGGGGGAAAAGAAGTTACAAAATTAGTTACATGAAAATCTTTTAAAAGCCTTCATTGTGTTTAATTAATTCTCTCCTTATTTATACCTCTTAAAACTTAATTAAAAATAGTTAATTAAAGGGAGAAATATGATGAAACCTTTTTGGATTAATAGCTCCTTAAAGATTCAAAGTTTTGACCCATTTCCAAAACAGTCACTAAAAATAGTTTTGCAAACTTACATTTTGGTCACTAACCCAAAATGTCCCATTTTCGAATTTCATTTTCCAAAATTGTTTTTACCAAAATCATTTATACATTTAATAATGATTTTAGACTATTTTTCCATATTTTTATCTTCAATAAAAATATTTAATCCAATTTAAATCCCGAATCTGACTCGAATCTCTAATCTTGGTCCACCGGACCGACTAAACCGTTCCCCAAAACTCCTAAACCCAAAATTGAGGCGTTACAGTGGGAGCCTAATATACAAGGGTGATTCTTGGTTCATGATTTCACTTATTTGATGAGCTCGTGGGGTTTTGCAGCTGATGGGTGTGAGGTCTTTAAAGTTTGGTCCATAGTAGTGCCGCTAAAGATCAAATGTTTCTTATGGTTTGTGTCAGTTTAGTGGCTGCCCACGTTAGCTTTGCTTCGCTCTTGTAGAGTGTCGTTAGGAGAGACGTCCTTAGTGTGTGTGCGTTTTGGAGAAGGCAAAGTTGATTTAGAGCATATTTTATTCCATTGTTGACTTGCTAGGGAGGTTTGGGTGTTGCTTTTGCAATGGTGGCAGTTGTCTTTGGTGATGCCACAATCGTTAGCCGAGTTCTTGGTTTAGGGCTTTTATGGTTGTTTCGTATGAGAGATTCGTCAATGGTGGTTAGCTGGATATTTGACGGTATTGTGGTCACTGTGGTTAGCGCACAATGACGTTATGTTTAATAACAAACATCTGTTGGTGGGAGAAATATTTTTCCTTGTGCAGTTGCGTTCTTGATATTGGGTAAAGGCTTTGTTGAGTGAGGTTGTGTCGTTGGTGGAGTCGGTTTGGTGGGATTGCCCATGGCGTTGTATGCCTGGCATAGCGAGGGCTTCGGCTAGATCTGGTATAGTTTGGCAGCCTCCTTCGATGGGCTCGTTGAAATTCAACATTGATGGCTCAGCGAAGGGTAAACCAAGTCCGGCAGGATGTGGAATGGGTGTTACAAGATGCAGAAGGGTGTATCTTGGCTTTGTTTTTGGGACCCCTAGTTCTTTAGAATTCTAATGAGGCTAAGGTGTGCGCGATTGTATATTTCGTGGAGATGGTGGTGTCTTCTCCATGGTGTAATGGTCTGCCGATTGTTATGAAATCAGATCCGATGGTGGCAATGGCATGGATGCTTCATATTTAAAGTCGGCCATAGAGGTTGGGGTATGGATTTCGACGTATTGATGCTACATGTCGGCAGCTTCATTGTATTTGTTTTCATCATGTATTGTGTGAAGCCAATAGTATTGCGGATACATTGGCAAAACGAGGCGTGGATAGAGAGGCCTGGCTCCGGGTGTTTGTTTGACTGTCTGACGTATTCTTTCCCATTTTGTTGTTGTTTGAATTGTTTCACCTTTTTATACTTTTTTAGATTAGTACGATTACTTTTTCCCCTATTTAGGTTTAGGGGTTTTTAATGAGGCTCGTACTAATTACTTTTGTATGATTTAGCATGCACAAATCATACTTTCGATCAAAAAAATTATATATTTATTTATTTCTATAAAATTAATGTTAAATTAATAATATTTATTTATGATAGAATATAAATTTGTAAATTATATTTAATAATTATTAAATGACTTAAAATTTAGATCTAAATAATTATTTTTAAATAATATTTATTTACGATAGAATATAAAATTTAAATTATTTAAAAATAATTATTTAGATCCTAATTTTAAATCATTTAAAAATAATAAATAAATAAAATTTAAAATTTTATATTCTATCATAAATAAATATTATTAAATTATTTTTAAAAATAATTTAATATCTAATTTTATAAAAATAAATAACTGATTATTTAATTAATTTTGTCATTATTGAACTGCGTAAAAAAATTAAATATAGTTGATTTTTAATTTTAATCAAAATTTAATTAAATATAATTTAATAACTTTTTACTTTAACTTGTTGTTAATTTTTTATCAATGAGGTCTTGTAGTCGGATTGTCAAACGGTCTATTGGGCACTAGAGCCACGCTCCGCTGCAGTGCTGGAACCTAAGTCAATAGAATTAGGGTTACTAAAAGAATTATATTTTTATTAGGACAATTCACTAAGTATTAAAATCATGCGAGTCACTATGGGTTCACACAGCTGAGCAGATCGGGGTGAGCCAGGCTGGGTGAAAACGTGATCAGGAGAGCCGTAAGCACCTATAGCCAAACAATTGTTCATATCAGTCTTTTATTTGATAGAAATATGCCACATAAATTAACTTGATAAAATGCATGCTCAGGTTTAAGGTTAATTTTGGAGGCTTTGGGTTAGAATTTCGCGAAACGGGCTTTAAAAACGGACTTAAGACATCAAAAAACGTAAAATAAGGGTTTCAAAAATTTTGACTTTTTGGTCAAAGTCAACGACGTCAACATGACATCATGATGATGTCATTGGTCAAAGGTTAAAGTCAATGGTCAAAGTTAATGGTCAAAGTCAACAGTTAGAGTCGACTGAGTTGACTCGGACGGGTTGACACGATCGGGTTCGAGATAGACCAGGTCAGGTCAGGTTAAAGTGGGTTAGACCAGACCAGTTTATAAGCGAACCGATTACTGCGGCCAAAAATTGCATCGGTCGGCGCGTAGTGCTCACGCGCAGCCTTACACGGCCCGAAAATGCACCAAAATGCATTTTTTGGCCGGATCTAACACCCACAACACTTCAAAAACCCAGATTCAAGCAAAACTCATCAGAAATCAACCCAAAGCTTACCGAACTTACCAAAATAGCCAAACGCCAGCGGAGGCTCAAACGTTGACGGTTGGATGATCGATGGCCAAGGTCAGACTCGTCTCAACGAGAGGAAGGCGGTGGTACTAGTAGCATCTCCAAAGGACGGCGGATTCAGTTGGAAAACACCAGAAGCTACGACGAAAAACCCTAGGTTCGACGAACCTTTTAACGCGATTTCTCGACGAACGGAACGACCATCGCGCGAGTGGTTAAGGGGGTTTTGGTCAGGCCTCAATGGGGTTATTTTGGTACCGGCGATGAACGACACGATGAGGCGATAAAGGCGAACGAATGACAGCAGCTTAGTGGTAGGTGAGAGAAAAATTTTGGAGGTTTTTTGGAAGCTGATTCAAATGAATGGGAGGTGAAAGATCTCAAATCTGGTTTTATTATTTGCAGGATACCGAACTAAGATAAATTTATTATTTATTATGATAACTCATATCTTAAAAAAGCCTTGGCTTAAATGGTTACCTCTTTTGCTTGTGCAGCTAAGGTCACGGGTTCAAACCCTCTTGGCTGCAATTTCCTTATTATTTTTATTTTCTTTCTTTTAATATTTATTTTATTTTAGGGTGTTACATTCTCAAACTGGAGAGAGACGTGCTTTATATAGGGAACGATTAGGTTAAACGTGGGAATAATAAATATTCTGAATATATAATCAATACCATATATAATCAGATATTTTCGTGAACAGCAAGCAATACCATTTGAATATTCGTATTTAAGAAAAGCATATAATATCTCTTTAAATTTCGAATATTCAAAAAAGATGTTATTTTTAAGGCCCACATCGTGCGAGTGTACCCCAACCCAAATAAGATTGGATCCGCACCCCGTGCACGCGAGGCACAGTTTCTTTTCAAGTCATTCAATAACCACAAAATGTGTAAGTGTATATAAATACTTTTCATTCCATTCATCTCATCAATATGAGACAAGGGTTTTCTTTTTCCTTACTTAATTCACAACCATCTTACTTTGAGCATTAATTTCTCATTCATCAGTCAACCATTTTGAGCATATAAGATATCGTTGTAAAGGTCTCATAGAGTAGAACATGACCCAATAAAATCATTATTCAAGTCTCCACCTTTACCCTTTCAAATTATGGTTTAAAGTTACCTATTCCTCACTGTTTTTTCCAACAATAATTTCTCCTCAAATTGGCTATTGTACTGTCATCCACGCGAGGGGATGAAAGCCACGTGCAGTTAATTCACTGGTCAGCTAATTACAGCTGTAAATTCAAAAACATTCCCGGAAAGCTTTAATTTTGACAGTTGGATCCTGATACTTTACATCTGATGGTCCAGATCATTGTAAAGAATCTAGAAAAAGTTGATGTGGCAGATATCATTTATAGGCATTTAATATCAGTTCTTGATATATGCGTGAAACATTAATGCCCCCTCGATCCATGCATCAACATAAATGGACAACTGAATGGTCAAAAAGACTTCAATGTAATTGGGCTTTGGATTGTGTCACGGACCGTCGGTTTGAATCTGAAACATATGCATATTTAGTTGTCTAAGATGTTTTAAGAGAAGTTTTAAGTTTGAAGAGAACACAAGACTTAGCCATGATCCGCAAAAGATTTTAGAAGACACAATCACTTTGACCTATGTGAACTTTTCATGTAAACATAAGAATATTATGATTTTGTATTATTGTGGTTGGTGTGTTCCGATCTTAACCGTCGATGTAAATCATTAGAGGCCGTCAGATGTAGGGGACTTAACTATAAATAGAGGTTTTTCCCACCTCATTTTGTATCATCTATTTTTTGAGTAATAAAGCATTTATTTTAAATCATTTGTGTTGTTCTTGAGTATTTTTAAGTTTTCTTCCTTTGGTTTGCGAGATCATATTTTACAGTTTGTTTTCATTTAAAACGATTCAATGGGGTCATTCTTTTAAATTAAAAATATGAGAGTTTTTATATGTTTTTCACTCTTAAATTATATTTTTCTTCCAAATGTAATTTTTAAAATATATATATAAATAAATAAAAGACATAATAAAAAAGGTTAAAAATAAAATTCAAAAAAAGTGTCTACTAATTAAATTAAAATTAACACTAATTTAAATGTCAAAATAGACATCTTCCTCAACAATAACACTGCTAAAGTTTAAACTCTTACTCCTTATCGTTAGATTCTTCTTTCTCATCATCACTGGCGATGGACTCTTCTTCCTCCTCATTAGCGATGGACTCTCATTACTCATTTTCTTCCTTTTCAATGTTGTTAGACTCTTCCTCATCACTGTTGCAAGACTTTTACTCATTTTTATTTTCTTTGCTATTCAAAAAATATAACAAACACCTAATATAGTTTAATTACAAAAGTTTGACGTTCAGTCTTGTGTGTTTTTATTTTTGATTTTGAAATTTCAAACGTAGTGAAATCTATAAAGTTTCCATTTGAGTCTTGGAGCACTACTCCTCCACCAGCTTGACTACCTTTTATGGAAGCATCCACCGAAATCACGTAATAACTGAAATCAAATTAAACAAGACATATTAACAATTCTCAATAAATTATGTAAATAAACTTATAAAAATGTATCATTCTTTAATGGTATCCTAAGCATATCTAGATTTTGGAGTCGATGAAGATGAAGAAAAGTATCTTTTAACTGAGATAAAAATTAAAAAATATATAAAAATGAATAAAAATAAAAAAAAATATTAAAACATAGCTAAATAAAGATGAACAAAAATAAAAACAAAAATATAGGTAAGTAAAAATTAACCTCGAAAAAGATTATACTTGAGTAAAAGAAAAAGTTGAAGGTAGAATAATTGAATTAAGTAGTGAAAAGTAAATCAAATATTTTTCTGTAAATAACAAAATTCAACAAATATTGTGTGCGGGATGAAGCACAATATTAAGTTCCAGAATTGTTTAATTTCACACAGTTTTCATTTTGTTTGACTTCACACAGTTTCACCTTTGATTTACATGATTTACAACTGTTATGTTATAAGTTTTTGACATATTATTTGGGAAAATATATTATGCATTCATATTATTTGAAATTTTATTTACATGATTTACTATTGTTCTATCATATGTTTTTGACATTTCGACTTGTCCTTGACAACAACCCAGATCAGAGAAACATAGCATTCAAGCCAAATAAAGTATAGATGAAGTAGAGGATACAAAAATATATCAATTGTAACTCATGACAGTGTTTTAATTATGTGATTTGATCATGTTTCTGTTTGAAGTACTAAAAATCTAAAATACAAGATCATACCAGCTTGGCTATTGGAAAATACATTAAGCATTTATATTATTTAGAATTCCTTATACTTATTTACATGATTAGAGAACCATAGCATATCAAGGATAAAAAAATTAACCATAAATTATGCAAATTATCAAACCAAATTCAATTTTAATTACTTGCAAAGTTTAATTTTAGGGTCAAATTATTATTAAGCTAAAATTTAATGATTAATTTAAAAAACTAAAATTCCATTAAAAACGCAAATGAATCGAGAGGAAAAATATAATAGAAAGCAATGTGTGGGTAGAGGATGCAAAAATACACCACAATTGTAACTCACCTCTGCAACAGAAAACTCAAAGATAATCAAATATGACCATGTCGGATAACTTCATGACCAAAATGCTGAGAGCCATATCATTTCATATCATTCAAATCCGTGTCCTTGGGATTCATAGCGAAGCATGCTTTCTCAAGCAGGTTCTAAATTTCTCTAACGACTTCTAATCTTGATCTTGTACCGTCCTGCAATAATATCATGTTTGATGTGTTAAATCAGAATATGATACATACATAACAACGTATATGCATAAGAAACAGCTAGCAATCTAAACACTTAAAGCATCAAACAGCACTTGATACGTACATTATACGTGTCTGATTGAAGATATTGGTTAATATAGTTGCCATCCCTCTAAAACACTTTCAGCAGCATGAGTGCAAACAACTTAATTTCTTTCTCATCCCTCAACTAACTTGTGATTGTTGCTTCTACACATTAATCTGACCTCCGCATTAAGCGATGCCAGGAGGATCACTCATTATGCATCCACGAATGACATTTGAACGTGAATCATTGCTTCTAGTGATATGGCTATGATTGACTTCTCCTGAGCCACCATTAGCAGTGAAGCCAGTTCGATGAGCATTCCCTGGTTTGCCAAATCGAAATAATGGAAGAAGCAAAATTTGAAACCTTTTTAATTCAAAGCCTTTATATTCAGCAAATACTTCACTGATAAACAAGCATGCCATTTGTGTAGCCAATTCTTCCTTGCTCAACTGTGAATCAAAAGACAATGTTTAGTCAAGAAAAAGACCAGGTGCACAACGCCACAAAACCAAAGAGAAAAAAGAGGTAGATGTTAAACTATTGCCATTAAATTAAAATCTTTAGAAAAAGATACCATGCCACTTAAGAAGGGAAATAGAAGCATTGCAAAGAGCACACCCCAGTTAGGTATGATTTTTCCCCAGCCCTTTCAAAAACTTCTATCAAGCGTAGCATAGGCATCATTGTATCTAACTAATTGCTCAGTTCATCATGCAACTCACTGGTAGAAACTAATGTTATTTGTGAAGCAATTAGTGGCGAATGGGACATGCTTCCATTCAAAGCAGGATCATATATGCCTCTGAAAACTAAAATTACAAGCTCTTCTTTTCACTTCATTAGATCCTAAAGATGGATACCTTATGTTGACTGAAGACTTGAATTTTAAATATATCTAATGGTTTAGTAATGTAATCACTCATTTTTACCTGTAAATACATATTAGTGTTGCATGTATACTTATTATATTATATGTTTATTATTTGCATGAGTGTTACTAATATATATATAAAGTGTGGTGTGTGCATGTATATTATAAGCTATGTATGTATACGTATTAATGGTGTATGTGTGTCACGTATGTATCTATAGAGTACGAGCGTATTTGTTTAATGTATATAGATGTTATGTTAATTATGTGTATGATTATATGTACGTATGCTAGTATGTTATATTAATTAATGTTTGCATAAGTATATACGTTTGTATTATCATATGGGTATTGTAATTATACTATTACTAATATTATTGGGCTAATATATAAAATGAAATCCAAAAAATATATATTAAACCAAATAAATAAATTACAGTCCAATTACAAATAATTACAAGGCCCGGTTGGCCCAAACCCAAACCCTATCTAATTACAGTTACTGTGTGTGCAGGTGACTGTGGGCCGTTGGATCAAGATCTGATCCAACGGCCACGATCCAACCAAGGAGCCAAAATATCTGCCAGCCGCGTGCTCATCACGTCTGGACCGTTCGAGTGCCACGCGCGGACGCTTTGATATCCCACGCGTGCGTGAGCCCCACGCGCTTTGACCCCTCGACTGCTGAGCTCCACGTGGCATGATCTGGAGCCGTTTCACCAAATCGAGGCTTCATCTGGGCCGTTCATCCTTCAAGCCATCTCGACCGTTAGATCAGATCTGATCTAACGGCCGAGAACACGTCTGGCCGCTGGCAGAACCCCCACACCGCCACCATGCCGATCTTCAACCACCGCGCTCAGAACATGTCAAACACAGCAAGAGAGAAATTTGTCAGTCCAGATCTGAAAAGGCAAGTATTATGCAACTTGTACCAAAACCAAAGACAGGCATATATATGTAGGAAACAAATATTTTGTAAACGGAGAGTGGTAACAGACAAGAACAGAGAGTTGTAATCGAAAGAACAAGTTGTAATCGAACCAGTCAAGTTACAAAAAATACAAAAAGTCAGTCCAGTGGTAAATACTCGTTTCTCTTTCTTTTTGTTTTTGCATGCATACACAAAAGAGATAAAAAAGGAGAGAGAGTTGTTTTACCGTCGTCGTTTGTGGGTCTTCTCTCATCAGTGACAAGCCTTTTCGGCTTCCCCAAGCCAGATGCGGTGAACTGAAGGGAGGGGGAGCCCCCTTGTAGTTTTGTTTTGGTTTTAAAAAATGGGTTTTTCGTTTCGTATTTCCTAGATCTAGGGCAAATAGAGGCTTTTCCTCTGAATCCAACCTCGGATTCGTATCGAGGGTGAGACGGGGGTTATTTTGGTAGGTTTTTTAGGCTCGCCGGTGCCGGTTAGCGGCGGCCGGCCGCCGGATTCTGGGTTTTATAGAGAGAGTTAAGAGAAAATGAAGAACAAGGGCTGGTTATAAAACTGAAAATGAAGCAAATAATGGAAAAATTAATTTCGGCCTAAAAGAAGGGTTTATACAGTTATTATTATTTCGTTAAATGGGTAAATTACATACTAAATCCCCCCGCGTTTCCAATATTTTCACTTCTGTCTCGCCGCATGGTATATTTACAACTCTGGTCCCCCTTGTATTTCAAAATCTTGCAATCCAGTCCCTAAATTACACCAAATCAGTTTTTAAATGGTAAAATTACCCCTTTAACCATCCCGCGTTTTTGAACTTTTCATTTCGGGTCTGCCCCTTGGTCCAATTACGGTTTTAATCCTTTAGGTTCTGTCTATTTCGCATTTTTGTCCTTAAATTACATATTATTGTTCTTTAATTTCTGCCACTGACTTTTATTTTTTTTTCATTTCAGTCCTGTTTCCATGTAAATATTCATGTTCGTATTATAATCGTATATGTTAATGTAGTCTTTTGTCTTATTTTATATCCCTCGTATATGCCTCGTATTTTTATGTTTACATGTATATGTGTATTAAGCTTATGATAGTTATGTATCTTTTTTATCCGATTATTCGTATTAAGTATGTTATGTTCTAGTCAGTTCGTACACAGCATGTTTTATATATTTTTATATGTGTATGTTCTCTTGGCTTTTTTAGGTTACATGTTAGTGTATTTTCTTTTTTGTATGATATATTGTCCCATATATGTTGAAATATGTTTTATTACTAGTATGTATGTCTTTTTGAAATATATGTTCGTCTATATATGTATTTATTCCTACCTTGTTATTGTGGCATGTTAAGTTTGCTTTTATCTGATATTAAGCTTGGTATGTATATGTGTATTTTAATTACGTATTTCATATATGTTAGATTAGTATTCTGTTATGTGAATATTTACTGTTCTTAAATTATCTGCTATGTCTTATATTTTTGTCACTAAGATTGCATATGGTATATAAATTGTTAATGCGGTGCCCTTTTATCCGAGCGTAAACGGGGCCAGTATCAGGCGTAGTGATAGTGGTTGGGCGTTTATTCTCGGATAACGGGGCCCTTAAAATTTACTCGCAATTATGACCGAATTTTAAAATAATCGTCACCCCATCCGTAACCGACTCCCGAACCCAACATTTTTTGAATCTCTGGTTTTATGGTGTCCGGTCTACCTAAGTGGCTGGTGGCGACTCCATTTTTTAAAATGCGGTTTTTTAAAACCCCACGGAATAAACATTTTATATCCAAAAGAATCACAAACACTTTTCAAACACTTCAAAAATCCTCGTTTTTATTTAGCGATGAGAAAAAAAGGGACATCGCTACAGATGGCGACTCCGTCGGGGACATTTTTTGTTTTTTTTTTAAAAAACAAATGAGAGTCAAGCTTTTAAAATAATTACCGCTTTATTAATATTAGAAATTCCGGGTTAAAGTGACTATTAAATTAACATTCGGTTATAATTGCGCGTTTATTTTAACGCATTTAAAATATGGCATATAAACCCGTCTTTTTAAGTGGGGGAAAACGCTAATGCTTTCGTGGAGATATCGTTCTCCCGTGTAGGCCTAGTAAGTACCTTCGGGGCTCGAGTACCTTATGCTTTCGTAAGGATATCGTTCCTTCGTGCAGGCATAAGCGAATGGGTCCCCCTGAATTGAACCCGGTTGAAAGGAGCCTAGAATGGGTGATGATCGGGGGCCTTGCTACTCTTAGTAGAGGACAGCAAGGACAATTCGGGTACCTCTTAGCACCAACACTGCATGTAGAGAACATAGAGAAACCCACCCCTTTAGAGCCATGCGGATAACCTTGGTAAACTTGTTTCCTTTTTTTGGTTATTTTTTTCATGCATTATTACATTCGCATTACATAAAGGTACTGGATCAAGTGGTTTACCCGATCAGAAAGTCTTTCACCATGGAAAAAAGGTGTCTTAGAAAAGAGGAACTCAACTTGTCTGTTAGACATTGGTCAGAAGTCAGCCAGAAGGCCCAAGGGGACAGTTTACCAAGTGAACGCGTGATTGCTGGGTACACCTATGTGAGTCTTCAACAGAATAACTTAGGGGATCTTCAAAGTATCTGGGAAGAATGGGACCAGAGATTACAAGATAGATTCCGTGATAGTTATGGTGACATTGCACGGTGATGTACATCCGGTCAACCAGCCCCTACTCCGAGCCATTTTTGATTCGGAATCACGCGCTTTTGTCGCTTCACCTTCAATGGACAGGACATGATGCTGAGAGAAGAATACACCGCTCTTCTTAATCATAAAAATGTTCAGAAGATTGATTTACGTAAAACCTCTGAGGAATCAGAATTACACTTCCAAGCTCAAAACCTTTACCGGAATGAGCGACGATTGGGTCAATGGCTTGATCTGACTTCGAGGAGATAGTACAGTATTTGCATGGGAAAACATTCGAGACATCCTACCTACACATCCAGATGAGGAGAAAAAGTTAGATATGCTTGCCTTGGGAATATATAGATTGATGATCTTCCCAAGAATTTTGGGAAACATTGATATGGCCATTCTAGATTTGTTTGAGCGGATAAAACGGCGAGCAAACCGAAAAGACCAGCTATTTTGGCGAGACCTTTATTTCTCTAAATGCCGGTCGAAAGCTTACGAAGAATGGCGTTTTGAGGATCGCGCACAATTATTACAGGTATGGATTGAGCCACATGTGGAAGACACCGACGAGGGTTCAGGGAATATCCTTCCGAGATTTTTCTTCTTTACAGGAATACTTAACAAAAGAGTGGCGAGAGGACTTGAAAACAAGAAAATGGGCCGGTTTCTTCAGAAATATCCAAGGCGAAGACATAGTATGGAGGGTCCCGTGGCTCGGTAGAGTTAATTACTTTTTATATAGTTGTGGTGATTTCAATTGGTTGATGATGTTAGGACTACATGGAGGAATTGCTTGTGCCCCACTTACGGTGTCCCGACAATTCGGATCGCGACAGTTCATTCCCCAACACAGCCGGGTTAAGCGAGAACTGAATTTCTTTTTAAAGGGGAGTTCAAAGAGAAAGTTCGGACTATCATGAGGGCTTGGGATTATTGTTACCGGATTAGGGTGGAAGGAGATATGAGTACATGACCACCCGGACTACGATCTTTAGAGGCGTTTGAGGGTAAACGATATGATTCCCGAATCGATCAAGGACCAATAGTGTCACTTGAAGAGCTTACAAGGGTGGTACCATCCGAAGCTGATATCTTACGGAATGAACTCAAGAAATTAAAAGAAAATGGACATCCAAATAGACTCAACATGCGGCGAGCTCTATAAGGCAAGCTTAGAGGTTGTGAGCGAGGCGAGATCATTAGGCGATTGAAGAAATTAAATGCAGATTTGAGCGACAAGAACACTATTTATCAAAAAGATGCCCTTCTATTACAAGCAAAAATACAGAAGGCCGGCCGGAGTCAATTCATAGCTGTGGAAAGAGAAAGAATGAACGGCATCCGTTTGGTGGAAGAAGAACAAGAAATCAACAAGAGAGCGATCGAGAAAGAGATAGAAAGCTGCCGTTTCGCTATGGAGGAAGAAAAACGGTCCGCCAAGAAGGCCATTGATCAAGAGAAAGAAAGATTCAGGCAAGAAATCAGCAAGGGAAAACAAGTTGTCCATCATGAGAGAGAAAGCGTCGCCGTATGGAAAAGAAAGTCCATGAGTAGCCGAAATAGACTGTTAGAGATGCAAAAACTGTACGATGACACTATTTAAAGTCTGGAGCAAAGCCAAAGTCAGAATGGCGAATTAAAGGGAAAGTTGGCGGAAGTTGAACACTCACTTCGAATGTACTGCCAGAGAAATAGCTTCGCTGAGCTGCAAGAAAGAGAGCGCGAAGTGGGCGTGTTACGAGCACGAATTGAGTCCCCCGAAGCAACTGTTGAGGATTACAAGGAAAGAATTAGTGTGTTCGAGGAGGCTGCAGCCGGAGGGGACACCTATTGGCAAAAGAGATTGCGTGACGCTGCCCGGATGGTACAGGATAGGGACCAATATTACGCAAACCTGATGGTGGACATACAGCGAGTCGTCAGGCATGTGAATGATTTGGCTGTCGAGGCTGAAACACTCCGACCTTTCATAGTCCCAGAAATGGAAGAAGCTCCCAGGTTCCTCAAGCTGCTCAGGGCAATTAGAAAATTAGGAGATAGAGCTAGGGCTTATCTATAAGGCTTTGTGTTGTATTTAGCTCTTTTGTATTAGGAATCTTCATTTTGTAATATGAACTATGTTGTAATTCAGCCCCTTTAATTCCCGTGGAAGTAGTTCAAAAGGGTGATTACCAGCGGAATCAGTACCTTATCTGCATACATTCTTGCATTGCATCATGACATTCGCATCATTATACATGCATCTATTTTCTTGCAACCATATTAACATTATGAATATTGTGGCGTTGTGTGTAGTTAACCCGCAATCATTCATCACCCATACTTTACCCGGTTTCAAAGCAAGCTCATGGAAGACAGGATAATCAGTCTAGAAAAAGGGCAAAAAGAGCTCGAGACAAGACTTGAAGAGGCCCAGAGAAGCCTCAGTGATCAGATTGCGCAGTCGCAAGCATCTATAGTATCAACATAACCGCATTATTGGCTAAGAGTCTTGGAAAAAGAGTCGAAGGAGAAACCATTCAAGAGCCAGAGGGTACCCTAGCTCACTACAAGGTTCAACCAACTGCACCAAACCCGGCTAGGAAGGTGTATATCGACCCTGCAGGAATGTCATCTAGTTTTCAAATAGGGGCACCTAAGACTCAACCCCTCGATGCTGAAGCACTCTATGAAGAAGAAGTGCCGGACCTGAACATGGTTGAAAGGATCAGGAATGAGGTAGAGAAAAAGTGGGAGGAAAGGTTTCGCCTCATGGAGGAAAAATTTAAAACGTTACAATTAAATGAAGAATCAGGAAATGACGCTAGCGACTTAAGTCTAGTGTCCGATCTTATCCTACCGCCAAAATTTAAAACGCCAGAGTTCGACAAATACGATGGAACCACGTGTCCTTTCGCACACATAACAATGTACTGTCGAAAGATGGCGGCCTACTATAATGACGAAAAGCTACTGATCCATTGTTTCCAAGACAGCCTAACTGGAGCGGCATTACGGTGGTACACCCAGTTGAGCAAAGCAAATGTTAAGACATGGAAAGATCTGTCAAAAGCATTTACTGAGCAATACAAGCATGTAACAGATATGACCCCCAGCAGAGTTATGCTGGAAAATATGGGGCAGAAGTCCAACGAAAGCCTGCGGCGATAGGCCCAAAGGTGGCGGGAAGTGGCCGCCCAAATTCAGCCACCCATCCCGGAACATGAAATTACGCCGTTATTTGTTAATACTCTGAAAGGGGCACTCTTTGATCGCCTCATTAATAACACAACGCAGTGCTTTGCTGACTTAATCATGACTGGGGAGTCCCTTGAACTGGCAATTAAGAGTGGTAGAATTGATGGCGGGGAAGGGTCTCGAAAGTATAACAAGAGAAATGAAGTAAACACCACCCAGACTTATACCGCCCGAAGAACTTCACAGTCTCACAGCCACAAGCACACTGTGTGGGAAAAACATAAAACTCGAATCAAATAGATGAGAGAATCGCTTAAAAAAGAGAAAGAGAGAAGAACATTCACTCCCTACCTGTTTCGTACTTAACTTTACTCCCGGTTGTGTATGAAGCGGACTGGTCCGTCCATACATCGTTACTCTGTCAATCCGCCCTTCCCGTCTTGGTATAATCCGAGCGCGCATTGCGACTATCACGGCGGTACCCTGGACATCCCATCGAGAACCGCCCCGCCTTCAAAAAGCTTGCAGAACTTAATCGATTCCGGGATATTGAAGTTTGAAGAGTCGAGTGTAGCCAACAACCCGCTGCCTAATCATGGGAGCAGAGGGGTAAATGTTATTGAAGAATACTTTACCAGGAGGATTAAGGATGGTGTGTCAGAAATCAAGTCTCCTTTACGGTGGGTATTTCAACAGTTATGCATGGCTCGTATGATCGACAAAGGCATGATAACAAGGCGGAAGGGATGTGGAGTGTATTGCGAATTCCACCAAACTGAAAGGCATGATATTCAAGAGTGCGATGAGTTCAAGAAATTGGTGCAGCAATTGATGAATGAAAAGCAAATAGAATTCTTCGAGGAGCCCATGGGGAAGAAGGGGTCGGACGTACACATGACGGATAGCCCCAAATCTAAATACGAGAAGGATAGACCTTTTATCATCTCTCCTAGGCCAGGGAATGCAAGTGCCTCCCAGGGAGAAACCAGCAAGATAAGTCCCAAGATCATCATTTCAGCACCATCTCCATTCCCATTCAAAGATATGCGGTAAACCCCCTGGAATTATGCTGTAAATGTGACCATGCCAGAAAAACCAGAACACGGTCAGGTAAAAGAGCCTACGCTGAAAGACCAACAAAGCCAGAACGATGTGAATGTTGGTGAGGCAGGCCATTTCACAAGGAGCGGCAGATGTTATTCCTCTGAGGCTTTGAAAGCAGCTGAAAAAGATAATGGGAAGAGTACAGCAGTTAGCCCTACGCAGATATTTGGAGAAGAACCTTCCCCAAAGATAAATGAGCCGGTAACTGAGGCCTAGGCCAAAGAATTTCTGAAGTTCTTAAGACATAGCGAGTACAACGTGGTGGAACAACTACGAAAGCAACCGGCCAGGATCACAGTACTGGAATTACTCTTGAGTTCAGAAAAGCACCGGGAGACGCTATTGAAAGTGCTGAATCAAACTTTTGTTCCCCAGGACATTTCTGTGACAAATCTAGACATGATAGTGGGGCATATCACTGCCTATAATCATATAACGTTCAGTGATGATGAGATCCCTGAGGGAGGAATGGGGTCCACCAAAGCCCTTAACATCACTACCCACTACAAAGGGTATGTAGTACCAGGCGTACTGATCGACAACGGGCCAGCATTGAACGTCTTGCCTATGGTGACCCTGCAAAAACTGCCAATAGACGGTTCGCACCTAAAGCCCTGCCACAATTCGGTAAGAGCCTTTGATGGTACGCAAAGAGGAACAATGGGGAAAATTGAGGTGCCCCTATTGATCGGACCAACTGAATATGTGATCGATTTTGTGCTGATGGACATAAAACCATCTTACAGCTGCTTGTTGGGAAGACCATGGATCCATTCCGCATGAGTTGTCCCCTCATCATTGCATCAGAAATTAAAATTTGTAGTCGAAGGCAAATTGGTCATAGTAGAGGCAGAGTAGGAAATTGTTGCTTCAGTAACATCAGACGCCCCCTACATTCAAAATGATGAAGATACTGCAGAATACTCGTTCCGAGCATTGGAACTAGTAAATGCCACATTCGTTTCGGAGGGAAGTCGGATCCCATACCCCAGGTTATCTAATTGTACCAAGATGACCGTCGCAGAAACTTTGGGCCGAGGAGCCAAAGTAGGAAAAGGGCTGGGGAAGAAATTACAAGGAAACATGAGACCCAAGAATATGATAACCAAGAAGGATCGTTTCGGGCTGGGTTACCAACCAAGTGTCCAACATAAGAAAGAGGAATATAAGAGGAAGGAGGAGCAAAGAAAAGCCAGATCTAAAGGAGAAGACATTCTGTGGAGACCGATGTCCTTTTCTAGTTTGAAAACCACTTTTGTCTCCGGAGGGTTCTACCAGCCAGGTCAAGATGTTGGAGAGGCAATGAAGGAAAATAAAGTACTCAACCAGGAGGAGATACTCAGTGAATTATTTGAAGGGATGTACATCAACATGATAGCTGAAAAGGACCGAGGTAGCAAAATGTTGACCAACATCCGCCCTTGCCGTCCCGGTGAAACACTCGATAACTAGAGCTGCATTGATCTACCTGTAGTTTTTAGGAATAGATCAGAGTAATGCTCCGAATCAACCTTTTGTTTTTGCCCGTAAACAATGGGGATCTCTTGTACGGGGCACATATGTTAACTTTTTAATTGAAATGAAAATATCCCCACTTTCCTAAAATGACCAAAGTTTCATTTATTTCATTCATGCATTCTTCATGTTCATTCCCTTCATATAAAGCTGTCTCTTTCCCAATACAATTCATTCTCATTTAATGTAGGTCGCTCATGATTGACGATATGAATGATACCGGATCCAATCCTGGAGTGAATTTCGAATGCCCTGAGGTCTCGGAGGGAATGGAGGAAGGATATGATGAGATAGAAAGTGAGGTCCCGGAAGAGTTAAAGAGAATGGTGGCCAACGAAGAAAGGCAGATCATGCCCTATCAAGAAGAAACAAAAGTTGTAAACTTGGGGACTGAAAAAGAGAGAAAAGAAATAAAAGTAGGAACGACGATTTCCTCAAAAACCAAGCATGAACTGATAACCCTACTTCAGGAATTCAAGGATGTCTTCGCCTGGACTTATCAAGATATGCCAGGGTTGAATACCGACATAGTGGTGCACAAATTGCCAACAAAATCAGAGTGCAAACCAATACAGCAAAAACTTTGGAGAATGAGACCAGATATGTTGTTAAAGATCCGAGAGGAAGTGAAAAAGCGGTTTGATCTTTGGATTCTTGAGGCAGCCAAATACCCGAATGGGTTGCAAACATTGTACTAGTACCAAAGAAAGACGGAAAGTTCGTATGTGTGTAGATTATAGGGATCTGAACCGAGCCAGCCCTAAAGACAACTTCCCTTTACCACATATTGACACATTTGGTTGACAACACCGCAGACATTCATGGTTTTCCTTCATGGACGGCTTCTCAGGGTACAACCAGATAAAGATGGACCCTAACGACATGGAGAAGACCACATTCATAACCATGTGGGGCACTTTTTGTTATCGAGTGATGTCGTTTGGGCTAAAGAATGCAGGGGCAACATACCAAAGAGCAATGGTGACTCTTTTCCATGACATGATGCACAAAGAAATAGAAGTATACGTGGACGATATGATTGCCAAGTCCCGAACAGAGGAAGAGCACCTACAAAACTTGAGAAAACTATTCCAAAGACTACGGAAGTACCAACTGAGGCTCAATCCTGCCAAGTGTACCTTCGCCGTTACTTCTGGAAAACTCCTAGGGTTCATGGTAAGCAGAAGAGGGATTGAGATTGATCCAGATAAAGTGAAAGCCATCCAGAACCTCTCACCACCCTGCACTCAGAAGGAAGTCCGCGGTTTTCTGGGGAGGCTGAATTATATCTCTCGTTTTATTTCCCAATTAACCGACCAATGTGACCCAGTCTTCAGACTTCTTAGAAAGAATAATCCTGGCGTGTGGGATGAGGAATGTCAAAGAGCCCTAGAAAAGATCAAAAAGTACTTGACAAATGCTCCAATTTTAGTCTCACCGGTACCTGGTCGACCATTAATTCTCTACTTGACAGTTTTTGAGAATTCAATGGGATGCGTACTGGGGCAACACGATGAGTCAAGAAAAAGGGAGCAAGCCATCTATTACCTAAGCAGGAAATTCAATGATTGCGAAATGCGGTACCCGCCAGTGTAGAAGCTATGTTGTGCTCTAGTTTGGGCTACCAAGCGGCTTAGACAGTACATGCTGTACCATACTACCTGGTTGATATCCAAGCTAGATCCATTGAAGTTCTTAATGGAAGCGCCAGCACTAACGGGAAGGATAGCCCGATGGCAGATGCTCTTATCCGAATTCGACATCGTATACGTTAACCAGAAAACCGTAAAGGGGAGTGCCATAGCAGATTTCCTAGCTAGTCGTGCTTCGGATGACTATGAGGCATTGAAATTTAATTTCCCAGACGAAGACTTGATGTGCATTACAACCGAAGAAGAGGTTTCAGATGATAAATCATGGAAACTTTACTTTGATGAAGCCTCTAACGCCCTCGGACATGGGATAGGAGCAGTGCTAATTCTCCTAAGGACGTCTATTATCCTTTCACCAGCAGATTGGAATTCTTCTGCACAAACAATATAGCTGAATACGAAGCTTGCGTTATGGGACTGAACTCAGCTATTGAAAGAAAGATTAAAGAACTTCGAGTATTCGGAGATTCATCCTTAGTAATTTACCAATTGTGCGGGGAATGGGAAACCAGGGACCCGAAGTTGGTCAAATATTACGAATTGATCCAAGAGCTCACCAAAGAGTTCGGAAAGGTCGGCTTCAATTACCTACCCCAAGAAGAAAATCAGATGGCAGATGCATTGGCAACCTTGGCATCCATGTTTAAAACAAACATCGGGGCAGAAATGAAGCCCATTGAGATGCAGACGTTTGAAAAGCCTGCTCATTGTTGTAATGTACAGGAAGAGATTGATGGAAACCCATGGTACTATGACATCTTGCAATATGTCAAGCTTCGAAAGTATCCAGAAGAGGCAAACGACAATGACAGAAAAATGCTCAGAAAAATGGCAACAAAATATGTTCTAGATGGGGAGATCATATATAGGAGGAGTCATGATCAGACATTGCTGAGATGTGTGGATGCCCGGGAGGCGAAGGAGATTGCATTGATTACGCCAGGAAATGCCACAAATGCCAAATCTACGCTGACAAAATTCACGCACCCCCATCGCCTTTACACACCATGAATTCTCCGTGGCCTTTCGCAGCGTGGGGCATGGACGTCATCAGGCAGATTCATCTGAAAGCTTCCAATGGACACCGTTTCATTTTGGTCGCCATAGACTACTTCACTAAATGGGTAGAGGCAGCGTCTTACGCCAACATCACAAGGACTACAGTATGTAAGTTCTTAAAGAAGGAGGTTATTTGTCGATACGGATTGCCGGAAAGGGTCATCACCGACAACGCTTCCAATCTGAATAACAAAATGATGACGGACGTGTGCACTCAATTCAAGATATCACACCACAATTCCACAGTCTATCGTCCTAAAATGAATGGAGCAGTGGAAGCAGCAAACAAGAACATAAAGAAGATCATAGCGAAGACTACGGATACCTACAGGGATTGGCATGAGAAGTTGCCATTTGCCCTTTTCGCCTATAGGACGTCCATTCGCACATCAACGGGGGCAACACCCTACTCCTTGGTGTATGGTACCGAAGCAGTACTCCCAATCGAGGTAGAGATCCCGTCTCTCCGGGTCTTAAACGAAGTAAAATTGGAAGAAGCTGAATGGGTGCAGGCCAGACTCGACCAGCTAAATCTCATTGACGAAAAGAGACTAAAGGCCATTTGTCATGGTCAGATGTACCAAAAGCGGATGGTGCAGGCATACAACAAAAAGATGCGCCCAAGAGAATTCAAAGAAGGGGATCTGGTGCTCAAGAAAATCCTCCCTATCCAGAAAGATTCTCGAGGAAAATGGATGCCCAACTAGGAAGGACCGTACGTCGTAAAAAAAGCCTTCTCAGGAGGAGCCCTAATCCTAACAGAAATGGATGGAGACGAGCTGAAAAATCCCGTAAATTCTGATGCTGTCAAGAAATACTATCTTTGAAAAAAAAACAAAACAAACAAAACAAACAAAAAAATGAAAAAGAGAACAAAAATGGAGAGCTCAGGGCGAAAACCTGAAACCGAGCGTCTTGAAGCAAAGGGAGGACCCGAGTTGAAAACCCGTAAAGGGCGGCTCAAGTAAATTGAAAAGTTGAATATCCGAAGAGAAGGGTATCCCCATGAACATCATGAAGAGGAGGCTCGAGGCAAAAAAATTCTACACCGGTTGACAGGATCATGTATCATTCATATCGAAGATAATGAGGGATCTTGTATTTCATACTTAACTTTTCTTCTTTCTCATGTGTGTCATACCTTTCTTTTTTAAGATATTTCAAGCCCTTAATCGTAATAAAACCGTGTTTTTGAGCATCCATTCCTTGCCTTCTTGTTAATTTCAGTCAAATAAGTTAACATAGGCTTATAGTAAAACAAGAGATTTCGGAGCATTACTGTGATCTAACCTTAAAAATGAAGGTAATTAAAGAAAATGGTGTTAATTCCGCCTTCTAGCCCCCTACATAACGGCTGTTGACAGGAAAGGTGGAAAGCGTTCAAACAACTGGATAGGATGACCAATGGCGTACGCCTGTCTATTCAAGGAAGGCATGCGAGATAACAAGAGAGATCTCTTGGGTGAAAACCTAGAAAGGCACCCCTCAAAAAAAAACTCTCTAAAGCGAAAACCCGAAAGGGCACTTTAGAATTCCAAGTCGTAAATGGAGAAAAAGAAAGGTTGGAATGGTTGAACCTGACAGTGAAGTGGGGTATCGACACCCGTGAAAAAAGAGAAAGTGAACAACGAGATCAAATAAGGACCAAAACAAACCCACCAAGATATTGACACTCATGCATCATGAATAGTCAGACATCACTAGGATTAGGAGCATGTCAATTCATTTGTCATAGCATTTTGTTTTATCTCAGACAGGTACCTACAGATTCAAAGAGACATCGATGACCATCGTAGAGTGAATCCCAAATGAGAAGACAATGTTTTTACATACAAAAGGCATATGTTTCCAAGCTCCAGAGAGAGGTTCTATATAGGAAGAATCCTCTGCTCCGAGGCTTCAGAAGCTGAAAGTTCTATATAGGAAGGACTGACAGCTCCAGGGTGAAGACTAGCAGTTCTATATAGGAAGGACTCCCAGTCGAAAGAATTCACCCATGACACACACGATTATATAGGAAATCATGTTGTGTCGAAAGCGAAGAGTTCTATATAGGAAGGGCTCCGAGCTTCAATGTCTTAGAGTAAAAGATTATATATAGGAAGAATCCGTAACTCCAAGATTTCAGACGCTGAAAAGTTCTATATAGGAAGGACCGACGGCTCCAAGGTGAAGACTCACAGTTCTATATAGGAAGAACTCCCAGTCGAAGGAATTCACCTATGACACAGGGTTATATAGGAAACATGTTGTGTCGAAAGCGAAGAGTCTTATATAGGAAAGGCTCCGAGCTTCACTGTCTTAGAGTGAAAGGTTCTATATAGGAAGAACCTGTAGCTCTGAGATTTCAGACGCCAAAAGTTCTATATAGGAAGGACTGACGGCTCCAGGGTTTGAAGACTAGCAGTTCTATATAGGAGGAACTCCCAGTCGGAAGAATCCATCAGCGGCGCAAAAGGTTTTATATAGGAGAAACCAGCGTTGAAGGCGAAGAGTTCTATATAGGAAGGACTTCAAGCTTTACTATCTCGAAGTGAAAAGTTCTATATAGGAGGGACTCATAACTCGAGGCTTCAGAGCGAAGGGTTCTATATAGGAAGAGCATGTAGCTCCAAGATCGAAAGGTGACGAAGCTCTATATAGGAAGAACTTACGAGCCCGAAGATTCAGCTAAGGAAGAGCGGAGATGTCCAAAAGAACACGTTTTTCCAAAGCTACAAATAGGGAAGTCTGATAAAAATGAGTGCTTATGAATCTTTGCTTTGTTTCCCATTCCATGAGAACAAGCAAAGAGGGGCAACTGTAATCACTCATTTTTACCTGTAAATACATATTAGTGTTGCATGTATACTTATTATATTATATGTTTATTATTTGCATGAGTGTTACTAATATATATATAAGGTGTGGTGTGTGCATGTATATTATAAGCTATGTATGTATACGTATTAATGGTGTATGTGTGTCGCGTATGTATCTATAGAGTACGAGCGTATTTGTTTAATGTATATAGATGTTATGTTAATTATGTGTATGATTATATGTACGTATGCTAGTATGTTATATTAATTAATGTTTGCATAAGTATATACGTTTGTATTATCGTATGGGTATTGTAATTATGCTATTACTAATATTATTGGGCTCATATATAAAATGAAATCCAAAAAATATATATTAAACCAAATAAATAAATTACAGTCCAAGTCCAATTACAAATAATTACAAGGCCCGGTTGGCCCAAACCCAAACCCTATCTAATTACAGTTACTGTGTGTGCAGGTGACTGTGGGCCGTTGGATCAAGATCTGATCCAACGGCCACGATCCAACCAAGGAGCCAAAATATCTGCCAGCCGCGTGCTCATCACGTCTGGACCGTTCGAGTGCCACGCGCGCGTGCAGTCCACGAGCGGACGCTTTGATATCCCACGCGTGCGTGAGCCCCACGCGCTCTGACCCCTCGACTGCTGAGCTCCACATGGCACGATCTGGAGCCGTTTTACCAAATCGAGGCTTCATCTGGGCCGTTCATCCTTCAAGCCATCTCGACCGTTAGATCAGATCTGATCTAACGGCCGAGAACACGTCTGGCCGCTGGCAGAACCCCCACACCGCCACCATGCCGATCTTCAACCACCGCGCTCAGAACATGTCAAACACAGCAAGAAAGAAATTTGTCAGTCTAGATCTGAAAAAGCAAGTATTATGCAACTTGTACCAAAACCAAAGACAGGCATATATATGTAGGAAACAAATATTTTGTAAACGGAGAGTGGTAACAGACAAGAACAGAGAGTTGTAATCGAAAGAACAAGTTGTAATCGAACCAGTCAAGTTACAAAAAATACAAAAAGTCAGTCCAGTGGTAAATACTCGTTTCCCTTTTCTTTTTGTTTTTGCATGCATACACAAAAGAGATAAAAAAAAATGAGAGAGAGTTGTCTTACCGTCGTCGTTTGTGGGTCTCCTCTCATCAGTGACAAGCCTTTTCGGCTTCCCCAAGCCATATGCGGTGAATTGAAGGGAGGGGGAGCCCCCTTGTAGTTTCGTTTTGCTTTTAAAAAATGGGTTTTTCGTTTCGTATTTCCTAGATCTAGGGCAAATAGAGGCTTTTCCTCTGAATCCAACCTCGGATTCGCATCGAGGGTGAGACGGGGGTTATTTTGGTAGGTTTTTTAGGCTCGCCGGCGTCGGTTAGCGGCGGCCGGCCGCCAGATTCTGGGTTTTATAGAGAGAGTTGAGAGAAAATGAAGAACAAGGGCTGGTTATAAAACTGAAAATGAAGCAAATGATGGAAAAATTGATTTCGCCCTAAAAGAAAGGGTTTATATAGTTATTATTATTTCGTTAAATGGGTAAATTACATACTAAATCCCCCCGCGTTTCCAATATTTTCACTTCTGTCTCGCCGCATGGTATATTTACAACTCTGGTCCCCCTTGTATTTCAAAATCTTGCAATCCAGTCCCTAAATTACACCGAATCAGTTTTTAAATGGTAAAATTACCCCTTTAACCATCCCGCATTTTTGAACTTTTCATTTCGGGCCTGCCCCTTGGTCCAATTACAGTTTTAATCCTTTTAGGTTCTGTCTATTTCGCATTTTCGTCCTTAAATTACATATTATTGTTCTTTAATTTCTGCCACTGACTTTTATTTTTTTTCTTTTCAGTCCTGTTTCCATGTAAATATTCATGTTCGTATTATAATCGTATATGTTAATGTAGTCTTTTGTCTTATTTTATATCCCTCGTATATGCCTCATATTTTTATGTTTACATGTATATGTGTATTAAGCTTATGATAGTTATGTATCTTTTTTATCCGGTTATTCGTATTAAGTATGTTATGTTCTAGTCGGTTCGTACACAGCATGTTTTATATATTTTTATATGTGTATGTTCTCTTGGCTTTTTTAGGTTACATGTTAGTGTATTTTCTTTTTTGTATGATATATTGTCCCATATATGTTGAAATATGTTTTATTACTAGTATGTATGTCTTTTTGAAATATATGTTCGTCTATATATGTATTTATTCCTACCTTGTTAATGTGGCATGTTAAGTTTGCTTTTATCTTATATTAAGCTTGGTATGTATATGTGTATTTTAATTACGTATTTCATATGTGTTAGATTAGTATTCTGTTATGTGAATATTTACTGTTCTTAAATTATCTGATATGTCTTATATTTTTGTCACTAAGATTGCATATGGTATATAAATTGTTAATGCGGTGCCCTTTTATCCGAGCGTAAACGGGGCCAGTATCAGGCGCAGTGATAGTGGTTGGGCGTTTATTCTCGGATAACGGGGCCCTTAAAATTTACTCGCAATTATGACTGAATTTTAAAATAATCGTCACTTTTATCCAGAAAATCCAATATTAATAAAGCGGTAATTATTAAAGTATCAATTTTGGGCGGTGTGGGGGTGCTAATCCTTCCCTATCCGTAACCGACTCCCGAACCCAACATTTTTTGAATCTCTGGTTTTATGGTGTCCGGTCTACCTAAGTGGCTGGTGGCGACTCCATTTTTTAAAATGCGGTTTTTTAAAACCCCACGGAATAAACATTTTATATCCAAAAGAATCACAAACACTTTTCAAACACTTCAAAAATCCTCTTTTTTATTTAGCGATGAGAAAAAAGAGACATCGCTACAAGTAAAAAAAAACTAGACTTTGCTTGTACACACAAGTCACAAATACTAAATAACCACGTCATCCCAGGAGCTAACCCAGGACTAAACCTAGAATAGGCTCACTAGGCCTCCAACACTTTCAAACCCAAGTCCAGCATCAAACCACACCGGCCACTTTCCCTTCCCCCGTTGGAAATCCTCCGGCCAAGCCACAAACAAATCCCTATCAATTTCAAACTCTCTAATTACACGCCCCTAATTACACTATACCATACTCTGCAAGGAAAGCAAAAAAAACTCTCGTTATTGATGTCGATAACTACACCAAGATTAACCCCTTTTAACCTGTGATGGTAAACAACAACATGAGCTTGGAAAAGCTCAATAATACAAAACTACCAAATGATGCTATAGGCACAAGCAGGTATATGAAAAAACATAATACTGACATGATGATCAATATTTTGCAACAACGTTATACATGAAGGTAACATGGTTGTTTATTTGATTACCCAAGCACCAGACAAGATGTCTAAACTACAAAGAATAAAAAAAAGATAGATTACAGGACTTAAACTGGGAAGCTTAGTGTGTTCCACTAAGCAAAGATTGGAAGTATACTGAGAGTTTTGGACTTTGGTAAATTAATTCAATATGGTAGATTTTAAAAAGAACATGATATTTTAATCTAAAACACCTAACTACCCTACAAACGTACACCGATATACAATTTCCCAAAATTGTATCCAGAACGAGTTACTCTAGGTCCATTGGACGTAGGAGACTACCTAAGGGAATACATTAGGTCCAAAAGGACTTACCTTAGGTCCATTGGATGTAGGAGCCTACCTAAGGGAATACATTAGGTCCAGAAGGACTTACCCTAGATTCATTGGGCGTAGGAGCCTACCTAAGGGAATACCTTAGGTCCAAAAAGACTTACCCTAGGCCAATTGGGCGTAGGAGCCTACCTAAGGGGATGCCTTTGGTCAAGAAGGACTTACCTTAGACCCATTGGGCGTAGGAGCCTACCTAAGGGAATGCCTTAGGTCCAGAAGGACTTACCAACTTGATTAGGATTGAGCCTGCAAAGCTTCAATCATATCCCAGATAGCATACCCTAGATAACGTTAGTTTTTAGTCTGTAACAGTAATATCAAAAATCATGAATTAAATTTACTTTTGTATCAGACAACTAAAGCCAGAAGTCGTGCTTTCATTTCAGATAACAGAGTCATAGTTTTAAATAAGAGAAGATAGTTTATATTTCAATCAAAGAGAAAAATATCATGTGTACATGGAACACACTAGATGGTTCAATTCATTTCTCATATGTACTTGGAAATTTCAAGAAGTGGAAAACTAAACTTCTAACTGTTTTGAACTAATATTAGAAACAAGATCCCTATAAAAAGGGGTTCAATAACTGACGGTTCCACCTAGACATTCGGGTGTTGATACATCAAGATCATTCAGAATTCAGATATATTAGGATCATTTATAATTCAGGTATATTAGAAGTGATCCCATCATTTAGGCCTACAAGGGCATTTTAGTCATTTTGACTCTAGGGTAATTTTGTTAGTTCAACACAATAAGGGTAAAAAGGTGATTTGCAATATTCAAGAATTCTAACGACTTATTAGGCTTTCATGTTCAGTTGAACTACATAGATCCAACCATGCGGTGCTTATCAAGAGTTCAGACATATGCACCTCATGTGTATTCATTTTCCAATACTGACTGTATCGTATAACTGAACGAGTCACCTTCATAATTCATCACAAGACTTACCCCGAGTAGTCGAACATATATTTCATGCAGCATTCTCCTAGTATTGTATTAATTTCAAGAGTGACTAACGTACATGAGTCAAGCTTCATAACTCATAGGGCATTATAGTTATTTAAGCTTTATCAACATTTCCACGATTTACCAAAGGCAAATCACTTACTCCAGTCATGAGGGTATTTTAGTCATTCCGGGGCTCGAGGGTATACCCATCATTTTATTCAATTCATCCATTTAAAGTATTTTTAGAAATTTTGGTTTTCAAACGTTTATTCAGAAATTGGGGAAGTCTAGGTATTTCGCAACCTCAAAGATTAGAAATCAAATATCAGAATTCTCCAAATAGATTAGGAATTTAACGATTAAATCTAAAGTTTTATCAGGTCAAGTTTGATCCAGATTATTTCCACTATTAGGGGTATCCTGGTTTTTTATACACCTTAAAGGTATTTTCATCGTTTCAAATCCAAGTATCTCAGAAAAATAATTTTTTTAACAAGGATAATTCGAATTGAAGTTTTTGAGGTTGATTGTTTTATCAATTATTCATTGAACTTGGATTTCTTATTGGTCATCAAAATTTTTATTCGAGTCATTAAGGTCTTATCCAGACTTTATCCCTATACCGAAATCATTACACCTTTTTAAAATAACCGAAGTTAAACATGTAATTAATCGTATTCATTCATGCATTAACCAAATACCAACGAGTTCCGAAAAGCATGCAAGAGGTAGTAAGGTATTACCTCGACTCCGAGCTACATCTTTTGACCTTTGAAATTCCCTTCAACCACTCTTGAACTTGAATTCTACATTCCTCAATATCTCGGATACAAGGCAAAACGAATTACATCAGAAACAAAACTTAAACACGATAATCGGATTGAAATGAATGGTTAAACGCTAAAAGCTGCTTATCAGATTTGAATTTGGGTAGTTTTTCATTATATATAACATATATATATATATGGGTTAGGATCAACTTCTACTATGTAAAACTCAACTAGTTTTACACTAATTCATGGACACTAGGTGAGTGGAATGGATGGATGAGATTAACTCATTACTTTTTTTCAAGTGATAATCTTCACATATCCTACTTCTAATCACATCCATCCATTTCACTCATCCAATGATCGTGTATTAGTGTAAAACTAGTTGAGTTTTTTATAGTGTAATTAGATCCCATCCCTATATATATATATATATATTGAAGTTTGCTCAGTCTTGACAACTGAGCTCTCTCTCTATATATATATATTTGGCTTTTCCAGGTGTATTGAAGTTTGCTCAGTCTTGACAACTGAGCTATAGGCAATTCATGACACCTTGAGTCATGCATGGAGACTCGGATGCTGCCGTCTTGTGGCGGAGATTGATAATATCGAAGCCTCTAAAATCTTGGCTGGAACTAGAAGGCACTATCGGACCAGGCTCTTATGGCCAAGATTTGGAACCTGCTTGCATGCGATTTGGAGATTAATGTCAGCTATGTTCGACGCGAAGCAAATAGTGTGGCGGACAGCTTGGCTCGGATTTGTCGTAGTTATCCTCTTGGATTAGTTTACTTCCAGGAAACCCCAGCGGAAGCTGCTGCAACTATGTTGAATGATACGCTTGGATTAGCCTAAGTTTCTTGTTGCTTCTATATTAACAGAAAAAAGGTAAAGAAATGTAGAGCAAAATAAATTGACACAACAAAATGAAAGCATCACAAATGTGATTAATGATCTAAAATTGAACTGTTTATCTATATATATAGGTTAGGATCCACTTACATGGTATAAAACTCATTTAGTTTTACACTAATCCATGACCATTGAATGAGTTGAATGGAGGGATGAGATGAAAAGTTGAAAATAAGGAGATTATATATATATAAGTTTTAGAAAAGTGAACCGTTTTAACATAATTAAAAGGCTTAATGCATAATTTACCCACTAACGACTATTTTCTCATCTCGGTACCTAATTTTTTTGGCACAAGTGTCCCTTAAAATATGAGCCGCTAATTAATCATCCCAAAATTTAATGTCGTTTGTAAAAAAAGAATTAGACCAATAATATCGTGCCACGTCATATCTTTATATATATATATATATTGATTTTTAGTTGATTTGTCAATATCGGATCAGTTGATTTTCGAGCTGGGTCAATATCGGATCGGTTGAATTTTTGGGTCGAGTAAATATCATATCTGTTGATTTTAGGGTCAGGTCAATATCGGATAGGTCAATTTTCGGTTCAAGTCAATATCGGATCGGTCACTTTTTTGGGTTGAGTCAATATTGGATCGGCCGGCTTTTAATTTGAGTCAATATATGAAGACGGTCTTTTAAGAGAGAAAATATGATATTAAACCATTAAATTATTACTAAAGGTGGTTGTTAATTACTAATCCCTCCTTCCCATTCATAGGGGTGGCAATGGGGTGGGTTTGCATTCTCTGCTTCGTCCCCAACACTAGTGGGTGCAGTTTCGAGGAATCTCCGTTAAACGTTCCAAGTATTTTTTCGTCTCATGTCCATCCCTTACAAATACCTGGGGGTTTCGGTTAATCCACATCCCCAAGAAAAATAATCAAAACTTAATACATTAAAACAAATATCTAACATTAAATCTCCAAAATTACAAACATAAATGATAAATTTAGTTTTGACAACAATAAACATACCATTTCAAAACTATAAAACGTGACTAAATTATTAACTATTGAAACATGATGGCATGTACTACCTTTAAAAAATGTAATTAATAATATATGATTCCAAGTCATGATCTGTTTGTTCTAAACGGAACTAGATTCGATAATCTTTCCAACCATATAAATTACCTCTTCTAATTTTACTCGTTCGATTTATGACAAATTTATAAAGTCATTGTCATTGTTGTTTTTGGAAACAATATGCTTCTTTTTTCTGACCTTTGCTCACTAAAAAATTAATAATTCTTAATATATAACTCAAAATCGAAAATCGTTTGTTTTAAACGAATATAGACTTCCGTATGGTTAGAGAAATATAAGGCCCACTTTCTAATTTATCTTGTAGAATTTTTTTGTGGTTTTTCAAAGTTACTGCTAAAACTGTTTTCTAAGAAACATGTTGCCAAAATTTTATGACCTTTTAACATTCAAATATTCATATCTTTTAAACTACATATCGAAATTGATCATCGTGTATTTTAAACAAAACTAGATTGAATCACGTTTACAATTATGTATAGACCACTTCCTAATTATTTTTATGGAATATACAGAGAATTTCCAAACTTACTTCAGCCGACCATACTCAAGTTATGAGAAATTAGATTTTGTTAAAAAAATGAGTATGTTACTCTTATTGTCATCTAACTTTGTAAAATATTGAGGATCCATGCGAATATTTTTCGGGATGCTCACAGTGATTTATACGGGTACAATTTGGCTATCCCACAGTTCGAATATAGCACTCCTTGTCCCCATCCCCATTTGAGTTACGGTGATAAAACTTCCCTGTCCACATGGGTGAAGATTTCGATTATTCCTCATACCTGTCAGTTCGGATGCCCACGATTTTCGGTTATTCCCCACCCCGATTGCCACCCCTACCCATTTAATATGTCCAATATTGATTTTTTGGGGTCAAAATTTTTTAACTTTGACTCATTATTACTTTAAATTTATTATTGATAAAATTGTGAAAAAAATATATTTTAGAAACCTTCAATCAAGTATTTTAAAGATATATTTTTTTATAAAATTCAATTAATTAAAATATTTAAAATAATTATGGTCAAAGTTGAAAATTTTGACTTTTAAAAAGTCAATATTGGACATATTGAGTGGGACAGAGGGAGTAGTATAATACAGAAGGAGAATAAAATATACATATTTGAGCAAATTAAAATCGAGTTATTTTCGGTTTGGTTTATTTTCAGTTCAGGTTGCTTTTGGTTCAACTAAAGTTCAGTTCGGTTTGCTTTGGGTTTTGGTCAAGTTTAGGCCATCATGTTCGGGTCCATATCAGGTCTCGAGTCGGATAAATCGGCTTGGGTCTCTGGTCAAGTTTGTCAGGTCTAGTATTAATATTTTATCTAAAATTATTTTTTTAAAATATTTATTAATATAAATATAATGAAAAATGAAGGATATTTTTATTCAAAAGTTTCTTTGAACTTTATATATATATATATATATCGGTTAAATTTATTATACAACAAAATAGAGAAACATTCCAAAGAAAATGAATTATTGTTTAAGTTGTGAGCATTTAGCTTGTTAAAATAATTTTATTCAATGCCGATTTTTGTTCTTGTTCCATGGATGACATTGAGAATGGAAATGATGTTTCTGATATCTTATTAAGATGTTATTGTTTTTATATGTTTTAATTCACATTAAGATGTAATTGTTTTTTATAGGTTTTAATTCACATTAAGATGAAATTGTTTCCATGTATCTATGTAATCATCGAATATTGATTTGTATACTTGTTTATGATACGACTTAATTTGTATTAAGATGTAATTGTTTGCATGTATCGAATATTGGAATTATTTGATGTAAGGATTAATTAATTTTTTTATAATAATTAAGGTCTCAAAACACACCTCAAAAAAATTGATCGAACATGGAATTGTTTGTTAAGTATGTTATTTGAGAGAGAAAAACACACCTCCCCAATCTATTGTCGCCATTAGGTCTTTTCACTCAGCTTTATGAGTTTTCATGCCCTCAAAAAAATGTAGCAAATCCTACAATGTTTCCATTCCAGTCTTCGAGCACGGCTTCGCCACCGGTCTTATCATTTTTAATTGAAGCATTTACTAAAAGAATATACCATCTAAAATCATATATGTTAAAAATTATTAATAAATTATTTTTATTATTAATTTATCAACATATCATTCCGTGTACTTAAAACTTTAAATAAATTTATATTCAAATAAATACTACCCTTTTTTAATTTTGTTAAAAGCACGCTTAGATGTTGAACTCAAATAAAAGCTCGTTGCAATTGAGATGAAAAAACCAAAAAAATAATCAGAAAGATAAATAAAAATTAAAAAAAATATTAAAACATAGGTAGAGAACGATGAACGTCGGAAGATACTCATCTTTGTGAGGAAGAATAAGTTGAGAAAACTATTGTGAGAACACTAATTTATGGTGTAAGGAAAAAAAATATTTTTTCTATAAATAACTAAATTCAAAAATAAAAACAAAAACAAATGTTGTATGGGGATGAAAGACTATTAAGTTCTAGAACTGTTTGACTTCGGCTCACACAATTTTTATCTTTGATTGCCATTGGCACGTCCCATGTGCTACCACGAACCAAATTTTGTTTGACGGATTATCATTATATCATGATATTTATGGATTTATTTTGAGTCCAAAACCCATTAATTATGTAGTTTGATGGTGTTTCTGTTTAATTATGTGGTTTGGTTATAAAGTACATTAAATCTAAAATGAGAAAAAAATTTATAAAAAGTATATCAATGCACTGACCAACACAACATGCAACCGAAGAGTTAAAAAATATGTAAATATGTACGTTTTTGGATCACACTCCTATCATATCATGGTAAGGCAGTGGTCTTTTCTATCTATATAGCCTGCTAAAAATTAAACTTATAAAGATCTTTAGAACCGTTTTGCTAGAAATTTCACTTTTACAAGCCACAATATTAATATGAACTCTGATCACCGGGAAATCAAGTTATGTCGATGGTTGGACGTGGGGAAGAATGAGCTTTTGGTGTGTTTTCCTTGAATATTGAATTGACTAAAAGGAAATAATGAGAAATCATCACAGAACCTAAGAAGTCATACATGCAACAATGTCTTAATCACGCGCTAAAAATGCAACTTTTGAGAAGTTTTGGGTTAATTTCATAAACCCACGAGACTTGGGGACTACTTCAAGAAATTGCATGAACACCAAGGGTTTGACTCCATTTTACGCTATATCATTTCAAAAGTCAATAAAACACGTACTTAACAATTCCTTTATTCATTAAAAAAAACAATAAATCTTGCTCCTCTATATACACACATATTAACAAATATGTCTAACATTTTTTTAAAGTTGTCTTCTGCAATTCATTTTCTACCGTTAATGTTATCAATTAATTTCCACTCATATTAAAAAAGTGTACAACTATTTTACGCTATATCAATAAATCTTGCTCCTCTATCTATATACACACATGAGAGAAGCTAAATCATAATCATAATCTTATATGGTTATAACCCTGCTATTTGTTGTCATTGAAGTCAAAACATAATCATAATCTTATATATTTCCATTAGAGTGCATTTTTTCACTTTGCATTTTAATTTTTTCAATTTATCTTCTAAATTATTGTTTTTATCTCTATTTACTCTAAATTAAAAAAACAATAAAATTATGTCATGTCACATTATTATTAGATGATTACAATTTTGGGGACACGGAATTTATTTATAAAAACTTTCTTAAATTTGTAACTTGTAAGGTGTTTATAGCCCTAAATATTTTACTGCTCAAAGTAGGGGTGAGCAGAATTCGACTCAAAAAAATTGATTTTTTCGACTCGTCTTGACTTGACTCGAAATTTTATAAACTCGACTCAAAAATTTCAAATAAAGTTTGAGTTGTAAAATAGAAAGTTGAATAACTCGAAATTTTTAGTATTTAGTAGATTTATTTTTAAATTCGAGTCGAGTCTCTCAATTTTTCCTAATATATAAAAATATGAAGAAATATATGTTACATATGAAGAAATATATATATATATATATATATATATATATGCATATCTTATACTATAATTAGAGAAAGCCGTTTAAATTAGAATCAAACCATACTATAACATGATAAATAATTACAATTAAATTTGTATAGGAACTCGAAAACTCGACTCGAATTTTATTAATTCGGCTCGAATTAAAAAATTTCAAATAAAATTTGAGTTGTAAAGTGTGACACGTCAACTCGAATAACTCAAAATTTTTTAACACGACTTGATCGAACGCTTACCCCTAACTCAAAGTTTAATGACATAAATACTTGGCAGCTCAAAGTTTTTTTTTTTTTCAATTTTCATGTAGTTCGAGAGTTCTAAAAGAAAAAAAATACATGACTATTTTAATGCTAAAATTTAAACTGAAAAACAAACCTCTAAACTCCGGTCTACCACACTGCTTCTTGCATTCTTTTCATGGTGGAACGGACATGTTTCTGCTATGATTTTCTTGTTAACAAGCTTTAACCCCATCAGGAAAGTGGCTTGGCGGTGGTGATGGTGATGATGATGAGATCACTTGAGGCTGATAGCAAAGTTCTGAATTATTCCAGGCTCTGAACCTTCTCCCCATTTTCTTATAAAACCCTTCTGAGAACTCCAGCTTCCCTGTCAGCATGTTTCCATTAATGTAAATAGCACCCAGACATGGAAGACTTGCAAGCTTTGCAGAAAGATTTCCTGACAGGTTGTTGTCATTTAGTCCCAAGTATCTCAACCTTTTCATCTCTGCCATGGACTCTGGTATCCTACCTGTCAACCCCACATTTGAAAGATCCAAAATTTCCAAATCCTGCAGGTTCCCCCACTGAACTCCCATGAGACCACCCCCAAGTGGATTGTTTGATATCACCATCTCTTTCAAAGAAACCAGGTCATGAAATGACTCAATCAACCCACCCGAGAACTTGTTTCTACCAATATCCAAAAGTGTGACATTTTTTAACCTTCCAATTCCTTCAGGTATCTTCCCTTCAAGCCTATTGTTGCTCAAGTCCAGTTTTAGCAGTGAGGTGAAATTGCTCCCAAAACTCAACACCAATGGCCCTGACAGATTGTTTCTGCTTAAGTCCATTATCAGCAGCTCTGTTAACCCTGCCAAACTTGGTGGAACATGGCCAGAAAACTTGTTTCCAGCAAGTACAAGTTGTCTCAAATTCACCAGGTTCCCCAATTCTATAGGCAATTCACCGGTTAATCCATTGTCTAGTAACACCAATGATTGAAGACTTTTAAGGCAGCCAATGGAGGTTGGAATCTCACCAATGAGACCACCATTGGATCTGAACTCCAAGGATTCTAAGCTGTTTGAGAGTGTTTCCCAGTTTGAAGAGGGGATTCTAATGGGATTTTCTCCAGGTGAGAAAAAGCAATTGAAGAATGAGAGTGATCTTAGGTGAGTGAGCTCAAACAAGTGGTGGGTGAACTTTGCATCTGGGCTACATTGCAGAGAGTTGTCGAAAACTAGACCAATGTTTAGAACTGTGATATGCCAAAATCCATCAACAAGATCACAGTAAACTCCCTGCATTTGTAAGAAATTTGAGTCAAAAGAGTCATTATTGGTTGCATGCAGTTTCCTACTGATTTCCTACCATGCAAGACTTAACTTCCAAAATATTCGTATCCAACATATGTAACATATACATGAATGAAAAAGATAAACATATTCATATCCGGCACTCGTTTAACATTCATTTCTAGCCCGGAATCCGGATAGCATAAGCAGGAAACGTGAAGAATTTAAACCTGAATAGGTGTCCATCCGCAAGGGTCAGGGTATAGATCCGAGCCATTCCACAAGTTCCCCACAAATCCCTGAATAGCAGCATATAGTGCCTCTTGTTCTTCCTTCACCATTGGAGATACAGGTGAAACCTGGCCATAATCTTCACATTCACAAGCAAAAAACAACCCAACAAGCAAAAACAGAAGAAGAAAACACTTGTTGATTACAATGAGATTCTCCATGGCCTAAACTTCTTAAATAAGAACACACAAAGAACAGACAATAACACAAACAGGTTATAAGTGAGCTTAACAATATGAACAAGGAATTACAGCAATGCTAACTGATGGGATTTTGGTTTTCAGATTAATTACTGGTTGCAAAAAGAAAGGGCAAAGACAACAAAGTTTAAGGAAGAGTTTGCTGTTTGCGGGCGCCAAAGGGTGCATTTAACACAGTTTAATGGAACCGCATAAAGTAAACCAAAATGACAACAATAATAGCAGCTTTTTAAGTGCAAAAACACACACAAATGGAAGCCGAGGAGAAGCCTAGAAAGGCTAAAAGCTTTTAAAATGAGCTTTATAAGTCTTTGCCTCCCCATTGCTTGCCCCCATGCTGCTACTAGTTAGCTGTGCTTAGCTTAGGCTAGGTTTCTTTTTGGTCTATTTTCTGCACCACTATCTGTTATTGTGGCTAATCAAACTGTGTTATTAAATGATACTAAATGCATTTTAAAGTAGGCTTAAACCAAAAAAACAACCATTAAATTATTCTTTTTTTATTTTTAGCCCTTAAATTATAATTTTGGTAAAATAGGCCCTTAAAATATTATTTTTGGTCACTTTAAGTCCTTAAATTATTTTTTGGTCAAAATAAGTACCTAAACTATGTCATTTTTCTTCTTTTAGTCCTCAAAACTATTAATTGGTCAAAAAAAATTTGTGATGTGTCGACATCTTATTAGTCGAAATAATTTTCTTTTGACTTAAATAACTATCGGACTTAAAATGACCAGAAATGATAGTTTAGGGGTTTATTTTGATATATGATATTTTAAAATTTAAAAAGAACATAAAAATTTATATATGTTAGAAAAGCCTATAAAATGATATTTTTATAACCATAGACTTAAAGTGATCAAAAATGATAATTTAGGGGCTTGTTTTGCCCAAATCATAGTTTAGGGACTTAAAGTGACTAAAAATAATAATTTAAGAACCTATTTTGTCCAAATTATAGTTTAAGGGACAAAAAAAACATAGTTTGAGAGTTATTTTTTTATTTAAGCCTTTAAAGTATGCAAAATTGTTTACCCATAACTTCAGCTGACAATTATTAGTAGAGCTATTATATGGGATATATTTATATATTCCATAATTAAATCATATAGAATAATAATCCGGATAATTCAGATCGAATAAAATGCGATTGGAACCGGTAAAACATAACGGTTCTAAAATAAATTTATCTTTCTTACGACAATATATTTTGTTTAAAATTATCAAATGCATCGGATTCAATAACGACTTTAAATTTATTCTAGATAAAATAGAACCAAATAAGATTCGATTATATATATAAGAGTTATGGAGGCTGTAGCCTGTAGGGTTAATATGCATTTGTAGAGGGACCATTCTACCATGCTTGCATGGCATGCATGCAGTGCCTCCTGCACTGACTAGGCAAAAGTAATATGTGTGTATATGTAGGATTAATATGCAACTTAGATAAATTAGACATTGTTTTCCTAAATTTTAAATTTAAATATGTAACAATCTATTATGTTTTTTAATTTTAATATTTTTAAATAAAAAATTTAATATTTCGACCCTCCTAACTTCGTCTTAAATTGTATCTATAACATAGTCATCGCATTTAATTATTCCATTTACTCGCTCATCGAGAATATCATAATTCACTTACATACAATTATTTATCAATTATCAGTTGAATAATACCCGCTTCACTAAGACTGCATATAATATTGCCACTAAGGCTATACATAACATCATATGTTTCATAGCTAACTCGATCCACTAAAATTTATAGAGTATTATCACCACTAAGGCTGTTAGTAATATCATAAAACCGAACCTAATAAGTGATTAAATAATAAAATAAGATAAATATTTATCTCAAAAGACTCAAATTCAACTAGTTTTGTTTACAAAACTATTAGAATAATTAATTAAAAAAGTATAATTATTCTCAGTCAATCAATATAATATCGTTGTTCGCTAGCTAACTCATGCCACTAAAACCAGTTATCAGGTCCACCAACAAATAATCTCAAGTCAAGATATTGACACCATGCCCTTGTTATCAATGCCATGAGGAAGGTACTGATACTCCTCTGCTCAAACTTGAATTTTCCTTAAAAAAAATTCCAAACCTTCCCCTATAATTCATCAAGTAATGATATTTGATGGTGGTTTTGAATCGACCAAACATTACAAGGAAAAAGTAAAATTTAATTCTGGACTAGCGGTAAAGTACATAAGAAAAAGAACATATTGTTGCATTTATTATATTTTGAATCCTGTTAAATTATTTTTTTAAAAAATCAGTCTAGTACGCATACAATAAGTCAATAAACTGTCATGCCAATTTTAATAAATTGCTCAAGACCATCAATTCTTTAAGCTCCATTTGTCGATACATAATTTTTGGGTTTATCAGAACACAACGAGTCAATGAATTGTCATGTCCTAAATCCTTTTACCCAAAATTTTCTACATTTATAATCTTTTTGAAACCTTTGACAATAAATACATAGGTGTTTGAAATCAAAATTTTTAAGACAAACATTATTTTTTTTACCAAAATTACTCGTTGAGTTCATTAGCATATGAATCTTGACTACGAATTTAAATATTACAATTAGTATATTTATGCTTTTCCTATCACATAAAAATAAAATATAAGGCTCAACCAATTAAATTAAAACATATTACATCTTTTCCCATGTCATTCTTACAACTAGACTTAAATATCCATGTCAGAAGATGGATAAACTACCTATAACGCACTACTAAAGCCATAGAAACCAAATCAAATCCTAAACCAGTCTCCATTCCATCAAAACCTATCTTGAAACAGATCCCAAGATTCAATAGGACAAAATTCCATTACCTCCCAACCATTTCTAAAAACCAGTAGACAAAGCCATAACAAAATCACCTAAAGTGTGATTTAAATTGCACTCAAATATTTAAATTGTAGTTGCGACCGCATTATATTTATAACGGTTATAAACATAACGACTGCAATTGCGATTATTGTGAATATTGCAATCGTAAATTTTTTTAAAAACACATACTATTGCGGATATAATGGTCATGAGCATTACATTTTCGGACAATACCAAAACTACTATATAACGACCACTATAATAATAACGAACCGCTATTTAAATCCTTAGACATAGTTACAAAATCCAATGCCATGTCTTCTCAAACTATACATCCGCTGTTGCTGTGAAATCATAAAACTAATGAGCCCATCGAGGGGCGTTCCTAAATAATCAAACTGCACCATTATAATAAACAACATTGGTGACTAATGACTATCAACCGATTTCTATTTTTACCGTAAAAGTGTCATTCACTCGAAGAAGATGAAGAGTTTTGTGCAATTTTGAGGCTGTTGGAATTTTGGAAACACACATTCATTATTTTTACTATATAAGTCAAGCCCTAATTTTTATTTTCAATTTAGATGGATTGTTTATGAGATAGAAAGAAGGAAGATGATCATTTGGATGGTTGAATCCAAGTGTACATGTGAATGCAGGGGCGGAGCCAAAAATTATTTTAAGGATATTATATTTTTAACAATATTTAAGGAGAGTTAATTATTTGTAAGTTATAAACAGATCGTTTCATTAAAATATTATTATAAATAGGTTACTTTTGTCGTTAAAATTAAAATGAATGGATAATGTGACCAGGTATAGTAACTCTTTTAGTTTTAAAACATATATATTTTATTATTTTTGTTATAATTCAAAATAATTCGATAAATTTAACTTTTCATATTTTAAAAATATTATCAATTTAGTCTTTTTTTCATATTGTCAAAACAAATGAACTCATCATATCAAAACAATAGTTGAAAAATTGTATTATGCCATAAAACATAAACAAGCTACTTTAAATTGTTTTTATACAAAAATGTGGCAGAAAAGTAATATAACATTTATGGGAGAAAAAAAAACACTTTATGAGAAGAACAAAGGCTAAAATGATAAAACTTTTAAGTATGAAGGGTTAAATTTATTGAGTTGTTTCAAATTAAGACCCCAAATTAATATAATGTTTTAAAGACAAACTTTTATTATACTTGGCCACATCACTATTATCGTATAATATTTAACGACCAATGACATATTTGTAATAATAATTTAATTGAGTGATATTTGTAACTTTTAAAAAATGATATATTCTTACTAAATTCATAATTAAGTGACCTAAAGTATAGTTAACCCAAACATCAATTGGGTATACAATGGGCTGGGTTGAGTAGGGGTGTTCAAAAATATTCGACCCGGATAATCTGATTCGTTGACCTGTTGACACGACAAAAAAAATTGGATAATTTTGTAATTTTTTTCAATTCTCGGGTCGGGTACCCGGCCCGCCAATTCCTAAGTCGGGCCCCGATCACAAAATTTAAATTTTTTACATACCCGATTATCTAGTACTCGAATATATTTAAAATTAATATTTTTATATTCAATATATATTTTGTATTAAACTAATAAAAAAATTTATTTTTTATATTTAATATTTTTATATTTTTATATTAAACTAATAAAATGTTTTTATATTTAAAAGTACATATTTTTATATTTGAGCATCCAATTATTCGATTTTGTGAGTACTCGTAATTTTTTAGTACTCGACTAACTTGGGCCACGACATATGCAGGCAAAACCACTATAGACGCGGTACCCAAATTTGAACATCCCTAAAGTCATCGGCTGAGCATGGTATTATAGGGGTATATTTGTCATTACACGATCTCATCATTAAACCCATGTTCGCTCTTGGAGGGTTTTGAGCAGCGGCGATTTTCGTTTCTTATTTTCCATCGCTTTCTCGCGTTTTCTCAGCAACCAAACGGGGTTGAGGATCTATAATGCAGTCGTTTATTGGTGGGAGTATCCGTTTTGGTCAAAGGCAAGGTTTTTCCAGATGGAGCGGTGCTCTTTTCAAATCCGGAACTGGAGCTTATCTGCCTTCTCAAAGTAGCGCCAACGTAGCCCATGCAACCAACGATTCAATCAAATCTTCCCAAAACAATCTCCTGCAGCTTCTAGGAGTATGGGTTCTTTTTCACTGCCTTAATTTTTCTGGGGTTTGTTGCTTAAGTGAATTTCCTGCTTCAAAATGTCATTTTTTTTTCTAATTTTTTAAAGTATAATACGAATGTTAAATTGTTACCATGTTAGAATGTTCCAATTCACTTTGTTTCTCATGTTTTCGTAATTCTAATTTTGAGGCAAACTTGTGTTTTAAAGCTTGTGAATTGTTTTAGCAGACAATATTTGGATCCCAAACAAAAGAATTGATGTTTCCCGGCAGTTATGGCGGATGCTCGGTTCCAGTGTTGTCTCCATTGGCTGCAATGATGTCTTCATTTTCTAGCAGATGTATCACAACATCTGCCTTGCCTAATACGGATTCTTCTGAACCTGTCACTGATGTCCCGACTCGAATTAAATTTAAGAGACTTGATAAAACTGCCAGGCACATAATGCAGGAAAGCTCTTTTTTTCCTTTTTGTAATGTTATTATTATGTTTTTTTTTCGATTTTATTTGAATCTCAGACCTGTTGGGTCGCCATATCTGTAGGATGTATACATGAATTAACTGAGATAAGCCTCGTGTTTAAATTTTTTCCGGTTTTGAATTGTGTGGATGTGCTTGCAGATTCTGGATAAGGAAGCAGTGGAGGAAGTGAAGGAGCAAAGGGAGATGCCCGATATTAAACCTGGATACATTGTGCAACTCAAAGTGGTATGACATGATTTGACGTTTGAAGTGGTATTACTACATGTGATTATTAACATGTTTTGGAGTGGATTAAGGTAACTGGCGTGCTGTTGGTGAGAGCAGGAAGTACCTGAAAACAAGCGGCGTCTTTCAACAATAAAAGGCATTGTTATTGCCAGACGTAATGCTGGCCTGAATACTACATTCCGAATACGGAGAATGGTAGCCGGAGTTGGGGTTGAATCTCTCTTCCCATTGTAAGTAACATTCAAGTTTATGCTCTTCCCTCGAAAAGCATATTGTTTAAGATTCGATTTATCAACATGGAAATAAAGCATGTTACTGTTTCACCAGACAACCTGTAGGTAAAATGCCAAGAAGTTGTGTCACTAGTTGGGTTATAATATTGAGGTCAACTACATTATTGAAATACATAGCACTAAGAATTATGGTTACGTGTGAAACATAAACTATTACAAGAATATACGTTGTGCAGATTAGGTTTGCTCTGAAACCTGTGTCACCGTTTGCTTCGTTGTGTTTCCAAGAGCATCTCCGCTATTAGAGGTGTATTGTGAAGTGTTAATAATGAGGTTTAATGTGTTTCGTGCTAACATCCAATTTTCTCAAGTTTCATTCTCGTAGTTGTTTTAAGCATGTGTCTCTAATTTTACATTCCCAATAGTCTTTTCAGTAAAACCAGTGTTGGTGTAGTTTGTTTTAGTTATTTGACTTTATCGGTTCTAAGAGATTCTGTAATAAAAATAGACATGCGCAAAGCTTTTGATCCAAACTAGAGATCGGCATCCCATATCAATATTTTAATTTTAACTTCATCCTTTCATCCTCCAATTCAGAAATATGGTGATTTGCCAATCATCTTATCCCTTTTCTGCTATCATCCTTTTGTTGTGGCGACTTCATTTTAATCTTGCCAATCCTCTTACTAATATGCTTGTGCATCACAATTGATACCCAAGATTTCTAGGTGTTTTTTTTTTGTGTGATTTCTCATAAGATCCTAAATCCTAATTCTTTCTTTCGTTTGAAATGATTGACTGGTGGTTTGCTATGGAAAGAAGTTTGAAACTATTTTTTAGTTATTATATATGTTACTCGATCTCAGGTGTGTGTCGAGTAAGGGTGTGTACCTGACATGGGTATGTTCATATTTTCCCCCAAGTTCTCATGTATTTGGAGAATCCTTGGAGGGTCATATCTATATATCCGTATGAGATATATAGGTGGTCCAAGAAAAACAAAGAGTCCAAGCAACATAGCTCGCCGTTATTTATTCAATTCGTTCCTACTACATATCTTTAACATATTACGTAAATAAGCTCGGATGATGGTGGATGACAGGTATTCCCCAAACATAAAGGAGATAAAGGTGCTGGACAAGAAAAAGGTGAGAAGAGCTAAGCTTTACTATCTCAGGAACAAGATGAATGCTCTCAGATGATTCTTCAAATAGAGAAATCAAACATGGCTTCGCTGTGACAGAAATGGTGTTAAAAAGTACTATATAATTCGGCCTCGAGTGAGAGTATCGGTTATTTTAAAGTTTTCTTAATGTATTTGGAGGGTCTTTGTAGGGTTCTACCTTTGTCCGAACATGCCATGGACACAGGTTCGGGACACGGATATTTTAAGAAAAATGAAGAGTTCGGAACAGTTTAATGAAAATTAATAAACAAAACAAACATTAATGTGAGTGTTGCTTTTTTAGTTAAAACGTTTCTTCTACATAGAGCACGCATGCATCTTGATAACATGTGAATCTGTTTTGGTACAAGACATTGCATGTGCCCTATGTCCATGCTCATATAGATCTGTTGGGATTTATTCTAATCTAAGTTTAAAGATTTGGATATATTCAGTTTATCCATTTATGTATTACATTATTTAATTTTTATGTGTATGCAGATGTATTGATGATAATTGTAACTAAAAAAAAAAGATAAATGTACTATTTCTTGGCCCATTATTTATACCGTGGAATATGCGTAACTTTATTCTCTAATAATTACTTGAACCGAAACTTGTGAAATTGTCTCACTGGTAAAGGATGATGTATTCAGTGGTAGAATTACATGTAGTTTAGGGGGTTAATTGACCCCACTTGATTTGTTGTGGTATAGGATTTTTAAAGAGTTAAATGGGGTTTTCAAGGAGTTAGTGTACCATTTTTCATGAAAATATTAGAATTAACACCACTTAATTTATTTGGGTATGAAGTCAACAATATTTATATTGTAGAGGTACGAGAATTATTGTACCTCAAAGTTTACTCTGACCCCACTATATGATAATCATGATTCCGCCATTGGATGTATTTCATCCAGGTGACCCGGGTTCGAGCACCATGTGTGCATGATGTGTGCGCGTTATTAAAGGATAAAAAAATTGATCATATACTACTTTGTAATCACACCAGCATATTCAAAATAATTACTTGAACCATCGGCAACTCTTATAGTAAGTATTATATTATTCATTAAAATAATGATAGTGATATATTATTAAAAAAAATAATTCATATCAATCTAGTTAAAATAAAAGAAATTGATATTTCCATGTTAATCATAATTTTAATTGGGTTGGGAAAAAATAAAATTACAAAATTAATAGCATGGGATAAACAATAAATTTTAAGACATATATAACTAAAGAATAGTTGTTTTTAGATATAATAATAAATACATATAATTTATTAATCTATAAATTCAAATTAAATTTAATAAAAAATGAATTTTTATTCTATTTTAGTAGTTTATGTCTCTTTTCATTAAACCAACAAATAATTGATACTAAAGAACGGTTATTAAAGTATCAAATTAATTCTAATAAAGGTAAAAAGAAATTAAGTACTCTCTGTCTAAAAAATAATGTCCATTTTGTGTTTTAAAATTATTCCATTTAAATTGTCCTCTTGAAAAACCCAAATATTTTTATTAAACACATTTTTTTCTACTCTCTTTTTAGTTTTTCAACAAAATAAATTTTAACTTTTTTAATAATGAAATTGTCATTTTAATTACTTTACAACATATTTTTTATACAAATTTATTCTTCCTAAAATTATGTGAAAAATTAAAAAGGGACATTATTTTTGGGACGTAAATTATTTATTTTACTTCTTGTGTTTAAATTGCATGAAACAAAAAAAAATTTTCGTGTTTAAATTGCATGGAACAGTAACCGGTTGGCGCGCAAAATATATAAAAGAAAACAATCAAGAAGGCGCCACGTAGCATCTACAACGGCTATGGTGGGCTCTACCATGAGGTGGCAAAATCTTAGTAGAAGTTGAATTTGACTTGCAGATTTAGATTTAAAATATTTATTTATTTGCATACTTTTGTATTTCAATATTTTGCTTAATAGTAGTAATTGATATTTAACTCATTGATTAATTAATTCGAATCAAATATTACAGAAGTCTATTAATTTTTAATTCAATTACTTCATTTACAACGTCAATGTTCAAATATTTGACATTGCACTCCACTCTAATCTGAATAATTAGTTCATGTACTTATTTAAAAATTAATATTTTAGTCTTAATTTAAATAATAAAAGATATTATGATTAAATTACATAAAATTAAAATAATTAAATAGAAGAAAATATTAAATATATAACTTACACATAATATAAAGGCCAACAAAAAAATTTAATTCAACAGATTTTATAATTTCTATTAGAATTAAGACTGAAATTTTAGAATAAAAATATATAATTAAAAATGATCAAATCGTATATTACAAGGACTAATAGAATAATTATTCTCGAGTCAATCAGTCGTAGTCGGTTTGCTAATTTCAGCCATTTAAACACTTATCTTTGACGAAACTGCTCCTTCTGCAATCTCTATTCCATCACCTTTTCTTTCTCGATTTCGCATTTTCCTTTCAAACCACGACTTGTGTTTTCCTTTTTCTTTGATTTCGAATAAACAGAGAGATAGAAATCGAAAATCTCTTACAAAAACTTTGATCTTTTTTTTTTGAATTTTTCTTTTTGTGTGCTGGGAAAACTAGAATGCCGCCGGAGATAACTTCCGACCAAGAACAAGATGTTTCGAATGCTGAATTCGTCGAGGTTGATCCTACAGGTCGTTACGGCCGGGTTAGTTTTCTCTCACTGTCTCGTTTCATTTGGTTTAAACGAAGTTCCCATTTTAGAACGAAGTTGGCTTGCTTTATATTTGATGTTGATTGCCATTTGGGTTAGTTTTCATTGATGTTATCTTTAATGGGTTCTTTTATCTTGTCTTCTGAATTGATTATTTGCTGTACAAGGAGGTTTTAGGAAGAGGAGCTTTCAAAAAGGTGTATCCTTTTTATTTCCCTGTTTTTTCATAGTTTATTAGTTTGTTTATGAATGCATTTTGAGGTTTATTTTGCAAGTTTAAGCTGTTGTTGAATCATTGATTTCAAGCTGTGGGAACTTAGATGTAGAGGATTTGATGAACTCCAAGGTATATTGATGCATAGTAACTGGCGAAATATTTTTACGGGTGGTCTCAAAATCTCGTGGTGGACACAATTCATAAAGATTAAAAAAGTTTAAGGACTAGTTTATAAAAATTAAGAAAATTGAAGTTAAACTTGTGAAGTTTAGAAAGTTCAGAATGTACGCATGCCTACCCTGAGATAGACATGGATCCGCCACTTTGCATAGTTTCTTATTTTGTATAGGAATGCGTTTTGAGGCTTAATTTGTGAGTTTAAGCTTTTTGTTGAGTCCTTGATTAAGTTGTGGCAACTTAGATATAAGGCATTTGATGAACTTGAAGGTATAGAAGTAGCATGGAATCAGGTTAAGGTCACGGATCTATTGCGACATTCCGAAGATTTGGAGCACCTTTATTCCGAAGTTCATTTGCTTAAAACTTTGAAGCATAAGAATATAATTAAATTTTACAATTCCCGTGTTGATACCAAAAATGAAAATATCAACTTCATCACCGAGATTTTCACTTCAGGAACATTGCGGCAGTAAGTCTTTTTCGATTCTCGGATGTGTTTTTTATGTGTTTAAAGTTTCATATACTGTTTTGGTTTTATCGGAAAGTTTGTGTTTGATTGTGTAGGTATCGAAAGAAGCATAAGCATATCGATTTGAGGGCATTGAAGAAATGGTCTAGGCAGATCTTGGAGGGTCTCCTCTACCTTCACAGTCACGATCCCCCGGTGATTCACAGGGATCTGAAATGTGATAACATCTTTGTCAATGGTAACCAAGGTGAAATGAAGATTGGAGATCTAGGGTTGGTTGCTATCCTTTACCAGGCTCGTTCTGCACACAGTGTTATTGGTGGGGATCATCATGTCCTTAATTACTGTCATTCTGTCAATACTACAAGATTCAGAACTATTGCTGATTTGGAATACAAATAATAAAGAAATTGTTAATGTGATGTAGGTACACCCGAGTTTATGGCACCGGAACTCTACGAGGAGGAATACAATGAGCTTGTAGATATTTATGCTTTCGGCATGTGTTTGCTGGAGTTAGTAACTTTCGAATATCCATATGTTGAATGCGCAAATGCAGCTCAAATATTCAAGAAAGTTACATCAGTAAGGCATTAATGACCTTTCCCATTTTTCAATACTTATTCTCAAGGGTCTGCAAAATTTTAAGTTTGCTCAACTGCGACGTGCCAACATATTCCTCACAGTCTGTATAGAATATTGAATATGAACCCTTGATACATCCCCTTTTTCTTATGAAGTTTAGGCATAATTCAATAACTAGACCTCTGTTGTTCTTATTCACTAAATGAGGCATGCCATTGCTTGTTAATGCTGTAATTTGCAAGGCCTATGTTACTTAAACTCAGGTGTAAGTGTTTAGTACGGGTACGTGTTTGACACGGGACATCCTTGCTTCGCTATGGGAAATTTTCAAATCAATAATAAACAATCAAATATATCTTAGACCTGTAACTCCTATAGCCTTATATTCATTCTTTTGTATCTTGACTTGAGACAAATTGGATTATCAATTTTTCCTATGGTGGAACCATTGTCTCGAAATTGTAATAGTTGCTTAGTGATTGAAACCTTTAGGTAAATGTAGCTGTTTCAGTGAACATAATAAATGTGGATAATGCAAACAATGCTTCATGATTTTCATGGTTTGTTCCTTCCGTGGGCAGGGAATAAAGCCAGCATCATTGGCAAAAGTGACTGATCCTGGAGCGAAGTTATTTATTGAAAAATGTATTGCTAAAGCCTCGGATCAGTTGTCTGCAAGGGAACTTTTAAGGGATCCATTTCTCCAACCTGATGAGGAAAATGACAGTGTAGGTCGTTCTTTACGAGCTAAAGTCCAATCTTCAGGTAGAATTCTGGAGCATTTTTGGAGATTGAAAGGCTTTGAGTATTTCTTGCCTCGCAAATTGACATGATAAATGCAGATACTACTTCTGATCAGACTAATTTGAGGGGAAATACCAAGAATCTTCAATCTGAGACGAGCGTGGATGTCAAAGTGCATGGTCAGAGGAAAGACGATAACACTATATTTCTAAAACTAAGGATATCGGATTCTACAGGTCTCTCATTGTCTCTCATATGTAATCTTCGGCTATTTTTTCTTCACATTTCCTTTCACGGTAGGAAAATGTTTCATCATTAGCATTCAAAGTCATTTTTCGTATTGAAAATTGATATGCTTCCACATGGTCCGTAGGTCATATCCGCAACATCCACTTCCCCTTTGATATTGAAGCAGATACAGCGGTAGCTGTTGGTGGAGAAATGGTTGAAGAGTTGGACTTGACAGATCAAGATGTTTCAACAATTTCCAAAATGATCGAAACGGAAATCCGGTCCCATATTCCTGATTGGGTTCCAAAAGAAACTCCTAGTCATAGTTTGGGAGAAATTGCAAATTCTGGGAACTATCAGGGTGATGGATCTCCATTGGCTTATGAGCTGACCTCTTCTCCGGGATGTCTTTCATTGGAGAGATTTCCTTCTGGTCGAATATTCTGGTCTTACCCACCCAAGGCAGCCGGTGGAAAAACTCTGGCCAGTTCTGGTGGTTCAAATGTTGCTTTTCGAGTGGATTTTGTAAGGTCTACGGATAGCATCGTTGAACTTGATGAACAATCTCATGATAGCTATCAACGTGGAGGTCGATGAGTTCAAAGATCACAGTGGCAGAGATGATGGTGGTGATAGAACACATTTGTCGAAAGAGAACGGCAAGCCATTCAAGGATGCTGAATCAAAGGTGAATGTAATAACAAAGAGACTCGAGTCTCTGTTGTTAAAGCAGCAAATGGAGGTCGATGAGCTAAATAAGAAGCACAGATTAACCATATCGGACCTTCTGAAAGAACTATCTCCGGAAACCTGTGAAAAGGTTTTGGCTACATGTAAGATGAAGATTCCAGATTATACTATTCAAAACAACACAAACTGCTAAATGCGCATCCGGCATACCGGGCTCTTACATGGAATTTTAATACGCTTCTAGTCTCTGTGATATTGCGGTTTGATAACATTATACATCTTACAAGGGATGATGGGACTAATAGACACTCCATTACTGCTCAAGAGAGCTGTCATTTTGTTGGTTAAGTCGGACAATCCATGTCGGTAGCTGATAAATCTGCAGGAATGCCTCGTATACAGCTATCCAGGAGTGAGACGAGATCAACAATGTTCTGTAACTATGGCGGCAGCACGTCGCATGGTGAGTTAAAAGGAAAGGACGATTAAGCCGAAATCTTGGTCTCGACAAATTTTGTGGTGCTATCGAGGTGAGGCGTACCTGCAAGTCATGTATCTTTGTAATATGGTTTTGATGCCTGAGGATTTCTGATACACAAGTTTTTTTTTTACTGGAATTTGTTTTAATTTGATAGTTCTTTCAAAAATTTCCACGGGGGCGCGTACTTGTACGTATGATTCTGTCATTTTCTTCAATTACTTGAATTTGTTTGGTTCATAATTCATATTAGTATATATAGGATATCGACTTCTATTGATATCTTATTTGTTGCCTAATACAAAAATTCACTGGAAACGTGGGTTAAACAGGAAGGTGGTTGGTATATTCTTAAATTTTATATATTTTATCAATTCGATAATAATTCAAAATAATTTAATATATTTAATTTTTTATATTTAAATTTTCATTAGTGAAGTGATTTTGTCTATTAATAGGTGATGTTAAGGTTATAATGAGTCCGTTTTATTAATCTATCAACTGTCCAGTAGTGGGGTAATTGTATTTGTCGAGTTGTCATATCTCCAATTATCAAACTGATGAATAAAAGTATAGAGTGCGACAAGTGGGTGAAGTATTAAATTTATAAAATTATTTTAAATTATAACAAAATTTATAAAATGTATATATTTTGAGGACTTATATTGTTATTATATCATATCCTATTTAATTTGAATTATGATGTCATCAGACTATAACAAAACTATGGTTGAGTGACTACATTTTAATTTTTAGAAGAAAAAATGATCCATATAATCGAACACATAATTAAGATCATACTTCCATTATATTTTTCTTCTATATAATCATCCGATATTTAATCATGACTAACTAATTTATATATGAATAATGTATGGATAAATTATAGGAGTAACTCATTCATCTTTCATCTTGTGACAGTGTCAAAATTGTCAAATAATTATATTTCTAATCTCTAATAATTAATAATGAAAAGTAATATAGAGAAAGAGGGCCGATCCACACGGACAAGAAAAATTTACAGTTTCACTTCTTAGTTCGAGTGATCTGCAAAAAAAATAAAAGGGAGAATTTTGGAGATAACAAGTATAAAAAAATAACTGATAAATGAAAATAGACGATTGTAAGGAATATAATAATTATGAGGTAGCCCTAGGCTTTGCTAGCCTCAATTTCGATCAATCATCGAAATAGATTTTTCCTCCTTGACAGTAGGATGGTTACAATCTGATAGGCCCAATCCCTATAGCTACTCTTCTCTTCGGTTAACGAGATTTTCAAGTTTATCTCCGAAATCTGATCCTTGCTAGTCTAACTATGTCTATCGTCGTTAGCACTAAGTTACTTTGAGTACTGGAAGAGCCCAACTCGAGTTATGGTGTCTCACAGAGAATCGAATTCGATCTTGTTTCCCTTTAATGGACTGCCGCTAAATTTGTTCACAGGAAACAGAATTACGGCCAACCGATATGACTTCTAAATCGTAAGTTCAAATACCTTTCAAATTAACTTTGACTTTTTGAGTTGAAGATGTAGTAACTTTTCAAGGAATGGCTGATTGTCACTCCTAGTTTCCAAAGAATCAAAAAATACTTCTTGGAGTTGTTAAGTGTAAACTCAATTCTCACAGTTAGAATTGAGTCATTGCAAAGCTTTAAGCTAAGTGGAAATTTAGCTAAGTATGGATTGGATCATGCTTAGCATTTGTTATGGAAAAATAAAGAAAGAAATAACGCAAAAGATGAAAAGAAAATAGTTGCTATAAAATTCACCAAGGGAAATACAAATTACAATCTGAGTTCAAAGGTTGAACCTAGGGGTATTTATACTCGAAAATCTTAACAAGGTAAAAAAACCCTAAAAGATAAAGATAAAGCTAAAATATTTAAACTAGAAATCTAAAATTAAATCCATAGGTTTATCACAAAAGACAAAGATAATAAATTTAAATCATGTGGCTCGGGTTGAATTCTGCTTTGTCTTTCGGATAAGCTCATTTTTTATTTTTCATGCACTTATCCTCAAGATAATTCCGAATTTGTCTTTAAGATAATGTTGATCTGCCTTCTAAAAGCTGCTGACTGTACCCTGAATTCTGTTGTATCAAACTCAGACTGCGTCATGAATCATGTCATGCCCCCGACTTCTGCCATGACATCCAATGAAAATCCAGATTCTATCTCCATTCGTTCGTTTTGGGCTGACTTAGTCCAATAAAACACCTACCAAAATAAAGTTCAAAAGAAGCAATTTAGGAGCATATTTATCAAGAAAAATGAAGAATAAACACAAAAATATGCAATATTCTACACTTATTAAATTCCCCCTCACTTATTCAATGCTAGTCCTCAATCATATTTTGTTACTCCATCACTTAGTCAAAACTTACTCAAAAATTTCACTAAAATCCTAAAAACATGCTTGGATCCTGAAGAGTTAAACAAAATAATCAAGTAAGGGCACTAAAAATTAACCAACAAAAAGCAATCAACTAAGTGAACAACAATCAACTATGCAGAATTTTTGTTCGTTCGCTCTTCGGGTGAGACATCATCGAACCAAGACTAGCATTCTTTCTTGTGGCGGATGATTAGTGGAGTGTAAGTTTTTATTTTTTTTCCCTTTTGTATCTTTCTCTTTTTTCTGTTTTTTTCTTTTTTTTCTCTTTGTTTAACTTCGTAGTCTCGACTATCACTTGAATCTTTATACTGGAATGAAATGACAACCCAAGCCCCTTGCCCCAGCTTCCAATCCGATCACATATCCTGATCTACCACTTACAATCGTCTTACCATAAAGCAGCACACCTGATGACAACGTCAAACAAATATTAGCGATACAAACCAAACTCATATTTAAGCAAAAATAAAAATTGTACCACTAAGTTAGAACCATCCATCAAATTTATTAAAGTGCCCAAATCAGTTTATACATATGTAACCCAATTAATTCAAGCATTACATTAAAGGATTAAAGGAAACTCCTAAGTCGATCTAGACAAGTGTCAATCATAATCATCAAAATAAGCTTTTAAACAATCATGAATAAGCAAGGTAAAATTCGATTTCCACCCCCTCAGTTAAGAAGTATTGCCCCAATATGAAGAAAACAAAGTAAAAGCAAAAGAGCAAAGGGCAAAATACTCTCCATGTTTATCGCAGCGCACGAGGCCAGCGAGAGTTGTTCTGTCGAAAGAGGAAAACGATCTCCTCTACATTGGATTCAATGGTGTCTAAATGAGACTCGAGGCAGGACATGCGAGTCAGGAAGTCGGGCTGGCATTTTTTCGGTGTAGATGGATGAGTGTTGCGCATTTGAAAAACTCGATCTTTTCGGTCAGTTCGATCATCGTTTACGATGTTCCTCGTTGTCAAAATTCAAGAACCTTTGTAATATTTCCTCCACTTGGGGTTCTCACTAGGCACATGTGAACTGGTCGGTGGTGTGGCAATTTCAGTTGAGCTCGAAACAAAAGATGGTGAAAGGGGCTATTCGGATGAGGAATGACCGGTATTGAAGTCATCTGTAAACCAAATTGCTGATGGTACATTAGTAAAGGAGTAACAAAAACAGGCTCAGAATTTACCTCCGCAAAATGGTCGGGTTAGGCAATAGGCATCGATTGTGACGGTGCGGCAGTAGACGACGAGGGGTCGTTCGGCTCAATTTTTGCAAAGGATGGCGAGGGGCCGTTTGGTGCGGCTGACGGAGCAGATTCGTGCGAAGGCAAAATTGTCGGCTGGTGGCTACGGTGCTTAAATATGATGCGACAGAGGGCTGAGGGAGGTGTGGCCGAGGGGTGGGTTCCGTTGGTTGTGGTGCGAACAATTTAGGGATGGGTTTATGGTTATGTGGCTACTAGTTTGGGGAAAGTTGGGTGAAAATTTGAGGGAGGTTGAATTTTTTTTGAAACTGCAGATAAGGGGGAAAGAATGAAGAATTGCGGATGCGTGCTTGGGGAAAAGGGAATGGTGAACGTGTGCTTTGGGGGTTTTATTTTGACCTGGAGGCTAATTAAAGGTGCGAAAAAGTCCTAAATTCCCTTTTAATTCCCCTTAATTTTTTCGTTCATCTTCACAGTCTAATGCGTAGCTTGCATCCAAAAAATTAACCATGTCATTCGACTGCAAACATCCTTGTGCATTTTTATTAAAAAAGTAAAAATAATCAAATACTAAAATAATATAAAAAATGAAATGAAACAAAATAAATGAAAAAATAAAATAAATAAAAATGAAATATATATATATATAAAGAAAATGGGTTATCTCTCATTTAGCGCATTGTTTAACGTCGTTAGCTCGACGACCTAATTTAAATGATAGGTTCTTCAAGAATTATTTCCTCAACCACGCATGCTTGGTGGTTCTCATAAAAAGGCTTCAATCGTTGACCATTCACCTTAAAATAAGTTCCCAAATCGTCTTAAATTTTGACTGCGCCATGTGAGAAAATTTGAGTCACGGTAAAAGATCATAGCCACTTCGTTCGGAGTTTGCCTGCAAAATTTTTTAGCTTAGAATTAAAAGGCAAGACTTTTTGCCCAACATTAAAAGATTTAAAATAAGTTCATCGGTCATGAAATTCTTTTGTCTTATCCTAGTAAATTTGGGCACTGTCATAGGCATTCCTTCGTATCTCTTCTAACTCTTGAATATGCAACTTCCGAGCTTCGCCAACTGCATCCATCTCCATGTTGCACTCTTTGATCGCCCAGTAAGCTTTATGCTACAATTTAACCGACAAATAGCACGGTTTACCAAAAACTATGAGGTAATAGGACATGCCAATGAGGCCTTTATAAGTCGTACGATACGCCCACAAAGCGTCGGTAAGTTTAAGGCTCCAATTTTTTTGATTCAGCTTTACAATCTTATCCAAAATTGATTTGATTTCTCGATTTGAAACCTTCGTCTGACTGTTCGTCTGGGGGCGATAAGACTTGGCTATTATTTGCGTCACTCTATATTTTTTTCATTAGTTCCTCAATGATTCGGTTGACAAAATGTGTTCCTCTATCGCTAATTATCACCTTTAGTGTGCCAAACTTGGAAAAAACAAAATTCTTTAGAAAATCAACAGTGGTTTTAGTATAATTATTCCGAGTAGCTTTAGCTTCTACATACTTAGATACATAGTCTACAGCAAGTACTATATAACAATTCCCAAAGGATGAAACGAAAGGACCCATATAGTCTAATCCTCATACATCAAAAATTTTACAAACATGAATAAGATTAAGGGGCATTTCATTTCTACGACTTAAATTACCAACACGTTGACACTTTTCCCAGGATTTACAAAACATATAAGTGTCACAAAAAATGTTAGGCCTAAAGAATCCACATTCCAAAACTCTATGCGCATTTCGCTTATGACCAAAATGGCCTCCGCAATAGTAAGAATGACAAAAGTTAAGTATAGAATTTACCTCGCTTTCTGCTATACAATGTCGAATTACCTGATTGAAACATTGTTTCCATAAATATGGATCGTCCCAAATGTAAAATTGGGATTCACATTTAATTCGACTAATCTTGGAACGTGACAAATCTGAAGGTAAAACCCTCGTGGCTAAATAGTTTACCATATCTGCGTACCATGGGTAAATTAATTATGCCGCAAATAAGTTTTCCTTAGGGAACTCATCTTTTAGTGGCGCATCATCTTTTGTGGTAGGTAATCGGCTTAGGTGATTAGCGACTAAATTCTCGCATCCTTTTTTGTCTTTGATTTCCATATTAAACTCATGTAGGAGTAGAATCCAACGTATTAGGCGTGGCTTCGTCTCCTTCTTACCCAGCAAATACTTCAAGGCTGCATGATCAGAAAAAACAATTATTTTAGTTTCCAAAAGCTATGAACGAATTTTTTCTAAAGCGAACACAATTGCAAATAATTTTTTTCCGTAGTCGAATAGTTTCGCTGAGTTGCATCCAAAGTTTTGGATGCATGAGAGATGACGCATGGCTTTTTTCCTATCTTTTGTCCAAGTATAACACCTACGCTCTAATCGTTTGCGTCGCACATGATTATAAAGAGATAATCCCAATTTGGCCGTTGTACAATAGGTGCCAAAACCAGCTTTTCTTTAGGATATAGAAGGCGTTTTTGCATTCCTGATCAAAGTCAAAGGTCCTATTCTTTTGTAACAAGTTACAAAATAGTTGAGCTACCTTGGAAAAGTCCTTGATGAACCTCCAGTAAAAACCTGTATGATAAAGAAACGAGCAAACTTCCCTCACAGTTGTCAGGTATGGGAGTGAGCGAAAAATATCGGTCTTAGCTTTATCAACAACAATACCATTGGATGAAATAATGTGGCCTAAAATTAAGCCTCTATCAACCATAAAATGGTATTTTTTATAATTTAACACAAGATTAAATTCTATGAATCGCTTCAGGATTTTTGTTAAATTTATTAAACACGCAGCAAAAGAATTACCATAAACCGTGAATTCGTTTATAAATACTTTAATTCCTTTCTCGATGTAATCAGAAAATATGCTTACCATACACCTCTGGAACGTAGTTGGCTCGTTACAGAGCCCTAATGGCATCTAATGATAGGCGAATGTGCTGAACATACATGTAAAAGTGATTTTTTCTTGATCTTCAGGTGCCACGGGTCTTTGGAAGAAACTTGAAAACCCATCAAGACAACAATAGGGAGATTTTCTGGATAATCTTTCTAACATTTGATTGATAAATAGAAGTAGAAAATGATCTTTTCTAGTTAAAGAGTTCAACTTCATGTAATCGATACAAACTCTCCACCCATTCTGAACATGAGTGAGGACTAGTTCGCCTTTTGATTTCTCAACCACCGTGACTTCCATTTTTTAGGGACCACATGGATCGAGCTTACCTAGTTACTGTAAAAAATTACGTAGATCATATCAGCATTGAGAAGCTTCTTGATCTCCTCTTTAACCAACTCTATCATAAAAGGGTTTAGGCACCTTTGACCTTCTCGAGTTGGCTTTGTATATTCTTCGACTTTAATTTTGTGTATGCAAGTCGAAGGACTAAGTCCTTTGATGTCAGCGATCATCCACCTTATCGTTTCTTTATAGGTTTTTAGGACTTGCACTAAATCCTCTTATTCCGCCTTGGAAAGCTTGTTTGAACTTATAACTGGAAAAATGGTCATATATCCCAAAAATGCATACTTCAAGTACTCTGGTAGTGGTTTCAATTCAATCATTGGTGCCTGCAAAATTGAAGGTAAAAGTTTAGTTTTTGAAGGTTTTAAGCGTAAATTTAACTCAACATCAAAAACATTTTCTAATTCTATCGATATATCAGCTCCATCATATATATCCCTGCATAACTCATTAGAAAAATTATACCCAATATACTTATCAAAAAAAGGTTTAATTATATAAATAAAGCTAACATTCTCCATAGAATTAGGATATTTCATGGCTTTGTAGACATCAAACTTTACTACTTTGCATCAAACTCCATAGTGAGTATTCCGCTTCGAACGTCAATTTTCGTTTACGTCGTACTCAGGAATGGTCTTCAGAGTAGAATTTTAGAAGAACTATTTGATCGATCATCCTCAATATCGATGATGTAGAAGTCGGCCAGAAACATCAATTTATTTACCTTTACGAAAACATTTTCCTGGACCTCTTCCAGATACACCATTGATCTATCAGCTAGCTGAATGACCACATATGTCTCTTTCAAAGGACCCGCGTTAAGTAGTTTAAAAATAGATAAGAGCATGACATTAATTTAAGCACCTAAATCGCACATAGCTTTTTGAATTCCCTCATTACCGATTTTACAAGGAATAGCAAATATACCTTGGTCCTTGCACTTTGGTGGAATTTTTTTTGAATTACCGCAGAAATATTCTCACCCAAATTTATTTTTTCATTCCCGAAGAGCTTTTTCTTGTTTGTACAAAGATCATTCAAAAATCTCGCATACCTCGAAACTTGTTTGATTGCGTAGAGGAGTGGAATATTGATTTTGATCTTCCAAAACACGTTGAAAATCTCATTTTCTTCGCTTTCTTTGTTGCGCTTAGTAAGTCTTCCTAGGAATGAAGGAGGCACGACATACAACGATGGCACGAGAGGCTCTACGAGTGGTCTTGGTTCTACTTTCTCTTTTTTGCGTTTGGCATTAGCACTATTATTGGATCCAGATTCGGTGACAGCTCTGTTACGTAAGGTAATGACACACGTATTTTGTCTCAGATTTGGTTCTGTTTGAGATGGTAGCTTTCTTTAAAATTCTAGTCGGTCCCACCATTTGCGCGAGCTGACTAATTTGCTTGTCAAGTTATTGAAAGTAGGCCTCGGTCTTTTGTTGAAATTTTTTTATACTGATTGCTAGACTTTCCACTATGGCCTCTAGAGATGACTTATAGGGTTGATGTTGTTGAGGCATAGACGGGAGCGATTGATACTATTGATTGTACTGAGGATTTAATGTATAACTAAAATTCAAATAGTTTCTCTATTCGAGATTATATGTGTTCGAGTGAGGGTTGTATCACCTTTGAAGAGCTCTTTGGAAGTTCTCTACGGTATCTATATGTGTTGTAGTATCTTCTTGAAGCATCAGGCAACAGTCATTCGTATGATCGGGCAGGGTACATATGCAAGCCTGACTTATTTTACCTGCAAGCAAGGTATCAATTGCATTAGTAAGTTTATCAATTTTTGCTTCAATAGATGGTGTACTTATCTTATAAACCCGTTTAGTGGGTTCATTATCGGGTAGAATTGTTGGGCATTAGCAACCATTATTGAAATCAACTCTCTAGTCGTACGAGGAGTCAAGTTAACAATAGCTCTTCTGCTTGTCACATCATAGTTTTCATTTTCACTAGAAGCAGCCCTTCAAAGAAGTATTGCATGAGGTTTTGTTCGTCAAACCGTGTTGCAGGCAACTAGTGTATAGCTTATTGAATCGTTTCTAGTAATCATATAACGATTCATTATCTTTTTTTTCGAATCCTCACAATGCTTCCCCTTAGTTCTCTTACTCTAGCCGCAGGAAAAATCTTTCAAGAAACAAGCGAGAAATATTAACCCATGTATCAACTGAACCAGGAGGTAATAAAATAACCATTCTTTGGATGCATCAACTAAAGAAAAAAGAAAAGCACGGAGTTCAATTTGATATTCGGATACTCCCTATGGTTTCATACTCAGGCAAACCATATAAAACTCTTTTAGATGATTGTGCAAGTTCTCGTTTAAAACCCGTAGAAGGTAGGCATAAGATGAATTAAAATCGTCTTTAACTCGAACGGTGTTTTTCCATTTAGGAACGTGATGTACAATGGCCGCTGCTCGTCGGGCGCTGCTGTAATGACCTGGGTTTTGGGACCTGAGTGTCAGGCTAACCCGAGGCATGGGCCTCGCGTTTGGGTTATGATGTTGTGCCTTATAAACCTTTATGGGTTTGTGTCTAGTTGGGTTTGGGTTTGGAAGATGGCATAAGGGCTTTTGAGTAATTGTGTTGGGGTAAAAGGGGGAGAGAGGGTTTAATTTCTGTACAATACAGAATGTGGAGAGAAGAGAGTTGTTATCAGCTTTGGGGGATCTATCTTTTGAGGTAACTAATGTTGTTTTTGGTGGAAAGAAGGGTTTTGGTGGGGGTTTTAGGTTGAGAGCGAGAATGGTAATTTCATCCCCAATTCTTGTTGTTGAATCGTCCTTTAAGCTTCTTTTAATTTCTCAACCTGTTGTAACTCGTTTACAACGTCTACTTGTAGTTAAAGAGGTTGAAGAGCATTCAAAGGCCCAAGGCAAGAAAAATGATTGAGGTGAAGGTTGAGGTTGGAGTTTTTTTTTAGCTTGTAATCCGAGGTTAGTACACTTTTAACTTCTGTGTGTTCATGTATATCATCATTTTGCTATGCTTGCTTGAATTGTGATGTTTTGGATAAGTTAGAGCTTGGTTGGTCATCCATGGCAAAACTTGTAATTGTTGATGTTTAAGGGTAAAAATTGTTAGAAACTCACCTAACGACTCTTCCTAATTGGTAGAAACTGTTAGATTATTCGATAGAGTTTGAGTCCTTATGTAAATAGTAGTTTAAATTAAAGTTTAAAGATAGAGTTAGAGTCCTCATGTAAATAGTAGTTTAAATTAAAGTTTACTTCCTAAAAGATAGAGTTAGATGTCTTGTGTACTTAGGAGTCCTAATTGTAATTAAAGTCCAATACTTGAGTCTATAAATTCACTGTAAAAGGATGTAATTTTTGGAAAATATTCAATAACAGAAAATCAATTCTGTTTTCTTCTTCTTTTCTGCAGAAATTTAAATTCTGCTTTATTTTTATGCGTTAATTAGTTTTTCCCTAAAGCTAGAAAATTGCTTTTCTACATGGTATCAGTCTAACATCGATCCTAGTTAGAATTCTTAATGGGATCCCCTTCGACAACCTTTGAGATGCTATCCATAGCAGAGCAAGCTGCTGGATTGGAGTTTTTTCCAGAAATTTTAGGTTCGACAGTAACCTGTGAAGCAGATTTAGCCTTCGTGGAGGATACAAGCATACATAATACTTGTTCTCCTACTGCACTTTTTTCTACCAAAGGTGCATCAGCATGGATCATCGACTCTGGAGCATCTGATCACATGACTGGTAACAGGGAATTATTCCTTAGTTTTTCAGATTCATCTTCTACAAGTTCTATTAAAACAGCCGATGGCTCTTTATCTCCTATCAAAGGAAGTGGCTCGGTCCTCATTAACGATAATTTGTTGCTTGAAGATGTTTTGTTTGTGCCTAATCTCGTCTGCAATCTCATCTCTGTTAGTAAACTCTCCAAGAATTTGAAGTGTTCATTACAGTTTACTGAATCTGGTTGTTTTTTGCAGGCAATGAATTCGAGGAAGATGCTTGGCACTGCTAGCTTGCAAAATGGTCTTTATGTCCTCGGAAATCAACCATCTACCCTACCAAATACTTCTTGCTCTTTGACTTCTTTAGGGCAAATTAATAATATAATGTTATGGCATTTTAGGTTAGGGCATCCTAATTTTCATTATCTTGCTAAATTATTCCCTAAATTATTTGTTAATAGAAAACCAAGTTCTTTTAAATGCCATATATGTCATCTCGCTAAGCAGACAAAAGCATCCTATTTACCATCTTCCTACAAACCTTCCCAACCTTTTTCATTAATTCATAGTGATGCTTGGGGTCCTTCTCGAGTGAAGAATGTAACTGGTAGTAGGTGGTTTGTCAATTTTATTGATGATCATAGTAGAACAACTTGGGCATATTTGTTAAGGGATAAATCTGAAGTAGCCTCTGTTTTTGAGAAATTTTACAATATGGTTGAAACCCAATTTGGAAGTAAAATTCAGATCTTCAAATCTGATAATGGGAGTGAATATTTTACCAAGTCCTTGGGGGAATTTTTTAACAAAAAAAGGGATTGTTCAACTTAACACTTGTGTGGATACACCACAACAAAATGGGGTTGCAGAAAGGAAAAATAGGCATTTGTTGGAGGTAACTAGGTCTTTGATGTTCACTAGTAATATTCCTAAGTATTTGTGGGGTGAGGCTTTGTTAACTGCAACCTATCTCATTAATCGAATGCCCAGTAAGGTTTTGCAATACAGAACACCTAGAGCTGTTTTTTTGGAGAGTTACCCCAATTTTAAGCCTTTGTCCTCTATTCTCCCTTTCAAAGTTTTTGGTTGCACTGTGTTTGTGAAAGATTATGTTCCCTCTAGGTCAAAACTTGACCCCAGATCCTTGAAGTGTGTTTTGGTCGGGTATTCTTCACTTAAGAAGGGCTACAAATGTTATCATCCTCCTTCTCAGAAATTTTTTACTTCCTTGGATCTCACCTTTTTTGAACAGAACCTTATTTCCCTGCTGGCTGCAAATCGGGGAGAATTGTGATGTTTTTCACCTCCTACCAATCAGGTTTATCCTTCTTTACCTTTGAGTTATTACCTACTAATAATCCTTTGTTATTTGAACCCCATACTCCTTTAAACCCTTCTACTTCTTCACCTATTATTACACCTACAGCTTCTCATCCTTCACCTATTGTTACTACTCCTCAGAATTCACCCAAACCTTCCTCACAAACCCCTCAGCCTCCTAAGCAATTGAAAGTTTATACCAGAAAATAGAAAACTATTCCAGACTGTTTTGTAATCGACACTTGCCGAGAATTGGACTTGAATTCAGTTGCCAATGAAAATGATGGAGGTAATGTTCTAGCCGAGATTCCCTCTCATTTACTTGAATTTGATTATTTGCCTATTGCTAAAAGGAAAGGGGTAAGACAATGTACAAAACACCCCATTCAGAGGTATGCTGCTTATGGTAATCTAATGTCATCATTTAAGGCTTTTACAGCTTGCTTAGATAAAGAACAGATACCTAACACTATTGAGGAGGCTCTAAAAGATTCTAAGTGGAGAAGGGTTGTTAAAGAGGAGATTGAAGCACTTGAAAAGAATGATACTTGGACCATTACAGATCTTCCACAAGGCAAGAAACCAGTCGGATGCAAATGGGTATTCGCCATAAAATACAACTCTGATGGCAGTATACAGAGGTATAAAGCAAGGTTGGTGGCCAAGGGTTTTACTCAAACCTATGGAATTGATTATAATGAGACCTTTGCTTCTATAGCTAAACTAAATACAGTTAGAGTTCTCTTAAGCTTGGCTGTAAACAAGGACTGGAAGCTTCATCAACTTGACATTAAGAATGCCTTTCTTAATGGAAAATTGGAAAAAGAAGTGTACATGAGAGTGCCTTCGGGCTTGAAGTCGATAAAAGGAGATCAGAAAGTTTGCAGACTTAATAAATCCATCTATGGTTTGAAGCAGTCACCTAGAGCCTGGTTTGACAGATTCACCAAGGTGATTTTAGAAAATGGATACAAACAATCCTTGGCAGATCACACTCTCTTCATTAAGGTAACCTCTAGCAATAAAAGGGTTATTTTAATATTATATGTGGATGACATTATTACGGTGGTGATGATGATGAAGAGATAAGTCACTTGAAAGGGTTGTTAAATACACAGTTTGAAACAAAAGACCTAGGAAAGCTCAGATACTTTCTAGGCATGGAGGTTGCTAGGTCGAGCAAAGGTCTAGTGATAAACCAGAGAAAATATGTTCTTGATCTACTTAATGAAGCAGGAATGTTGGGATGCAAACCAGTTGACACTCCCATGGAAGCAGGCTTAAAATTCAATAGAGAGGACACAAGCCCTAAAAAGCTGATAAGGGTAAATTTCAGAGGTTAGTGGGAAAATTGATTTATTTGTCATTAACTGGACGGACATTGTTTTTCCATTAATATTATCAGTCAACACATGACTGATCCAAGGGAAGATCACATGGAAGCTGCAATTAGAATTTTGAGATACTTGAAAGGGGGACACGAGCATGGATTGCTATTTAAAAAGACTCAAGAAAGGATTGTTCAGATTTATTTGATTCAAGTTGGGCAAACGAATCGACGAGAAAGGAGATCAACTAGTGGTTCTTGCTCCTTTGTTTGGGGAAATCTAGTGACCTGGAGGAGTAAGAAACGAACAGTTGTATCTAGAAGCAGTGCTGAAGCAGAATATATGGCTTTAGCATTGGGAATGTGTGAAGGAATTTGGTTGTTAAAGCTATTGAAGGAGCTAAATGTGGACCAAGATGAGAAGTTTGAGATTTTTTGTGATAATCAGTCCACCATACAAATTGCTCGAAATTCAGTCCACCATGATAGGACTAAACATGTGGAGATTGACAGGCATTTATCTCAAAAAAGATTACTAATGGGACAACTTCTTTATCTTATGTTCCTACAGAAGAACAAGTGGCAGATGTACTTACAAAAGCACTACCAAAAGCTTCTTTCGACAAGTTTCTATTCAAGCTGGGATTATACAATGTATATTCTCCAACTTGAGGGGGAGTGTTAGATTATCCGATAGAGTTAGAGTCCTTACGTAAATAGTAGTTTAAATTAAAGTTTAAAGATAGAGTTAGAGTCCTCATGTAAATAGTAGTTTAAATTAAAGTTTACTTCCTAAAAGATAGAGTTAGATGTCTTGTGTACTTAGGACTCCTAATTGTAATTAAAGTCCAATACTTGAGTCTATAAATTCACTGTAAAGGGATGTAATTTTTGGAAAATATTCAATAACATAAAATCAATTATGTTTTCTTCTTCTTTTCTGCAGAAATTTAAATTCTGCTTTATTTTTATGCGTTAATTAGTTTTTCCCTAAAGCTAGAAAATTGCTTTTCTACATAAACGTTTTGGGACTAAACCATGGAGGTTAAGGGTGTGATTGGTGAATTCCTAAGCTCTAGGTTCTAAATCGGGGCTCGAGTACCGGTATGGGGTGGCTGCGTATCGGTACTCCTTTGTATTTTGGAAGGTAGGTTGTGAGGGGCGTACCGATATGCCTTTTCGTATATCGATATCCCTCGTATGATTAGAATTTTAGTAGCCCTTTGGCGTATCAGTACGCTATGGGTGTATCGGTACCCACTATTACACCGCCTAGAAAGGCTTTGTGTACCGGTACGCTAGGGTAGGCCTATCAGTATGGGTAAGGATCGGTACGGGGTAATCCCAGTATCGATATTGAGTGTCGATACGGAACGAAGCGTATCGGTACAGCATAGGGGCCAATTCTTTCGAAGCTAAATTGAGTATCGATACTTATGGTAGAGTATCGATACTTATGGTGGAGTACCGATACTCACTTTGGAGTATCGATACTCGCAGGGTAATCTGCCCAAGTTTTTATATTTTGAGTTCGGGGGTTCTATAAATTGTGGCTAAGATACTAATGGGTCTATTATGATGTAAAATGTCTCGTAAAACCAAGAATGTGTGTTTCTTCTTGCTTATATGGATTAAATGGCTAATAGAGTATTAAAATAAGAGTAAATTGCTCAGGTTAGCAAATTTTATAGATCATTGGTGGATCATTTGAGGTTGTGCTAGGTAAGGGCACTTGTTTTATTTGATTCATTGTTTGGTGGGATTCGAATACCCAGTGAGTGATGTTGCAACACATGAAGGCCATCCGACGTGAGATTCTGAGTGATAAAATGAAGGTCATCCGATGTGAGATTCTGGGTGATGACATTTGCTCGATGTGAGATTCTAAGCCCTGCTCGATGTAAGATTTCGAGCGAAGACTCGATGTGTGATTCTGAGCATGGGTGGGTTCCTCAGTGTCGGGTGACATTGGGCCTCACTTCTGTTTGTTTATTTATATGTTGATGTTGTTAAGGTGCTGGTTGTTCTATAGCATGTGTTTAGGCGGTTATGGTAGCGCCATTGCTTTATCCTATCATGACATCATATTTCGTAGCTTGTTCTTAATTATGATTCACCTGAAGCATGGTCGAGTGGTTGTGTATCCACTGAGCTTTGTTAGCTCAGCGTTCGAAATCGTTGTTTTCGTTTGCAGGTTTGTAGGTTTGGCTTGTTTGCTTGGGGGAGTACCATCAGTGACAGATTCCAGTGCCTCGCCTCCACAGAGTACAATATTTAGGTAGTTAGGCTATGTATTCGAAGGAACCTATTGTATTTTTAACTCGTATTTAGATTTTAAAATAATCGAGCAAATATTTTATTTATATAATTTTTTAAATGAGCTTTATTGTACGTGTTTCAATTATTATTTATATTTTATTGGATTGAAATCAAATGGATTTTGGAGTTTGATGGTGGTTTGGGCTAAACCAAGTTAAAATTTTATGGTAATAGTTTGGGCTTAAGGCCCAAATGTGACATCCGAGTCGAGGGTGTTACATTTAGTGGTATCACAGCCTAGGTTTAACCGGTTCTAGGAAAACCCTAAGGTGGTTAGGATTCGTGAATAGGTGTCTAACGAATACGAGCCCTTGTGTCTAAGTTGTACTCTTTCAATACTAGAATATGGATGATGTGTCATGTGTTTGCGTGTGTCGCTGGTTGTGATATTAAGATAGATTCGATCGCAGTCGTGGGGGTCGTGATGATGGCTGATTTCTTTGAGGATGATTATGAGATTGGAGTTTATCTTAGACGTTAAGGTTGGGTTATGAAGGAATGAAAGAGTGAGGGTGTGCCCTCCTCTCATCGCTTGAGAAGTAATCATGGTTATGTGTCGTAAGTTGCCTTAAAGACTTGAGTTCGTAGCGAAAACCTCCAATGGCGAGATTTTACGTGTTGGTGGATGACCCTTATGAGCTGGAATTAAGAGGACTTGCTTTTGATCGACCAGTGGTGGAATGTCAACCGAGGGTCCCTCTATTTATAGAAAAAAGGTCTTTGATGGTAGGTACCATGTGGTGGGGATATGGTACAACTGATAGACATGTGTTTCTGTTTAATGTGGAGAGGTACTTGATGGTTATGAGGTTCCAAGTACACTCTTAGTAAGTCGAATGCTTAGGGATTCGAGGAACGTGTGCTTGCTACAAATCGATTACAGTAATGGTGCTAATGACATCGTTGAAATTGTGAAAGGCAATACTAGAATAGGGCTCGAGGATGAACGTTTAATAGACTCTATAGAGTTATCTTTTTAAGGAGTTGTTATAATCTTGGTCATTGGTTATTTGTTCATACGAGTTAGTTTGAGATGTCAAGTGTCGTGTTAGAAGCTCGAGGTTCGTAGAGAACTGAACCCTTGGTTGAGAATGATGAACTACCACCTTTATAATGTAGTTCAGGCTAGTTGGTTGAGTGGCGCGAGACAACCAAGAAAGTCGCAAAGAGAGTTATGTTTCTTAAATGGGAGAGATAATGTTACGAATGAAAGAATATTGAATGGTATGAGGAAGAATGATCTGAATGAGCAAACAACTGGTTAAAAGACACTAAGATAATTCTGAGGAAGTTGTGAAGTAGTCTTGGAAGTGATCTTGATTGTAATGTTCCCTTCATAAAGGCAATGTGTACGGGTGGTGGAAGATTGTTGAATTAGGAGCTCAGCTCGCATTCCTAACAAGGTATATCTTCTAGGTTGAGTCCAAAGAGAAGTACGTTAGTGAGGTTCGCTTGGGTGAGATAAGAGACCAATTTTGGTATTTGATTCAGATTGTTAAGACAGAGTTTGAATATAAATAAGATTCTCTACGATTGAGCCGTTATGCCCTACAGTTAGTTACTACCGAAGAGTAAATGTGTATGAGGTTTAAACTTGGATTAGAGAACCACCTATAGATACGTATAATAGCGGGTTCACTTGGGGATATTTTCAGGGTTGGATGATCGTGGGAAGGCACCCAAATAACTTTAGGGTCAACATTGAGTCAGTTTGAGGATTTCATAGACCGCGTTGTGGGGACCTAAAACATCATGAAATTCTTTTCAGGTTTTATTATGAGGTTTCTTGCTTAATGGAGATTAAAGAGAATTGCTACAGATCAGCTACCGAGGGTTGGTCAGAAATCTATATTGAGGGTATTTAGAGGGTTCTCAATTTTTGCTTAAACGAGGAGTGTTGATTGTTCGGTCGGAGCATCTCTTCTACTGGTTCATGAGCGTTATGGCCGACATTGCCTTAGGGTATACAGCTGGTTGAGAAAGTTTTTATGAGTGCCAAACATCGGGTTGCATAATAAAGGATTGCCAAGTTATAGATGAGTGTGCGTCCGTTTAATCTCTGAGATCGAATTTTTCTTGGCGTAGTTAGGGTTCTTTGAGAGGCGGTACTAGACCATTGTCAGAGTATCAGGATGAGAGTCACGTGAGACCCACCGTTGAAGTTATTGCGTGAGCTTTTATTAGATAGTTGTCATTTGGGTCATAAATGATAAACTTTCTACTGAGGATGTACCGGATGAGGATGTCTTATTTTGATTCTTGGTTCGTTGATAACGGTCTAAGTTCTTGTTCTACCGTGACGATGCTTTTCATTGAGGGAGTTTTATGATAAGTTCTTCGAAGTGGATGTCGGTTTAGTAAATTGTGGATTTATAAGTGTTGGTAGGTAAGAGTTTCACCATGGGTAGTGAGTACGGATTGAGAGTAACAGTTCTTTTGGACTCGTTGAACTCACTCTTGGTATAGGTGGTAGTGTTAGTACGATGTGTGGTTTGTTTCCAAGTAAGATTCTCGATATTGGGGTTAGAATGAATCAGTTGTTGGTGATGTGCGCGAAGAATCTTTATCTCTCTAGCTTGTGTGTCATGTTCTTGTAATGATAGTTTAAGGTGAGCCTCGTAGACTATAAAACGTTCTTAGTCCGTGTAGTTAATGCCCGGTTGAGAGTCTGTAGTTTTACACGGTGGATGTGTAAGAGAATTTTGGTATGCCCTTTATGGATGAGTGAGCTATCCTCTTGGTCGTGAATTAGAACCCATGATAGGAGATACGTCGAGTTCAGTAATTGCATTTATCATCTTATAGCTTGGAATCAACATAACTTCTTGCGTAATGACTCATTGGAGGAGAGTTTTTACAGGCGATGTCGCCAAGAGATTCAACTTGGGATATACGTGTGTTGGTATGACAAGGCATTGGTTGTTGTGGGCCAATGTATAACGATTGAGGATCGTTTACTATTCTCCAAGATTGAGAATCTTGTTAATGTCAAAGAGTTTTGAGATTCTGTAAGGTCGTTCAGACGTTGGGCCTTGTAAATCGAAGGTTTTAGGGAAATTGTGATAAGGATTGGGTTTAATGCAATGGTTGGGCTTACGTGGGTACTGTTATAAACTCAAGTTTGATGTTTTAAGGGTTGCTTTATCGGGTATAAAGTGGATTGTTTCCTACACGGTAATCAGTGAGAAGTTCTTCTGAGTATCTTAGTTGAAATGTCATCTTTTGGCTATGGTGGAGTGGAATTGGATCCTCGTATTATAACAGATTTTATTGAAAGAACATCTTTGAAAATTTTTGAGGGCTTGTTAAAGTTTTGGCACAATCGTTAGTAAGAATTAGGTGGTTGGCTTAGAAGAAGATGTTCGGACCGTTGAGGATTGTTTGGTGGGTTCAATCCCTAGTAGAGCTTGTTTGAGGTATCAATTTCCTTTTAGAACCAAAATGGCTCGACTGGTGGAATCGTTTGATCATGGATTCATATCTATTTTTGAGGTAGTGGGTTCAGGTAAATGAGGTGTTAAGCTCCGTCTTAGTTAACCAAGTCGAGGGAGAAGGTGTTGATTTCAAGATAGTTGGTGGTAGAACTTGATTGATAGAGTTCGCCAGTTCTTGAACACGTGAATCATGATGTTAATAGTTGAAGAAGTCCCCGGTAATGTACCTTCGAAAAAGTGTCACGTTCTGAACGCGGAAGAGGGTTGAGTTTGAGAGTTGGAAGTGCGAAAAATAGTAAAAAGGTTGATATTCGTGATGCGATGCCTTTCAGAGTGAGTTTGGTGGAGTGATGTCTGATAGTGATGTTGTGGTTATCTGTTGTCGTTTTGATCTTAGGTTCGTTATGAGTTTATCTCTGGAAGTTAGGAATGAATCGTTGAAGAGTCTTGTGTAGAGTTGAGAATTTATGTTAAAAGTGTTGCATATGAAAGTATTGTGGAGAAAACCTAGGGTCGTGTGGCATGTGTGGTCGAGAGGAAGGTTAGATCTTCAGCAGTTGTATCTCTCTCCCTCGATTAAATTTCGAGGATGAAATTTTCATTAAAGAGGGGGGGTTGTAACAACCCAGGTTTTGGAACCCGAGCATCGGGCTAACTCGAGGCATGGTCCTCGCATTTGGGTTATGGTATTGGGCCTTATAAACATTTTTGGGCTTGTGTCTAGTTGGGTTTGGGTTTAGAATATGACATGAGGGCTTTTGAGTAATTGCGCTGAGGGAAAAGGGGGATAGGGGGTTTAATTTCTGCACAATGCAAAATGTGGTGAGATCATCACCCTTATTCCTCTCATCATTTCCCAAAATCTCTTCTCCTACCCAAATCCACAACATCGAAGGTTGGATCTTTGAGGTTTGTTGTAGGAATCTCGTTTAGCATCTTAAAGGAGTTGTTATCAGCTTTGAGGGGTCTATCTTTTGAGGTAACTAATGTTGTTTTTGGTGGAAATAAGGGTTTTGGTGAAGGTTTTAGGTTGAGAGCGGGAATGGTAATTTTAGCCCCAATTCTTGTTGTTAAATCATCATTTAAGCTTCTTTTAATCTCTCAACCATGTTGTAACTCGTTTACAACGTCTCCTTGTAGTTAAAGAGGTTGGAGAGCATTTAAAGGCCCAAGGCAAGAAGAAAGCTTGAGGTGGAGGTTGGGGTTTCTTTTTAGCTTGTAATTCGAGGTTAGTACACTTCTAACTTCTGTGTGTTCATGTGCATCATCATTTTACTATGCTTACTTGAATTATGATGTTTTGTATAAGTTAGAGCTTGGTTGGTCATCCATGGCAAAACTTGTAATTATTTATGTTTAAGGGTAAAAATGGTTAGAAACTCACCTAATAACTCTTTATAATTGGTAAGAACGTTTTGGGACTTAACCATAGAGGTTAAGGGTAGGATTGGTGAATTGTTGAGCTTTAGGTTTCAAAATCGGGGCTCGAGTACCGGTATTGGGTGGTTGCGTATCGATACTCTTTTGTATTTTGGAATGTAAGTTGTGAGGGGCGTATCGGTACTCCTTCCCGTGTATCGGTACCCCTCGCTTGATTAGAATTTTAGTAGCACTTTGGCGTACCGGTACACTATGAGCGTACCGGTACCCACTATTACACCGCCTAAAAAGGCTTTGTGTATCGGTACGCTAGGGGAGGCGTATCGGTACGGGTAAGGATCAATACGGGGCGATCGCAGTATCGATATTGAGTACCGATACAGAACGAAGCGTATCGGTACAGCATAGGGGCCAATTTTTTGGAGCTAAATGGAGTATCGGTACTCATGGTGGAGTATTGATACCTAGAGGGGAGTACTGGTACTCACTTCGAAGTATCGATACTCATTGGGCAATCTGCCCAAGTTTTTACATTTTGAGTTCGGGGGTTCTATAAATTGTGGCTAAGGTACTAATGGGTCTCTTATGATGTAAAATGTCTCGTAAAACCAAGAATGTGTGTTTCTTATTACTTATATGGATTAAATGGCTAATAAAGTATTAAAATGAGAGTAAATTGCTTGAGTTAGCAAATTTTAGAGATTCTTGGTGGATCATTTAAGGTTGTGCCAGGTAAGGGCACTTGTTTGGTTTGAGTCTTTGTTTGGTGGGATCTGGATACCCAGTGAGTGAGTGTTGCAACACATGAAGGCCATCTGATGTAAGATTCTGGGTGATGAAATGAAGACCATCCGATGTAAGATTTCGAGCCCCGCTCAAAGTGAGATTTCGAGCGAAGACTCGATGTGAGATTCTGAGTACACCGCTCAATGTGAGATTCCAAGCAGCTTGATGTAAGATTTCGAGCATGGGTGGGTTCCCCAGTGTCGGGTAACATTGGGCCTCACTCCTGGTTTGTTTATTTATATGTTGATGTTGTTGAGGTACTGGTTGTTTTATAGCTTGTGTTTAGGCGGTTATGGTAGCGCCATTGCTTTATCCTATCATGACATCATATTTCACAGCATGTTCTTAATTATGATTCACCTGAAGCATGGTCGAGTGGTTGTGTATTCACTGAGCTTTGTTAGCTCATCGTTCGGAATTGTTGTTTTCATTTGCAGGTTTGTAGGTTTGGCTTGTCTGCTTGGGGGAGCACCATCAGTGACAGATTCCAGTGCCTCGCCTCTACAGAGTATAGTACTTAGGTCTTTGGGCTATGTATTCGTAGGAACCTATTGTATTTTGTAACTCGTATTTGGATTTTAAAATAATCAAGTAAATATTTTATTTATGTAAATTTTTAAATGAGCTCCATTGTACATGTTTCAATTATTATTTATATTTTATTGGATTGAAATCAAATGGATTTTGGAATTTGATGGTGGTTTGGGCTAGACCAGGTTAAAATTTTATGGTAATGGTTTGGGCTTAAGGCCCAAATGTTGCATCCAGGTCGAGGGTGTTACAGCTGCAGCGAGCTGTCAGATGGTCTACTCGGCCATGTCTTCCGATTCATTATCTTCAAATGAGAATATAGCTTCGGTTTTAAGAGTTTTTACGTCAAAGTCAGGTACTGATGATGCTTGTTGTTGTCTTCTGCATCGAAGGGTTTCTCCTTGCAATCTTCTAGCAAGCATTTTGATTTCCGGTTCGTAGGTTAGTTCTTCGGGTAACGATCTGGTCATAGATTAAAACAAGAAACAATTAGTAATTTTACCGAAGTCCCTGGCAACGACGCCAATTTGAAAAGTGTTGAAATTGTTAAATAATTATATTCCTAATCTCTAATAATTAATAATGAAAAGTAGTATAGAGAAATAGGGTCGATCCACAAGGACTAGGAAAATTGACAGTTTCGCTTCTTGGTTCGATTGATTTGCAAAAACAATAAAATGGGGAATTTTAGAGATAACAGAGATAAAAAAATAACTGATAAATGAAAATGTAAGATTGTAAGTAATTTAATAATGATGAGATATTCCTAAGCTTTGCTAGCCTCAATTTTGATCGATCATCGAAATAGATTTTCCCTTATTGATAGTACGATAGTTACATCCAACAGGGCCCAACCCCTACAGCTAACTCTTCTCTTCGGTTAACCGAGATTTCCAAGGCTATCTCCGAAATCTGATCCTTGTTGGTCTAACCACGTCTATCGTTGTTAGCACCAAGTTACTTTGAGTACTGGAAGAGCCCAACTCGAGTTATGGTGTCCCATAGAGAATCGAACTCGATCTTGATTCCCCTTAAATGACCGTACTAAATTTGTTCACAAGAAGTAGAATTACGACCAACCGATTTGACTTCCAAATCGTAAGTTAAAATACCTTTAAAATCAACGTCGACTTTTTGAGTTGAAGATGTAGTAACTTTTAAAGGAATGGCCGATTGTCACTCCTAGTTTCCAAAGAATCGAAGAATACTTCTTGGAGTTGTTAAGTGTAAACCCAACTTTCACTGTTAGAATTGAGCCATTGCAAAGCTTTAGGCTAAGTGAAAAAATTAGCTAATGATAGATTGGATCATGCTTAGCATTTGGTATGGAAAAATAAAGAAAGAAATAACGCAAAAGATGAAAAGAAAATAGCTTCTATAGAATTCACCAAGGGAAATACAAATTCCAATCTGAGTTCAAAGGTTGAACCTAGGGGTATTTATACTCGAAAATCCTAACAAGGTAAAAAAAACCCCTAAAAGATAAAACTAAAGCTAAAATATTTAAACTAAAAATCTAAAATTAAATCCAAAGGTTTATCACAAAAGACAAAGATAATAAATTTGAATAGTGTGGCTCAGGTTGAATTCTGGTTTATCTTCTGGATAACCTCATTTTTATCTTCCATGCACTTATCCTCAAGATAATTTTAAATTTGTCTTTAAGATAATGTTGATCTGCCTTCTAGAAGCTGCTGACTGTACCCCGAATTCTGTTGTATCGGACTCAGTTTGCATCATGAATCAGGTCGTGCCCATGACTCATGTCGTGACATCTAGTGAAAATCCAAATTCTGTCTCCATTCATTGATTTTGGGCTGACTTTGTCCAATAAAGCACCTACCAAAATAAAGCAGTTTAGGAGTATATTTTTCAAGAAAAATGAAGAATAAACACATTAAAAATATGCAATATTCTACACTTATCATCTTGCTTATACCTTGTAGATAAAGCGATTCGAACCCGTGTCTCTTAGGATGAACAATATCTGATTTTTTTACTGGAACACTTGTTGGGTTCAAAATATATATATTTAAAAAATAATTAAAGACGAAATAATACAAACTTATAATGACTCAAATCAAAATCGAAATCTTTGAAATTTGAAATTAACTCGAACATGAAATAATAGAAAATTTTTTAAACTCATATCGACACAATCCAGATTGATATGAAACTACAACAAATCAAATCCATTCAAATAAAAGTCATATATATAGTGTGTGAATTAGATTGGGTAATATCTCGAAGATTGAGTTTGAATGTGGGTTTATACGGTGAATGACCTCGAAAACTCGATCTAGGAGCGATGAAATCTATACTCCAAATCTGGTGAAAATTCTGGGTTTCTTCACTTTTTATCATGCACGAGTATTTTAAATTATGGCAGAAATGAAAAGCCTACCCATGATTCAATGAACCAAAAAATTTAAATTAAAGTTGCGGTTGTATTTTCAGTCACATTATGTTTATTGTGGTTGTTGATATAATAAATACTATTGTAATCATTGATTAAGAATATAACAGTAGTATATATTACAATTTTAAGTGATATTAAAATTACTATATAACTGTCATCATTACGATTGCATATGGTTATTTAAATCCTTATCCCAACCAATTCAGAAATAAAGATACTAGTTGAGAAATCCAATATAAAAAGATTTTCTCTTCACTCATTTAATCACTCCCATCATCCATTAATGCCCCCAAGGATCTCTCCTGAGCTTCCTCAGCTTCTTCCATCCATGCAACCATGCAAGAAGAGCATGTCGGGGTTCTCGCTTGTGATCCAACAGCAGTAACCAGGTCCGGCCAGAGTGTTTTCATGTCTGTTTTCCGAACAAAAATCGCCGACCAGTGCCGTTTGATCACCATCACCTGGTGCAGGAATCTGTTGCTCAACGGCCTCTCGGTGTCAGTCTCAGGCCCGGAAGGGGAGAATCAGTACACCTGCAAAGTTGAGCTTAAACCCTGGTATTTCTGGAGAAAACAAGGCTCAAAACACTTGGACATCGACGGCCACGAGGCCTTCGACGTCTTCTGGGACCTCAAAGCAGCCAAATTCAACGGCGAAACCGAACCGAGTTCCGAGTACTACGTCGCCGTCGTCTAGAACAAAGAGGTGGTTTTACTCGTCGGAGATCTAAAGAAAGATGCATATCGGAAAACCGGTTGCAGGCCTACACTTACAGACCCCATTCTAGTGAAAAGAACACGTATTCCGATAATCGGGAGAAAGAAATTCTGTTCGAGAATTAGAACACAAAAAGAGCAAGTTCCATGAGATCTCAATCGAGTGTAAGAACAAGATCTGCAGTGGGGTTGAGCCTGAAATGGAGATGAGAATCGACAACCAACTGGTCCTCCATGTGAAGCATCTGCAATGGAAGTTTAGAGGAAACGGATCCCTGCAAGTAAACCAGACGAGGGTTGAAGTTTACTGGGATGTTCATGACTGGCTTTTCAGTCCTGGGTTTTGGCATGCCGTGTTCATATTCAATCCTGTTCCGTCGTCGTCGTCTCCGAAAGGAAGCGGCGATTCATCGGAGAGGGTTAGTCCGGTTGATTCAGCTGAGTTTTGCTTGTTTCTTTATGCCTGGAACCAGCTTCAATCATCAATGGCGTTGGAATAAGATTGTTGGGGTTACACACATGTTAATGTTAATAGAGAACTTTTAACTTTTATAGCTAAGATATGTGTAACAAAAAAATCAAGGGGAGAAATCAATTTATTGCGAGGTTATTCTTCACCGCTAGTCAAATATAAAATACTATCACAAAACAATTCCAATCTAACTTTTTTTTTCTTTGTTCTTGTTTCATTAGCTGGTCACCACCGCGAATAATTCTTTTGTCTTATTTTTCTTTTATATTTCGTTATTTTTTTTTATTTTTATCTACCTTGTAGCACTAGTACGTTTTTTCTATGCCTTATGGTACGTTTTTCTTCTGTCTCATGACACGTTATCGTTTACAGTTGTGGTGGATCTGCTCGTGAATACGTTTTTCACGATGTTTGCCTCTGATTTGAGGATTGTCAGTAATCTTCAATAGTTTGATCCTTTTTGTGATTCGTTTATCGGTGCAGTTAGATCTGATTTACGAAGCAACCTCCAAGATTATTAGTTTTGCTCATTACTCTTACTTCAATCCTGAAGTGTGTAGTGGATAGAGACAAGAAGTCTTGTTTTCTACTTCTATTCTTCTAGTATTTCGCCTTTATCATTATTTTGCAGCCCACTAGACGTATTTTGCTAGTCTGATATTTGTTTTCTATTTTTAATTTAGATTTATTGTGTTTTTATTTTTCTGCTATAATTTAATTTCTTTTGGATTGTTTCTTTGTTTTAATTTCTAATAAAAAATCAACTGATATATTGTTCCAAAAAAATATAAAATATCACAAATGAAATTTATATGTTGTCATATTTCTTTATATTATTTAGTAAGGGTAATTATTTCATACACCGGCGGTGAAAACTGAAAGTTTCTACAAGCGTCTTAGTTTTATAGTTTGGGGTCTTAGTTTAGAGTGTAGGGTTTATGGGTTTAGGTGTAGGGCTTTAGAATTTAAGGATAATGGTTAAAATTTAGGTTTTAGGGTTATATTTCAGGGTTTATAAGATAAAACCTAAATCCTAACCATATTACTCTAAAAAGTAAACCCCAACCTCTAAACCCTAAACCCTAAATTCTAACCACATCCTAAAATTCTAAACCCCTACACCTAAAACTCTAACCCCTACACCCTAAACTAAGATCCTAAACCCTAAAACTAAGACGTTTGTGAAAACTTTAAGTTTTCACTGCCAGTGGATTGAATATAAATCCATTTAGTAAGTAATTAAAACATACATGATGATATCTGAAATATACTTGTGAAATTTTTTATTTTATTATTAAGTGTACAAAATAAATGTTATTGTTTAAGTTATATTTTACTTTTAAAACTAATTTAATGGTTTTTAATTTTTTTGGTACAAATATTTTATATTTTATGTATTCATATGATAAATATTTAAATTGTTGTTTCGAAAAATATTTAAATCGTTAAATTAAAATAGCAAATGAACAGTAAATGAAACTAAAATTAAGCTGTTTGGGATTCATAATCCAAAAATTACAAATATGCAACCTGTCATCCACATATTTTTTGTGTCTAAATACGGTGTTGGATAGATTTTTTTTAAAAAATTTTGTCATTAGTCATTGTTCTACCTATTATTCAAATATGTGTCATCCACATATTATTCACCATATTGGCCATAAATATATTTTATTTACTATGATTAAATTTGGTATTCTACTCAACTAAATTAATTTTAACTCTTTTAACTTCTATACTTAGTTTAAAGAGATCTTATTTGTCATAGTATTTTGGATTAAATGGAAAATAGATGCTCAAAATATGTATTTTTTTAGCTTTAGGTGCCTAAAGTATTTAAAAAAAATAGGTGTCCAAAGTTAAAATTTTAGGCACCCCAAATATGTCACATGCCAAGCATTGATTGGTTAAAAAAATTTAACACTCATTAACGGTCAGACACCTAAAATTATAACTTTTAAAACTTTAGGCACCTATTTTTACAAAAAATACTTTAGACGCCTAAAGTTCAAAAAATGTATACTTTAGGCACTTATTTTTCATTTAAGCCTAGTAATTTTATAAAAGTGAGCCCGTTAAAGAACAATGCACCATGTAGGTTACCATGAAAGAGAGGTGGTGCACTAGGCACACTTAAATATCAGGTCTTTCATAGAACTAATCTTAGACATGCATTTTCATAACGCTTTCCGATAAATCATTTATGAACTTTCTATTTCTTTAATTAATGTCTCTTTTAATTAAGATCTCTTAAAGAATTATACTTAATACTTTTTACTCATAATAGTCTTATTAAGCAAACACATTTTGGGCTCACTATTACCTTAGTCTTAGTCTTTATACTAGTGGTTTATCTCAATCCATAATATATCCACCAAGTTTTAAAGTCTAACTTAAAGGTTCATTTAAACTAATTCATGTATCATTCTAAGTAGGGGTGTATACGGTTCGGTTTTGGTTTAATTCGGTAAGCTATTTTAGTAACCATCGGTTTTCGGTTCGGTTAACCTCAATTTTCGGTTTTTCCATATTAACGTTAGTTTTTGAAATTTTGTATTTTATTTTAATAAAATAGCTTTATTTGATGACTTTTAAACATTAAAAGTTATAGTTTTAAAGTATTTTTCATAAATATTTATTAAAAACTTATTTTTTAAGTAAAAAATAATAATTAAAAATGCATATATAGTATTGTAAGTATAAAAATCTTATTTTTTCGGTTCAATTCAGTTAACCACGGTTCGTAAACTTATGAACCATAAACCGTCCAAACGCCTCGGTTCGGATCTGTTTTCAGTTTTGTGGTTTTTCGGTTTTACGGTTAACCCTTCAAAAATTTATTTTTTTAACAGATGGTTGAAATAAAACCAATATTTAGACAAGTTCCTTAATTAAGACATCTGTCGATTTTTTATTCTCGCGTCATAAAGCCAATATCTCTTTTTCAATTCAACACTAATTAATATATTTAGTTTGATAAGCAGGTTTCTAATCATCATGTTGTCTTTATAATTTCATAAAAGAAAATTATGAGTACCACATATGTTATAAAGACAAAAAAATACGCATAAAATTTAATATCTTTCTAACCTGCTCTATCTTGCGTTTACACCGATATCAACTAAAAACCCAAAATTTCATCGTGTGTCACTAACCGCTTCACGTATTTCGTGTGCAATTTAAGACCAATGACATTAATAATATCAAATTCCAAAGTAATAAATATTATTGCCTGAATTTTAAATTCTACATATTTAAGACCAATGACATTAATAATATCAACCTTTCATGGACCACTTCTGAATTTAAACCACACTAGGAATATTCGAACACCACCTTTAGGAATTTTACATATGTTTCACATTAAAAACTTAATAAAACACAACTGAAACCATTACTGTCATTATATGCCTTCAGTTTCCTTTCACCTTAAAAACATTTATTGCCTTTAATAAAATAAAATAATATTTATCAAAATAAACCTGCATATTAACAGAACACCTTAATTCTCAATATACAAGCTTTTAAAATAAATAAAAGCATAAAAGATATGTCCCAGTGTCACTTTTAAATGTCTTTATGTTGCATACGAAGGTGTTATCATAAAGGAAAATATTCCTTTTAAAAACTTAAATATTATAACAGTTGAATTATTCAACTTCTTAAATTTAAAATTCTAACTCCTTGATAATAATAGCTCATCAATATAAATTAAAGTGTAATCAAAAGGTACTAAAATAATTGGTGCAATTACCCATACCAAGGTTGCCAAGCAGCACGCAAGAGGATCGGATTGAATTTTATTTATTTTTATTAACACATCCAACATCGTCATAAATTCAGTAGATGGAATTCAGTCATTTTTAACAGCAGTATGGATTCGCTTCTAAATTATTGGAAAATAGACTGCTGCAAAACGAAGCGTTAGCGTTGACCGAAAATAATAAAATAATTAAATAATTAAACCAAACCAAACCGTGTCGCGGTATTAACCACTGCCTTAGAAGCAAATTCGCCCCGATGTGTGTAATCGCTACAATGGACGAATGCCCCCCTGAGATTAGCACGACTTTTCAAATTTCGTAAACCGAAAGATGGAGTGGACTTTGATAGTATTGCTCTTCTCTCAACTCAAAACAACACTCGGAAAAGATTTATGAAAACCAAGGAGTGTTTAAAAGCAAATGTTAAATAGAATTAAATAGCCATAATTCCAAATGTTATTTGCTTAAGGATATGTCAAATGAGTGAAATTGCCCACTATTTATAGGTTAAATAGTGAGGACGAAATCGTCATTTTATAATACAATTTAATTCTATTTATAAAAAATTAAATAGCCATAATTTTAAATATTATAATGAGTATTAACAACATTCATCATAATAAACGCAACCGTAACCGCAATTTAAATTCCAGCCGGCAAAAATGATCGTAGGGATTGATCATGTGGCAGGTAGCTTGTTGGAAGAGTTTACTTGAGATTGGCCCCTCCTTTATATTCTCAGATTGTATAGCATGTCTGATGCATGATCAAGATGGGGGTTTCATGTTGTTTTATTGAATATTATTGTCTGTAATTTTATTGTCCATAAAGCTTATAGTAAATATGAATGTATCTGGTTTTATACTACTTTTTAATAAGTGTTCGTCTCTTTAAGCTTAATTACTTGAGATGATCTCTAATTTTTGGATTAGTTGGAGATTAAAGTTGGAAACTACAAATAAAGTAAGGTTAACATCAACGATAATGATGGAAAATAAGTTAATTTAATGGTTCAGACTCATAATTATTTTTTATTTTAAATCTTCATTATTCGATTAACTTTCAACCTTTCTCTTTTTCAGCCTTCTTCCCAAATAAAGCCTTATAAATAAAGTTTGCCAAAGATGAAATTGCATAAACTTTCACAATATTTTCAAGGTATAAAGTGAATAAATGCCTTTGAAGTTTGATTGAATGGTCACTTTGGCTCTTATTATTTTTTTGGAGCAATTTAACCTTAACTTTTTATTTTGAATCAAAATAGCCTCTCTGCGGATGAAAACTATCAGTTAACTGACGGTAAATGACTTAAATGACGTGACAAACATATATGACAGTGCAATCTGACATGACATTATTATAGAGACAAATATGTTGACTTGAAAAAACGTTGCATCAATCAAAAAATAATTTTATAAATTTATATAAAATATAAAATAATTTTTTTCTGCTGACTTATCATCCTGTCAAGTCATTTTAAACTGTTTATTGTCAATTTTCTAACAGTTTTCATTCGCAGATGTGCTGTTTTGACTCAAAATAAAATGTTGAATTGCTCCAAAAAAGAATAGAAACCAAAGTTATTATTCAGTCAAACGTTAAATTTTTTTAATTTTATACCTACTTTCAATGGTTATAAACGATATTGTAAGTTGTCCAATATTTTTAAATGACGTCGTCAATAATTCTGATAGTTATAAGAAACTTTATACGCCTTTCAACAAAAGATGTATAACTGTTTGTAGTTACGGAAAAAGTTGACGAAATTCATCAAAATGAAATCTTTTAAATTTCCAACTTTTTCCGTAACTGCGATAAATGTTATCAATTGTCTAATATTTTTGTGACATGGTCAACATTTATCATAGTTACAAGAAACACTATATGTCGTCTAATGAATATTTCCTCAAGATTATCTTTTATTAATTTTTTGAAAGTTAGTATTTTTAAATTTTAATTATAATAATATTAAATATTTTAAATAATTAAATCTTATAAAAATATATATTTAAAAATTATTTGATTATAATTTTTTAAAATATATATTTTATATTTTTATTAATAATAAATTTTAAATAATTATGAGTCAAAAATTGAAAAAATTGATCAAAAATTTTAATAAAGGACATTTTATAGATAGAGAGAGTAACAAAAGTACGAACAATAATTGTAATTGCAAAAAAATTAACAAAATTTATCAGGGTTTTTTAACTTGAGACGGCTAAAATGAGACTATATAGAAATTCTTGCAAAAATAGTAAGAATTTCGGTATTAACTTTTGTATACATACAGAAATGCTTACAAAATCGGTAAGCATTTATATATATACCAAAATTCTTACTATTTTGCAAGCATTTATGTATGTACAGAAAAATCGATACTGAAATTCTTATTATTTTTATAAGAATTTCTGTATAGCCTTATTTTAGGCTACCTCACCCTAGAACTTCCCAAATTTATCATAAATAAAATCTCTTAAACTTATTTTTTTAATATACTAGCATGATTAGTAATAGAAGAAAACTTTGATACACATGTCTTGGTCGTGTAAACTTAGTTTACACGTGCCTCTTAATTTTAGGGGTTAAGTATTTAAAGTTCAAAGGTTTAGCTTGTAAGGTTTATAATTTAATGTATAACATATAGAATTTAATTTTTTAGGATTAAAATTAAGAATTTAAAATTTATATTATAAAAATATATACTTATATAAAATTAATTTTACGCTTACCATAGTAGAATCCCTCAGACTCATTAGAATTTGAATGGTAAATCATAGACTTCAACTGCAAAAACAAAAAGCCCATGAAAATCACCAAAGAAAACCCGGAACCGTGACAGAAAATTCACACCTTTTTAGTATTCGATAAACCCTCTCGTCTCTCCCGCCTGCCATCCCTTATCCCTTTCGACCTTCCTTTTTCTCTACAATTCTTCGATCAAAGTGTCTTCTTTAACAAAACCCATTTCCATGGCAGACTCTTGTTTCCTCGTTTCTCTCCCTTCACTCTTCACCCCTTGCTCCAATTCCCCATCTCTCCTTTCCTTTCCCCCCAAACCCATCAATTTTCTCCTCTTATCCTCACCCTCTCTGACCCTCAAATCTAAAACCCAATTCCCTTCTCTACTTCCCTTTGTTGCCCAGGCATCAGATTGGGCCCAGCAAGGGGAAGAAAATGACCCAGCCATTGCCATTGATGAAGTTGAAGTTGAAGAAGAGGAATCGAAATGGGAAAACGACGAAAGCGATGGGCCTGAAGCAAGTTGGGGACTTGAAGGCGAAGATGCTGTTTTTGAAGAACAAAGTGGTGATTCAGAAGAAGAGGTTTCTGAACCACCTGAGGAAGCTAAATTGTTCGTTGGGAATTTGCCTTTTGATGTTGATAGTCAAAGTTTAGCTATGCTTTTTGAGAAGGCTGGAACTGTGGAAATTGCTGAGGTTTAAGAGAATTTTCCTTTTTTTTCCTGCTTTTAAACTGTTTGGAATTCTTGTTTTTAAACTGCTGTTGATCATTTTGTTTCGCTCTGATTGCAGGTTATTTACAATATCGACACTGAGAAAAGCCGTGGCTTTGGGTTTGTAACTATGAGTTCAGTTGAGGAAGCTGAGAAGGCTGTTGAGCTATTCAATCGTTATGTAAGTTATCTTCTTTTACATCCTTTATTAGATTTTTCCTATTACTGGACTAATCTCTATGACAATAAATATTGAATGTTTTATCCATGCAAGAGGAATTATCTTTGGCAGTATGCATAAACCATAATTCTAAAAGCCTATGTTACTCGAATTCGGATTGGATAGGATTATGTATTTGATATTTGTAGTGTCTTGTCACATACCCGTGTCTGGATACCTGCCCCGCATTAGTGTTAGACATAGAGGAATTCTCTTTGGAAGTATGCGTGAACCATAATTCTAATAGCCTGTGTTACTTGGATTCGAATTTAAATCTTTAATAGGATTATGCGTTTGACATGGTTATGTTTAATCTTTATAGATTTTTACCTATTTGTAGTGTCTTATCATATATACCCATGTCTGGATATGTGCCCAACATTAGTGTTGGACATACTGCATAGGTATTTTAAAAGATAAAAGTAAAATCCGAAGAATCAAGCAATATAGCTAGTGGCAGATTGCTACATTTGCTTTTTTACTTTTGACATGCATTAACTTTTATGGTCAAAATGTGCCGCCAGTCTTTGTATTCCGGTTAAGTTTGAGACATACTCCCTGTACTTGAAAATTAAATCTCTTAGTTTCTCAATTTAAAAATTCTAATCGCATCATTAATACTCTGAATTTTCAATTTGGCGTGTTTATTTTCTGTTAATCATATGTCAGATTGGTTTTGAAAGATAATATTAACAATGTTAATGGTTGGATTAGGATTTTAAATCAAAGAAGTAAGAGGACTTAATTTTCAAGTTCTAAAGCATATAGGACTAAATCTCAAACTTTGTCGAGGTACAGGGACTGACAGCATATGTTAATCAAGTTTTACCTTCCGGTGAATTTTCATTAGGTTGCTAATCATTAGATATCTTGAAGTTTTTGTTGTCTCTTTCCTGTAATTCCTTGATGTCAAGTTTACTAGACATTAAAAGTATGATAGATGAATAGAATAGTTGCAGATGGGGAATGACAGCAAGACCGTTCTATCGTATATTAGAAACATGGCTGACATCAAATTGAAGAAAACTTGTTCATTGTCGATTTTACGCGTTTTTTTAGATACATCTGTTGTTGCGTACCAAAATTCTTGTAAGTTGTGAAAAAATGCATTTACTAGTTTGATTCGGTAGCCATTACTAGATGCTCGCAAGAGCGAGGTTAAATTTGGGTTGATGCTAGATGTCACTTCTTAGGTTTCACTGCATAATCGGAATTAGGCTTCGAGTTGCCTTTCACTTTCTTTTTATGTCCTGAATGTGTTGAGAGACATGGTATATATTGATCTCCAAGTTTTCTTTGATTTGTTATCTAATGTTAACTCTGAAGTGATATACGGTTCTTCTACTTAGTCATTGTTGCTTTTGTGTTTTTAAACAGGATCTTAATGGAAGGCTCTTGACTGTTAATAAGGCTGCTCCAAGAGGATCACGTATAGACCGACCTCCTCGTGTTTTCGAACAAGCTTTTAGAATCTATGTGGGTAACCTTCCATGGGATGTGGATAATGCTCGACTGGAGCAGGTATTCAGTGAACATGGTAAGGTAGTCGAGGCTCGTGTAGTGTATGATAGGGAGACTGGCCGGTCACGTGGTTTCGGTTTTGTCACTATGTCCTCAGAGACTGAATTGAATGATGCCATTGCTGCTCTCGACGGACAGGTATTATCCGTGTGTCCTCTACAACTTTAAAATGAAATGAAATATTCGTATCGAATACATAGCTCCAACCAAAGTTTACACCCAAACTCAAGTAACGTGACATAAACCGTCTCTTATTATCATTGCAGAGTCTGGATGGAAGAGCTATAAGAGTAAATGTTGCAGAAGAAAGACCAAGGCGAGGCTTCTTTTGAATTTGATCTTCAAATGATTTAGATACATGATCTACTGCAGTTGCTTTTTTGTCCCTTGTTCTGAGGCTAAGTTCATAGTTTTAGATTTTGCACAATACTTGTGTGGAATATATTTTTATGTGTTAAGATCGAATTAGTTATCGGATGAGTCTATTCATGCAACTTTCGCCCGAACTCGAGCAAAAACAAAACACTGTTCATTCAAGCTCAGTTTGCTTATATGCCTATTCTCTTTGGAAAGATGTTTAATCTCTTCCAGATCTCAATGCTTCATATGGAAACCTCTTAGGAAAAGAAAATGGAAAACAAAATCATTTAATCACATTTTTCTTTTAACTGTACCGAAAACAGATGAAAAGAGAGTATTTACACAAGATCTGCAAGTCTGGGAAATGAAATGTTTTACCATATATTCTGTACAATAACATGTTCGATATCAAATGACTTTCCCAACTATGGTAGACTTTCAAACAAGCCGCATAAGAGATGACTTTTCCTATCTCAATATCCCCTCAACTGAGCATCACGACTGGTTAAGTGAACATACCGGACTGAAGTCTCACTTCGGATGCTAATTGAACCATCCAAATTCTTGTCCACTACTTTCAAGTCTTGGAACGTGTTTCCAACGGGAATGACCATTCGACCACCCGGCTTTAATTGATCAATGAGAGGCTGAGGTATCTCTGGTGCTGCTGCCCCGACATGTATGGCATCATACGGTGCGCATTCCAGCCAACCTTGTCTTCCATCTATGATAAATGTACACAGTCAAAGCATCGGTCAAGCATTCAATAAAACAGCAGTCTAAAATATTACAACAATTAAATTTGTCCCTAAGTATTTGAAGGAAAATTACTCGCTCCATAGCTTTTTTTATGAAAAAAAAAACATATTTATGTCTCAGACAGACAGCAGACAGACAGCTCGTCTCAATTCTGAGACGACTGAAAATAGGTTTATGACTTCCTAATCCATTAAACAGTATAGAACATTCTATTTTAATAAACCGTAAGAGCATATAGCAAGCTCTTGAGTACATACCGCCTGCATGTAGGGAAAGAGAACCATCTTTCAATAATGGAGCTGCAGAACTTTTTTCAATGTTTTTTATGGAAGAAGCAACCAATGCAGGAATATGTTCCACACGGGCAACACGACCCTGTGGTCCAACCATTATTGCAAAGCAAGCAGTCAAGTATCCAGTTCCTACAGTACAGATGCAAAACCGAAATAAAAACCTGCCTTTCAAAAATTAGGAAAACAAATGGACTGCTGATGGATTTACTAAAACTCTTATGGAGTGCTGGAATTAGATACAGCCATCAACTCTTATAATTCAACCCTTTTCTTGATGGCCATTGAGAGGGATTTACCCCGAGAGAGTAAGTGTAGCACATTTGGCATTCAAGCATTCCATCCGAGTCATACATAAGAAAGAAACTGAAGAAGTGTGGAGAAGACATGATCGTATCAAAAAATTTGTGTAATGAAAAGAGACCTGAGCCAACATCTAAAGCGTGCATGCCGGGCTGCAAATTTTCCTCCAATAATTGAAGGCAGGTAGCATGCATGTGTGGTGCGGAAATGGTGACATTGTAACCTATTGGCATCGGGCTATCAACATAAGCCGATGTCCAATCTGGTACAAATAATGCCCTGTCGATAGTCTCCAACACTTCAGCAACCTTCATCGATGAAGTCACTCGATAACGCTGCAAATGCTCGACCATTTGTTTGTTCTTGCTGATCCCACTTCTACTCCAAAAGCGCTACAAATAATCCGATAGAAATATTAAGCATAAAATCACTATTGAATTGACGAAACGACCCAAAACAACAGAAGAGTCTCTCAAATTATCAAAAGAAAACCACTATTCTCAAGATAAGTCGAAAATAAAAACTAAGCGGCCTCTTACAGAGAAGTTGACCAAGAAATCATTGGAGCAGACATCATTCCGAGTCGGATGGCGGCCTCCATATCAGTGGCAGACACGGGCAGAGTTCATCTATCCAAAGTCCGTAGACATGCTACATTATCACTAAATATAGTACAATAAGCCCCCAGTGGAATACACTACATACCAAACCCTAATACCAGGAACTACTTGGATTTTATGCTTTTTGCACCAAGATCACACATCCAGTATTCGAAATCATAACCTTCTCGAAAGATCAGCACGACACAGATCAAATTGCATAATATGTTGATTCAATCCCCATATTATGAGTCCAAAAACGTTTCCAGTGCCAACAATTCAAACAATTCCAATACTCAAATGCAACAAGTATGTGTCTTTCCTATCCGAACACACAACACAAGCAGGTTCTATAGGCTATTTAATAAGCTTAACATTAAAATTTTACAAAAACAACAAAAAATCCATCATTTCTGGAAAACCCAAACCCAAAGATTGAGTAAAGAAACAAACATAATCAGAGAAAAGAAAAGGTACCCAAAAAGCAAATATGAAAAAGGAAAGAAAAGGGTACCTCCATCCCGAAGAAGAGACAGTTTCCCGTGTGGAGAAGATTGAAGTTGGGGAGCTTGAGATGGTTAAAGGGGAGAGGGCGGCCTTGAAGATGATGATGAAGATGGTGATGGTGATTGAGGAGGGTGGTGTAGTTTAAGAGTAGCTTTATTGGTGGTGTACGATAGCGGCATCCATACGCTATCACTGTGGATAGATTCATCATTTTTTGCATTTTGTTTTTCTTTATTTATTCACTTTCTCTCACTCCCATTCATATATTGCAGCGCTTAAGCTTATTACACGTAGCCGACAAAGAAAAAAATTATATTATATTTTTAAGGTGGAGTTGTGTTATGTATAATGTATTTTTTACACTCTATATTTATAAATAAAAAACCCTAATCTTAATAATAAATTACATTAAAATCTAAATATATAAATAAATACTCATAAAAAATTAAATATATTAAAATTTTATTTAATATATAAATATTTACCGTAAATTAATAACCGTATCAAATTAAAATATTTAAACGGTTTATAAAACATATATTTAAAATTATACTATTACTTAGTCTCTTTCATTATTTTTGTGCCGCTCTCTTAATTTCTTTTATGTCGCTCTTTTCATATGTTTTAATATTTTTTGGGTTATTTTTCCTGTTTTTAACATTAGACCCTTTGATAAAAAAAAGAAACAATAAACCCAAACTTAAAAATATATTTTTTTAATATTGTTAGTGAGTGTTATAATAGTATTTGTCGTACTTTTTAGCAGTAGCGTGACTCTATATTATTTATTGGTAGGCCGTTTAAAAAATTAAACTTAGGGGGACAACACTTAATTTTATATTTTTTGAATGGTTAAAAAGTATTTTTATCATAATTTTTTTATATTTTTGTTAGGGTGTGGCCCTACTAATCTCTTCATAATTACACCCCTGCTTTTTAGTCTTGGATTGTCATTTTCATTTGGTTCTAAGGTTGCAAAAAGGCTTTCACCTTTGAACTTTAAGCAGGAATGATTGTTACAATCAAAAAATGAAGTGACTAGATCATGAGTTTTTAAAAATATAATGACTCAATTGTAAACGTATTAATAATAGAGCTACTTGTGTTATAATTTACCCTAAATTAAACAGTTTTTTTTCCTGTGGTCTATCTAAATTAAACAGTTTATTTATTGGAGTAGGTCCAATAATAATATAGTATGAATATAAAACCTAGCTTTTTTTAATTTCCTAATGAAGTAAAGTAGATTTGGAGTCCACCACCCAATTAAATCCACAATAATATTTCTTACCAATATTTGGTTGTTTGATTTAATGCGTCATTATTATCCATCTTTCAACCCCAACCCTCCACGTGTAAAATTTCTATATCGAGTTTGTTTTTTATTAGCTGCAATGATGTGACAGAATTAAAAACAAACATGCGAAGTACTGTGTCAATTTTATTTTAATATTTTATAAAAAAGAATTTAAAATTAATTACCATTTTGATTATGTTTTATATTATATATTGTATATAACCGGACTTAAATCATAATAAATAAAAAAAACCACACAGTCTAACAATGAGACTTAAACATAATCACTAAAGGGTGGGAAATGGCTTAGTCCCATTTTCAATTTTTTGATATGATGATATCTATGTCTTTAATTTAAATATTAATCAAATTAAATTTTAAGTCTTTATTTTTATATTTAAATAGTTAATATATCATTGTTTTCTAAAAACAAATAATTTTACTTCTTTTAATATTTAATCCTTGTTTCATCCATATTAATTAGACTCAAAATGACACATACCAATTTACACGTGATAAGACTACCAATTTACACGTGATAAGACTCGGACCTTAAACCTTACTGGCTTTCCAATAACTCAATATTGTTATTAAAATTTAGTTTAGCAATAATTTCAAAAGTACGGTAAAAAGTGATGTGGAAACATATATTTAAAAAATTAAATTTAAATATTTAATATTATTGTTAAAATATACTTTTGATAAGATAAATAATTTCAAGATTTTATAGGATAAAATACATTACATATCACATAATTGTAGTTTTGACAATAAATATGTTACTTCTCTTTTAAAAGTAACAATTTATTCACTCAATTAAAATTTTGCGAAAAACATGTCACTTTGCCTACAAATTTGAAATATGGTATGCTATAATGACAGATTTAGTAACATATATATTCTATCAATTTAGTCATAATTAGAAAATAATTTAAGAAATTCAACCTTTCATATTCAAAATTTTTGACAATGCACTCCTCTGACCACTAGCTGTACTCTATGCTATTATCCCTTAGCTCGATAATCGACAAATGTGTTAGTTTGACAAACACAATCACTTTACTACTAGACAACTAACAAACTAAAGGAACAAACTCATTATAACTTTAACGTTTCTCGCTAACCGGAGGTGGATCATAAGTAAAGCATGGGGAGCATTGGCACCTCTAAGGCTTGGAGAAATTTATATTATACTTCTCAAATATTTTAAAAGTTTTAATTAAGTCGCTTCAAATTTGTAATTTTTTTTTATTAAGTCTTAATTTTTTTAATGTTTTTCATTAAGTCCCAAATTATTAAAAAATAAAAATAATAATTAGACCCTCATTTTAAAAAAATATCAATAAATCCTCAAAATTTTGTAACTTTTGATTACACCTCCAATTTTTAAAATTTTGTTGACTAAGTTCCCTAAACTATCACACTAAGATCCGTTCATGTGCTAAATTTATTGAATCATTTTAAATTAACTAAATTTATAATATATATATTTTATGATCTAAAATTGTTATTATACGTGTATTATATATATATAATGCGGTCCCCTCGCTGGAAAATGATAAACCGAAACGTGTGCTTCCACTTGAAATCATAGAGCCACGTGTAATAAAATGGGACAACCCGTACATCAAAGGCGAAATTATTATTATTATTATTATTCTGCTTTTGCATCTCTGGTCCTTTTATTTTCCTATTATTGCATATAACAACTTAAGAAATATTTGCCTAATTTACTTTAACAAGTTTTCTATTTTATATTTTTTAACTTAATCACTGAGACAATAAAACTATCATTTTGTCCAATAATACGCGATAATTTTTAAGGACTGTTATCCTATACACTTGCGGTGGAACATAAAATTTTCATAAACAGGATTATTTAGGGGTTTAAAGTTTTAGTTTAGGGTTTAGAGGTTAGGGGTTTAGGTTGTAGGATTTATAATCGAGGAATCATGGTTAAAATTTAGGGTTTAGGATTTAGAGTTTGTGGTTGGATTTTTAAGATTTTAAAATTAAAATTTTAAGTTTTAGATTTAGGTTTGAAAATAAGTATGTTTGCGTAAATTTTTTTACACTGACAGTGAATAAATATTACATCAATTTTTAATCTTAGTTAAAGTAAAAAAAAATTAGTATGAATACTGAATATACTAGATAATAATCCATATTGTATTATGTAATTATATTTGATGCCATAATCGATGAGGTGCCACCCATTAAAATATAGTAAATAATAAATATATTTAATTGTAATACTTTTTTTTAAAATTATACATTAATATATTTATTGTACGTTTTACTATGATTCATTTTGGTATGATCACCTGTAATACAATTCATTGGATGGTTAATTTTATCTATAATATTCTGACTAATCGGTTCCATCAATTATCTACAATATTTATAAATTTTATGTATTAGAATATTCTTACTCGAATCAAACCGAATATTTTATGTAACTGATCCCACTGTTATGGTTTTGATGCCCCTCTAATTATGTGAAGACTTTTGGTTCTAAGCTCGATTATCAAGTAGAAATTCACTACTCGAATCAAATCGAATATTCTGACTAATTGATCAATCGATCATTCGATTTAGTTGATACGATTTAAAATAAAAAAGTGAACAACTTGAATTTAACGATAAACCAAAATATTTTAATAATAATTAATTAAAATGGGTTTTGTACACCCCTAATTGAACCTTGACATTGTGATCAAGAGAGGACATCTGTGAGTGTTCTAACCGCACATTTATTATTAAAATAAAATAAAATAATATTTAAGATTTAAATGTTGGACGATGTGAATAGATTATTACAAAAAGGTAAGGTAAAGTACACAAATGGTCGCATAACAATCTTAAAAGGTATAAAATAATTATCAAACTTTTAAAAATTATATAATAGATAATAAATATTAATTTTTGTTAAAAAATAATTACTTAGACATTAACTGTAGTTACAAGATGATCACTTAAAAAATATGTAAGGTCAAATGTGCTACTATACAAATTTTCATAATTTTTATGTCACTCATTTAACGAAAATTAATAACTTAATAACCATTTTATAACAAAAATTAAAGTTTAATATTTATTACGTAACTTTTAAAAATTTGATAGTTATTTTGTATTTATTAAGATAATTTAGTGATTATTTATGTACCTTACCCAAAAATAAGTGTGAATCGTACGGAATTAATAATAAGTAACACAGTTGGTGATATTATCACATACCTCAAGAAAAAACAAATGAAAAATGAATAAAATAAACTGAGCTCACACTCCAATGGCATATGAACAATTACTGAGAAGGCAACGAGTGTGAAACATCCTCTGAAAAGGAAACAAATGAATATTCATCTTCTAGATTCTAATTGCCTCTTCTTAAAAAAAAAACCAGTTTTTATAGTTAAATTTGAAGAACTGAGAAATCCATGGGTGGGGTGACCTCATCAATGGCTGCAAAGTTTGCGTTTTTCCCACCAAACCCACCTTCGTACAAGCTGATCAAGGAAGAAGCAACTGGGATTTTGGTTCTGGACCCTTTCCCTCACCGTGAAAACGTCGACGTATTGCGTCTCCCGACTCGCCGTGGCAACGAAATCGTCGCCGTTTACGTCAGGAACCCCATGGCCACCTCGACCCTGCTTTACTCGCATGGGAACGCCGCTGATGTTGAACTCAGCATCCACTTAAGAGTCAATCTCATGGGGTATATACTTTCACACTTTTCACTTCATTCTCTTGCAAAATTTACACTTTTTGTATGTTGGTGAATTTGGTGTGGAAATGAGCTCTTTCTTTTACCTTTTTTCCTATGATTGAGTTTTCCCAAGAAGTTGTTTTTGTGGCCAGATTTGGTGGAAGAAATGGATATTTTTAAGATAAAAATGTTGCTATTCTTGGGGTTTTCCATAGTTTTGTTTCACTTCTCTGATTGGTGACTACATTTGATCATTGGTTGTTCATAAGATCAACTGAATTGGGTTTGAGCTTTCTGGTTATTGGTTTCTTCATACAGATCTGTTTAGTCAGGCATCTTCAAGTTCTTCTGTTACCATTTGAGATTCTCTTTACTGTTAGGAAACTGCATAGTAATGGTGTAGGCAGCTGGTATTCAAGGAATCTTTGTTGTTGGACTTCAACCTTTCTTTATCAGTTAAATCAATGATAGGATTGCATATAAGGGGGAATCGGAATTGTTTAGTACGATACTGTCAACTACGGATCCGTATCTTTTAGCCTTTCCTGTTGGATTAAAATCCGCAATTGTAGGTACATATGTAAAATGTATGATGCTATTATAAAGTATGACACAAAATTAAGTGACCAATTATGTTAGTCGTGTCATAGGTATTAAAGTGTCATGGAAATAAAAGTGTAGATACCATAAGATGTATTTATAATTTAATGAGGGGCAGAGTTGTAAATACTTAATAGTTGATTTATTAATTCAACTATATAAAGAGGTAGTGGTCCCCCAAGAAATAGGTTAACTTGTTCTTCTCTCCTTCCCTGTCAGAGAGTTTTACGTCAAGAGAAAACATATCTTCTTGGAAGATTAATACCAAAGATTTAGTCTTTCAAGATCCAGATTCAAGGATTTTAATATATCAGATATATTCGGGTACGCTTCCGCATTCGATTTATTATTCTTAATGATTTGACATGGTAGATCCTGGGTTTAGATTTCATATCTGTTATGGTTTAGTTCTAACAAGTGGCATCAGAGTCTCGTCATGTTGAATCATTGAGAACCAATCGATTTATTTTGATTGATTCGTCTTGGAATTTTTTAAGGGTTTCAATTTTGATTTGGTATTTGAATTAATTATTGATGTTGAATCTTTGGGTTTTAATTATTTAATGAAATCGCTACTCTATGAATTTATGGTTATAGATCGAACGAATATTTATATTTGTTTGATATAAAGAGATCAATAATTTGCCATTCAGCCCTTATAATTAGTGGATTTTGGATTCAATTTTTTTAAAGTTTTATTACGATATGGTTGAGTATTTGAAACTGGAATTCAAGAAGGAAATCGGGTATACAAGTTTTTTTTCTTCTTTTCTTCATGTTTTAGGGTTTTACGGGATTAGAATTACTAAAGTGTCGTATTTTTACCATTCGTAAACCTTTGATTCATATTTCAATGTTTAGGTTTTGTTTATTAATCAAAGCATTAATTGGGTGCAGTTTGATTTTTTTATTGATTATGGATTAAGGTTTTTAGGGCTCAACCTTTAAATTTATAGTTAAGTATTATATGTTGGTAGCCATTATTAATTTTTTGTTATTAAGGTAAACTAGAATTTTACAAATTCTAGTAAAAGGCGGTAGGGATTAAATCATCTTTTACCCACAAAGACTCAATTGCAGTAAATCTGATATTCGATGTTATGGTAAAAACAATTAAGTACATTTTCGTTTCAATATTATATTACTGTCCAATAACTATAGGTTTTGAAATTAGTATTTTTATATGATTCTGCTTGTTTACTGATTCCGTTCGGATTATTAAAGTTTTGATTTCTTTATGCCAAACACATCTAAATAAATGAGTTCACAGTAGATGTGATTTATTCCGATACTAAGAAATATTAATTCAAGCAATATATATATACGTGCTATAGCATATATGAATTGAATGGTTTTTAGCATGCTACTTTTAAAGTATACTATTACTTTATGTAATTATTTGGAGTTAAATCATTATTTAGTATTTGTTTTGATCACATGTTATTATTATTATGGATTATAAAATATATATTTGGCATTGATGTATATTCGATTGAGTTTGATCAGAGTTTTCAATTTTGATCGTTAGGTTATTATGAATAACTTAAAGTTTCATGTGATCATTATATGAATTAGTCATTTATATGATACTTTTATTTTGACTTTTAGTTAAAGATCGGTTTTTTTCGGTTTCTGATAGCCCCATATAGACAACCTTATTTCGGGTTATTTCATAAACTTAAGTGTTATTAGAAATTTTAGTTTTGACTGTTACAAAATTTTAAATTTGAATATCGGTATATTTATATCATATATTTCAAGATAAATTAATTGAAGCATTAAGTCACCAAAGTGACCTCTATTGTAGAAATTATTTTATTTTAATATATAGAAGGTTTTGTGCATGTAAGTCGGATTATGTTAGTATTAATCGGCCTAAAGGAAGGTTAATAATTAACATTATTACATGTGCAACTGTAGTAATAAACATGTGATAATTATTCAGTTTTATATTTGAGCAATAAATCAGCCCAAAGGAAGATTTCTGTTTGACATGTTCTTATTATCAATGTTTGATTACTGTACTAAGATATCACTTGCAAGTTAATGTTTTGTCCAAAGATGAAATATTAATGGAGTGTCCAGTATCTTGATATGAGGTTTACCTTTATTCAAATTTATTATTATTTTGGTTATCTTTTAATTTGATTGAAAGATAAAATTAAGACAAATATTTTGAAACAATTAAATTCATATTTTGGCTTCGGATGTCTAATATTTTAATGGATTAATTGAAACATAATGTCACCAAAGTGACCGCTTTTGTGTAGATTAGTTTATTTAAAATATTAAGATAATTATGGGTTTTTGTAATTCATGCGTTTATTAATTGGCCCAAAGGGAAGTTAATATTTGACAGAATTACAACGACAACTGTGGCGATAAATGTGTGACAATTATAAGGTATTTTATGTAATCAATACGTTAGTCCAAAGATTAATCTATTGTTTTACATAGTTTATTGTCAATGTTTGATTGCTACAACAAGAGTACCCCTTACAGTTAATATTACTGTCCAAAGACTCGATATTAATGTTGTGCTTGGTATCTTGAGAGGAACTAGCCATTATTTTGAATTTATTTGTTTACTTATGAATATTTATGTGAGCTTGTTTTTATTTTATTTACTTATTTTTGTTCTATATTTATGTAATTTATCTTTGTAGTCACAATATCCGTTAAATACATTCTACACTCATGTTTGTGAAATTAATTTCAAGGAATAGAAAAGGCACTTACATAAAGTGTTTGGTTGTATGAACATAGACCTTACACTAAGGGAAGAACAACTTGCACCTCTCATGGCGGTAAGCACCCATAAAAGGGATTTTGAGAGGCGGGTTTGTTCAAATTGCATGAGTTTAATGATCATAAAGTACAACATTCTAGAATTCTTTAGGAGCACAAATCTAAAGATATTACTCATACTAAGAGTTTCCTTGATAAAATTGAGAAACATTTTACTAAAAATGTTAAGGTTAATATGACATCACTTTTGACTTACTTGATGTCTATGAAGTATAAAGATCAAGGAAATGTGAGGGAGTATATTATGAAAATATTTAATATTGCTTCAAAACTTAAGGCACATAAGATCGAATTTTCTAACAATTGTTTGTTCTTATGCTTTTGGTACCTCTTCCTATATAGTATAATCAATTCAAAAATAGTTACAGCTGTCAAAAGGAGAAATAGGCTCTAGCTGAGCTCATTTCTCATTGTGTTAAAGAGGAAGAAAAGTTGAAGCATTATAAGGGTAAAAGTACTCATTTGGTTAGTGCTCATTTAGTTAGTGTCTGTAAGAATAAGGGCAGTAAAAGAAAATATTAGGAAAAAAGTTGCTAAAGGTCAAACTCAAAAGAAACAACGATAAGTTACAAAGGGTTGATTCTTTTGTAATAAGTTAGGACACATGTGAAGAAATTAAACTTCAAAAGCAAACAACTACTTCTGTTATTTTGAGTGATCCATGTGTTATAAGTTTTATGTTCCCACAATTAGAAATTATTTAAGGAGAGATTTATAATTTTTTTAGGATGTTGAGTTTGGAGGGAGAAATAAGGTTAGATACATTTCTTTTGAGGAGGAATTGGATTATAATTTAATTCCTACTATCACTTTTGACGATGTTTAGGTTTTCACGCCTATCATTAATCAAGAAGTGAATCAAGTACCTCAGCAAAACAATGTTGAACAACTCCTATTCAAGATAAGGTAATTGTTTTCAAAGAACAAACTCAACAACCTCAAAAACAAGTGTCATTAAAGATATCCACGAGAGGAAGGAGAAATACTATTCCGGATTATCACTTTGCATTTTTTTCAAGAAAATAAGGATAATAATAGAATGATAGAAAATGACTTAATCATTTTTCCATCAAACCATAAAAGTTTTAACTCTCAAAAGTGGATTGATGTCATTCAAGAAGAGTATAATTTTATGCAAGACAATAAAGTTTAGGAATTTGTCTCATTACCTTAAGGTGCAAACCAATTGGTTGTAAATGGATATTTAAAACCAAGAGGGATGCAAATGATATGTGAACAAGTATAAGACATGTCTTGTATCTAAAGGATATACTCTAAAAGAAGATATTGATTTTGTGGAGACTTTCTCTCAAGTTTCATTGAAAGACTCTTTTAAGATAATCATGACGCTTGTTGCTTATTTTAATCTTGAGCTACATAAGATTGATGTTAAACTTGTGTTTTTCAATGGCGACATTGAAGAAACGAATTATATGGTACAATCATAGATTTGTGTCTAATGATACAAAATCAATGATATGTAAATTAAATAAATTCATCTATGAGCTTAAGTATGACTCTCATTAATGAAATTATAAATTTCGTATTGATTATCTCATTCGGCTTTGAGATAAATTTGGTTGACAATTGTATATACTACAAGTTCAGTGAGAGTAAACCAAGTGATACTCATATTACTAAATAAGACAAATTTAGTCTTACACAATGCCCTCAAAATAACATTGAAATTTAGAAAATACAAAAGATTCCATATGCATAAGCTATTGAGAATCTAATTTATGCTCAAGTATGTATGTGTTCGGATATTGCGTACATTGTTGGAATGTTAGACAGATCTTTAAGCAATCATATTATGGATCATTGGATAGCAGCCAATAGGGTTATGAAATATTTTTAAGAGAACAAAAAGTACATGCTCACATGTCGAAGTTCTGGTAAGTTAGAGATCACCAGGTTTACATGCTTCGATTCTATTAGAATATTGATGCAAAAGATTCTGTCACATGATATGCTAATTATAGATTGAATAGAAAGACCACTTCGATTATTTTGTGACAATAAATACGCATTCATTTATTCTATAAGCAATGGGAACACTTCAAATTTGAAGCACATAAATATTAAGTTCCTAGTTGTTAAAGAAAATTCAGAGTGGTTGTGTGTCTATAGAGCATGTTGGTAAAAATTCCATAGTTGCACGCTTATTAAGAAACTATCACCCTAGGTCTTTTATGAGCACACTACCCATGTGGGTGCAATGTTATTTAAGGATATTCAGTTTTAGTGGGAGTTTGTAATAAAAAAATTGCTCATTCGGTTTAGACATAATTTCAGTTACGTTAGTTTAAGGATATTTTAAGATTATTTTCTGCAGAAATAAAGTTCTTTCGGTTTATGTACTCTCTGAATTCTGTAAAGTTTGATCTTACTAAGGTTAATGAGGACCAGTTGGAAATAGACATGTTTGGTTCACATTTCATGTAATTTTCCATGCTACGCATCCATGATTGATCTATGTCATTTGACTATATTTGTATACGTGACCATTGATAGGTCTTGTCATGATTGATACGACAAAGATTGCTTTGATCCTATATGGATATAGTTGATGGACGAGATTGTTATAGAATACCTATTATATAATAGCAATTTTTTGAGCTCATAAGGTTGTATATTTATCAGGAAACATATGTTGCCCAAGTGGGAGATTGTTGGATTAAAATCCGCAATTGTGGGCACATATGTAAAATGTATGATGCTATTATAAAGTATGACACAAAATTAAGTGACCAATTATGTTAGTCGTGTCATAGGTATTAAAGTGTCATGGAAATAAAAGTGTAGATACCATAAGATGTATTTATAATTTAATGAGGGGCAGAGTTGTAAATACTTAATAGTTGATTTATTAATTCAACTATATAAAGAGATATAAAGAGGTAGTGGTCCCCAAGAAATAGGTTAACTTGTTCTTCTCTCCTTCCCTGTCAGAGAGTTTTACGTCAAGAGAAAACCTATCTTCTTGGAAGATCAATACCAAAGATTTAGTCTTTCGAGATCCAGATTCAAGGATTTTAATATATCAGATATATTCGGGTACGCTTCCGCATTCGGTTTATTATTCTTGATGATTTGACATGATAGATCCTGAGTTTAGATTTCATATCTGTTATGGTTTAGTTCTAACATTTCCTGGTTATTACTTTGTCTTTTAAGAATTTAGTGTGTGTGTGTGTAGGGTTAATGGAAAATGGTAGTTTCCAACAGTTATTGGAGAATTCAGTGGTTGTAACCTGTAATTGGCATGTATGAGGAATGTTTTACAGCAAATGATTTCTATGAAAAATGAAAATCTAGGCTCTAGGAAGTACCATCTTTGAGGAATGTTTATATGTAAAGTTAAAACGGATCTTTCATTTTTGTGTGAAACCAGTGGTGTTGTTCCGGCCTCAACGAAATGCCTAATCATAGTCGATATCTGCTATTTCGGACCCGTATTTATAAGATCAATGTCTGAAACGAGTGTTTTTTCTCAACTAGTATTACATCTTGAAATCTTGAAAATAATGCATAAGATCTTTGCAGGTATGATTACTCTGGCTACGGAAAATCAACGGGAAAGGTAGTTGTAATCCTCTACTCTTACTACATGACTGAACTAATTGAATCTTATAGCTCTCTCTGAATTATGTATATATGGCTTTCTTCAGCCTAGCGAGCATAATACATATGCCGACATTGAAGCTGCGTACAAGTGTCTTGAAGAGAGCTATGGTGCCAAGCAAGAGAACATCATCCTCTATGGTCAGTCTGTGGGAAGTGGTCCTACTGTAGATCTTGCTGCTCGTTTACCTCATCTAGGAGCTGTTGTTCTGCATAGTCCTATTCTATCAGGTTTAAGAGTCATGTATCCCGTAAGCCGCACTTACTGGTTCGACATCTACAAGGTTTGACATTTTTCTCTCTAAGCTTTTCCATTCTATCGTATTTAAGGTTCAAAGCGTGTGTATGTTTGGCTTCACCATGCGTCTGAACTTAATTTACATGTATTTTGGAGAATATTGACAAAATCTCACTCGTTAAGTCTCCTTTGCTGATAATTCATGTAAGTTTCCTAAATTCAAGATTTTGCATTTGTTAATGCATGAAACAATCACGGGGATGTTACTTTTTCGAGTTTGACCAGCAACAATCAATTGTGTATAAATGCCGAGTTTGATTTCCAGCATCTTCACTGACTTCTTTTTGTTCTTATGTCTTTTTATGTATATATACATGCAATTCAGCTAAGGAAAACAATTCTAAATGTGAATAAAATGCATACATACATATGTACGTACATACATAAATGCCCCTCCCCACCCCCGAAGATTTTTTTCACCTTTGTCCTCCTATATAATTTTTTTTTAAAATTGGTTTATTTATGAATTCCCCCACTTTTAAACATTTATGTTTTGTCTCCCAACCCTAAATCCTGGCTCTGTCCCTGTACGTACACACGTACGTACGTACGCATGCATGTATTTGTTTAGCTATGAAATTTGCTGATCTTTTACAACTATAGACAATGGAGACCTTTTAAATGCATGGCATGTGCAATTTAGCTAGGGAAAACAATTCTAGATGTGAACATATACACACGTGTGTATATATATATGCAATGGCGGAGTCAGAAAATTTAAATTGCCGTGCCAAACTTTTTTTTCCTAAAGGTTTTTGAGTGTCATCTGACACCCCATTCTTCTACCTAGCTCCGCCCATGTGTATATGTATGTAGTATTTATTTTTTGGTATTGCCTCTTGGTTCACTTTATTTATGGCTATTATGAACTTGCGAAGAACATTGGTAATGACTATTAACTTCTGTGATTTTGAGCCGGGATCGAAATTCAGGGAACTAACGATGATGTTGTGGGTTGCTCTCACGGGAAGCAACTTTGGGAACTTTGCCAAGAAAAATATGAACCATTATGGATCAAAGGAGGAAATCACTGTGATTTTGAACATTGCCCTGAGTACATCAGGCATGTCAAGAAATTTATATCCACAGTCGAAAAAACATCTCCACGAAGAGCCGGTTCTCGAAGAAGCACGGATGGTATCAAACACTTGAGCCAAAGCTCTGACTATTTCGAGCCCCCTAGGAGGAGTATGGATCAAAGGGACAAGCCCCAGAAAAGCACCAATACCCGGGAAAAGCCGAGGAAAAGCACTAATACCCATGACAAGCCACGGAAAAGCACTGATCGACCCGAAAGACGGAAGTTTCACGAGTATACGAAATTTAACGGCATTGACCAGCTAGAAAAGGTGAGAATATCCTTAGATCAGATGGAAAGAATGGACCGATCACGGAGAAGTGTCGAATACCATGAAAAGCCGAGTAGAGGCAACGGTCAACAGCTAGAAAAAACAAGGAAAAGTGTTGATTGGTTAGATTCTGAGCGGTTTAGAAGGAATTTTTTTCTGCTCAAGTTTGTTCAAATGGAGGTGGGAACTGTTTTTCACTAATGGCTTAATTGTTTTAGAATTTGTACGGTGTTCTTCAAATTTGCAGGTTAAAAGTGTGGATTGTGGACTGATGTTCAATTCTTTTGAGCTTTCAAGTTTTAAATTGTTTTTCACTCGATATAACGTAATTAGAGTCATTGGAGGCCAAGCAATTAGAGTTGAAAGATACCAAAATTGTGTCGGAGATTCTACCGGCTAAAAGGTTTTATAGGACCGAAGAGTACCATCAGCAATAATTGGAGAGAGGTGGACTTTTTGGGGATAAACAATCCGCTGAAAAAGGTTGCAGTGACCCCATTAGATGCTATGGCTGAAACCCTTTCGAACATATTTTGTAATAGCAAATGTTTATGTTTTTCTAAGCTTTCATTGTGACAGCACTTGAGCTTCTCGTCTGGTGAGACTCTAAACATTACTGAATGAAAGTTGTACTGGATATGAAGTTTCCCATTGCAATGTCACCAAGTCCTTCCTTTGTCTTTAATGCCAAGTTCCATCCTTTGTACGTGTTTGTGATAATAAATGTTCATGTCTTTTTCAGCTTTTGTTATTACAGCACTTGTGCTACTCGTCTGGTACTAGACAAGTTATCATGTTGCCTTTTCTTGTGTTCTGAAGTTACATATTGGTTTCACTTTTAAATTGAAACCAATTTCCAAAGTGAATATTTGTTGAAACATTGATTGTGTCTAGCAATACTAATTTTGGACATTTAGATTTGAGAAACTAGCACCTGAGACTGAGAAACAAAACCAATGGCTAGTGTATGAACCTTTTTTTATCCGGGCCCCAAACTAAACTCAACCCAAACCATACCCAATATCAGACCCAAATATAACCCGATCCATTTACCCATAATCCGACCCAAACAAAAAAACCCTAATTTCTAAAAATACCCTTACCCTAAAAAACCTTAACCTAAGCCGTCACCGCCTCTCCTCCACTGTCGTCAAACCGCCGTCATCCCAAGCCATCGCCTGCCACCCCTTTCAAATCCCCCAAAACCCTAAAACAAACCCTAAACTAAATCAAACCAACCCTAAAATAAAATAAAACCTAAACTGCCACCCTATCACCAACCCACCACACCCCTAACCTCAACCACTCGGCAACCACATCCCATAAAATCCGATCATCTCATATTCTCAACAGATCTGCAAAATATGGAGATTTAATTTTTTATTGGTAAAATGTGGGTTATAAAAACTCATGAGAACCATAAAATCGGGTTTTTTTTGAGAAAAATGGTAAGGGAGGAAATTTTAGTTGTAAAAAAAAATCAAGAATCAATATAAAAAAAGAGATTTCATATCAAAAACTTCAAACTTTTTTCTTTTCTATCTTATTTCTTCAAATCGAAATCATATTAAAAACGAAAAAGTTTTTTTTTTCAGTTTGAAAATCAAAATTTCTTTTTTTTTGGTTTAAATCTTAGATCAAAAAAAGATTTCGAATCATACCTGGTTGAGGGGTCGTGTATTTACCGGGGTTGTCTCACCCTGGCCGTGAGGCTTCAACGCCGATGATCGGCCTTCGTTTCCAAAAGCGTTGTCGTGAGGGTTGAGAGAAAGAAAGGGTTGAAACAAATTTTTAAGGTTTTTTTGATTTAGTTCGAAATAAAAATATATATATAACCTATATCTGTTTTAAATTGGCCTCCCTCAAAACGACACCGTTTGTCGTGCCCTGACCCGCACGGTAACCCAGATCCGGGGAGGATCTGCGTATTTTGGTAATGGGTTAATTACTTTCCAGGTCCCTCCACTTTCATCCCAACTTTTTTTATACAGGGACCAATTTCACTTTTGGTCCCTGTGGTTTTAATTTCATTTTATTTTTGCATTTATTTTATTTACCCCTTATTTTCTGTTTTTTTAATCTGGTCCTTTTCAGATCTGGTTAATTTTATTATTATTTTATTTAGGCCCTTTTTAATTCTAGCACTTTTATTTTATGTTGTTTATATTTCTGCCCGTGTATTCTATATTTTGTTCATTTTAGTCCTTTTTATATTATTTCATGCCATGTAATTTAATATTCATGCATTCTAGTCCTTGATATTTAATTTTATGTTGTTCCATGCATTTTTAATAGGATTCATGTTCACAATTAGCAATATTATTATTTATTATTATCATTATTACTATTATGTGTATATAATATACTATTATTATTATTATACCAAGTAGTTTACTTTATATATATATTAATATCACATAAGATATATGTATATATATATGTGTATTTTTTTATCTATGGTTTATATTCTTATGTATAATATTTTTATATATATTTATATTTTTATATTATATATATATAAGATTTTATGTATTTGTAAAATAATGTATAAAATTTTGTTTAATTACCATATATATAAAAATAATCATAAATACTTGTTTTTGTAAATATATATATATAAACTACTAACTTAACATATTTATAGGTATATTTTTTATAAATGTAAATATTAAATATATTTTACCTTAAGTATTATATTTTTAAGTATATATATATGTACATATTATCTCTTAATTTTGCATCATAATAGTAATTATATATGTTAAGAATTAAGTTAATATTCTTTTATTTAGGGAATTTGAGAACTCGTGTCTCGGGCGTAAAGGGATGCGACTTTCTCGATATCCCTAAATAAAAGAATATCCTTATCATTTTAGGTCATAATATTTAAGGGAATTTTCTTTTATTTAGAAAATCGAGAAATTATTTCCCGGTCGTAAAGGGATGTGAAATTCTCAACTATTCTAAATAACATAATGTTTCTTCAAATATTTAGAACATTTTCATACATTTAAGAAACATATTTTAAATTTTATTCGAATTCATAATTTTCAATACCAAGACATTAAATAATCGACTAGGTACCAATTTTGAGCGGTGTGGGGTGTTAATCCTTCCTTATCTGTAACCGACTCTCGAACCCAAATTTTTTTAATTTCTGGTTTTATTTTGTTGTCCGGTCTACTCTTTTTTAAAATGATTGGTGGCGACTCTACATTTTAATTTCAAAACCGGGTAGGATTTTTCCAAACTAAATTAAATAAAAAGAAATTTTAAAGAGAGCGCCGAACGAATTCGAGTGATTACAACTGGGATTGGTTAGGGTTCATCCTAGGATAGAATGAAAGTTGTATTGGATTAGAGGAAAAGTCCTTGATATGATATGAAGCTTCCATTGTAATACCACAATGTCATTCATTTGTCTTTAGTGATAAGTTCTTTCCTTATGTTTTCACTATATTCATTTGTCGTTTATATCCGTGTTAAACATATACTCATATCCGACACACACCTCTGATCAAGATGTCTATGGTCACATGTAATGGTTTGTATGCATCAGCTTCGGTTTGAGTTCGTGTTGACCTTATCACTAATCGAGTCTTTTCATTGGTCCTTTTGTTATTGGGGTTTGGTTCCCTATCACTAGAGGATGGTAGGACTGTAGGAGTAACTGTTTTTGCTATTTTGGGGCAGCTTTATTGAGGGCGTTACTTAACAGCCAAAAACTACCCAACTGTGGAATCCCATGGAACCTGAAATCAGAGGAAGCATATTGGTCCCACAAGTATATTTTAATCAGGCCATTGAAGCATGCATTTAACTCTTTTATATATCACCCTTTCCTTCTCTTCTTTCCTCTCTCAAACTCACCTTTCCCAACAAAAAATGGCAATCCCTTCACTTTCTCTTCTCTTCTCTTCCTCTTCACTTCTATCCCTTTCATTTCCTCTTCCCCGGTTAAAGACCCCGAGCTCGTAGTTGAAGATCTTTACAGGTAAATAAACGGCTTCACATTGTATTTATCGCGATTGTGAATGTAATAAATGCTATATTGTTTTTTACCTTTTTGGCAAGGCCATTAATGTCTCTAGGAGGAACCTTAAGTATGCCTCTTGTGGCACTGACAACCCTATAGATGACTGTTGGAGATGTGACCCTAACTGGTGGAAGAACCAACGAAGGCTAGCCGATTGCACGATTGGGTTCGGAAAGAATGCCGTTGGGGGAAGAGATGGTAAACTATACATTGTCACGGATTCCAGCGATGATGACCCTGTAGACCCTAAACCCGGAACTTTAAGGCACGCCGTGATCCAAGACAAAACGTTGTGGATCATTTTCGCTCTTGATATGACCATAAAACTGAAAGAAGAACTCATCATGAACTCTTTCAAGACAATCGATGGAAGAGGCGCCGATGTTCACATTGCCGGCGGTCCGTGCATTACCATCCAGTTTGTCACTAACATTATCATCCATGGATTGAACATTCATGATTGTAAACAAGGAGGGAATGCTATGGTGAGGGACTCCCCACGGCACTACGGTTGTCGGACCACATCGAACGGTGACGGGGTTTCCATCTTCGGTGGTAGCCACATTTGGGTGGATCACAACTCTTTATCAAACTGCAAGGACGGGCTGATTGATGCCATTTATGGGTCCACTGCAATCACCATTTCGAACAACTACATGAGTCACCATGATAAAGTCATGTTGTTAGGGCACAGTGATTCCTACACTCGAGACAAGAACATGCAAGTCACTATAGCTTTTAATCACTTTGGTGAAGGGCTTATCCAAAGAATGCCAAGGTAACATAAAAAGACTCATATATTTACGTTAATTCAGCTAGGGTTAGCAACATAACCGGAACCCGAACCTTTTTTTTCCGGGTTCGAGCGAAAATCTGCCCTCTATCGACCATAATTGTATAGTTCACATTTACAGATGTAGACATGGTTATTTCCATGTGGTGAACAATGACTACACCCATTGGAAAATGTATGCTATAGGAGGAAGTGCTAATCCAACCATCAATAGCCAAGGGAATAGATTTACTGCACCAAATAACATATTCAGCAAAGAGGTGACCAAGCATGAAGATGCACCGGAGAGTGAATGGAAGAGGTGGAATTGGAGATCGAAAGGCAACCTAATGGTGAACGGCGCATTTTTCACTCCTTCGTGTGCCATTGTGTCATCGATCTATGCACAAGCGTCTAGCTTGGGTGCTAAGCCATCGTTACTTGTCGCTATGATAACGACCGATGCCGGTGCTCTCCATTGTAAGAAAGGCTCTCGTTGTTGATTACGAATATTGAAAAATTAAGGTCCGACTGTATCGAATACGGTAACCAAGTTCGTATTTTTTTAACAACCTCGGTATGTTACTCTTAGAACATCAAGGACTTTGAGGAAGCAAGTTCAGATATCAACATTGAATCACTTTCTTCTACTTTTTATCTCTCTTTCTCCCATAAATCCCGTGTGGGAACCCTGAGAAAATGACACTAAAGTAATGCCGACACAAAAGACGATGGAAATAAGGAATTCCAAATATTATTATTCGAATTTGAATCCAAATTAATAACACTTTATTTGTTGGATATCCGAATATGTTAAATATAAAAAATCCATTGAATCTATTTCTTCACAATATTTTTTTCATCTTCTAAACACATGATTATACAATTACACTATCAATAACAATGAAGCAGATTCCGATATATGAATTTATTATCCGCATGATTAATAAAAGTTTAGATTATGAATACGCATCTATATTCACTTCAAATCCACCATATATAATAATTTTAAAGTTGATTACACAGAAAGTTCTCAAATTACAACTTCACTCTAAATCGGTCCTTATTTACCATGAAAGTTACAACAAACTCTTTCACCAAGGCATAGACTAAAAGAAATTTACAGTAAAGGAAGCACACCAATGTTTGTCCAAGTTCCCTCCCTTAGATTTTACTAGGCATAGCAACGGAGTGCATGTATTTTTGTTCGTCTCAAATCCGATTCGATTTTAATATTTTTCGTCCCAAACTTAATTTTATTTAATGTTTCAATATTTGACTTCGATTATTATCTAATTCATTTCAAAATATTAAATATTTTTTTATATTATATTAATAATATAAATAAAATAAATCTTATAAAAATTAAAATATTTAACTAAAAATATATAAATAGTTAATATATTATAAAATCTTATATTTTAAAAAAACTACAAAAATTAGTTACAAGATTAAAAGAGGGGTATCTTAAATTTTTAATAACTTCTTTTGCTACAGACAATGTGAGTACGATTAAAATTCAATCTCGATTCGAACATAAATTTTTTAACCTAAAACCCATCGTACTCTTTTTCGTATCCGATTTTCAAAAAGACGGAATTTCACACTTATGAATAGGTTTAGGTCAAAATTTATTGATCTCTAAATTTTAGAGAGATTTTTTTAACTATCTATATCTAATTTATCGGCTGATTAATTTGAATCGGGTACTATAGAGATTTATTATAGTGACGACCCTTCTAATTAAATTTTTTCATTTACAATATCAGAACTCGAACTCTTAATATTATTTAAAAGGTTTAATATCTCGGATTACTAGACTAAACTTCTTGTTGGTAGATTTCGCCGAGATTAGAGGTAAAAGAAAAAGAAAAAGAAAAAGGGCAGCACCAACATGTTTGGAACAGCTTTTGATGGAAGTGTACGCGACAGGCGGCCATGTCTTTGACTGAAGTTGCTTTGAATTGCTTGCTTGCTTGCTTCCATGATGGTATGCTTTTTATTTCTTTATTTAATGAGGCACTGAATTGCTTCCCGAACTCTCCTCTATCACCAATAATTAGGGGAACAAAATTCGAATCAATTTTAAAAAATTCGACTCGACTTGATTTGAATAGTAATTTGTAAACTCTACTCGAAGAATTTTAAATAAAATTTAAGTTGTAAAATGAAACTTCAAATGACTCGAATTTTTTAATAATTAGTGGATCAATTTTCAAGTTCGTGTCGAGTTTCTTAACTTTATCTTATATATGTATATCACCTATGAAAAAATACGAAGAAATTTATTTGAATTATAATCAATTAGTACCATAATATTATAAATATTTACAATTAAATTTGAACAGAAACTCAAACAACTCGACTTGAATTTTATAAACTCAAATCGACAACAAAAGTTCAAATAAATTTAAGTTATAAAATAAGACTCGTTAACTCAACTAATACAAAAAGAATGACTTGACTTGATCGAATGCTCACCTCTACTTATCATATCTCTTATATATACACACACCTTTAGATCTTGACAACACAGACCAAAAGATACTTAAAATTTTCAAAAAAAAAACAGCTTAAATTAATTTTTTTATAAATTTTAAAGGATTTAGTTTAATTTTTTTAAAAAGTTTTAGGGACTAACTAAAACTTTCAGAAAATATTGAAACTTAATAAGAAATTTTAAAAATTTTAAGAGATGAGATAATTAAAGATAATGACACAAATGTCCCATGTACTTTCTCAAATTTGTCAATGCAGTGCCTACAGTTTGTAAACATTCAATGTGCTCTCTATACTTTACTTCCGTCTTTCATAATGCCCTCGAGACTAATCCCGTTAACTGATGATGTGGCATCGACACGTGGTACCCTCCTACGTTGTCATGTATCGCTTTTTTCAGAAAAATAACTTAAAATTAAGGGGTTTTGAAATAATTTTACCCTTTTTCTTTTACATGTCAAAAAAAAAAAACAAAATAACATAAACTAGAGGGCATGAGAACAATTTGAGAAAGTGGATTAAATTAAACAAGTGAGCAGCAAAGAGGGCAATCTGGCATGCCTTCTAGAAATGGGTAATGATAAAAGGAGATGGTTTGATCTGGGTTACATTTTGAGTAAATTATTTTGTGTTTCATATATGTAGAATTTTTACCGATGTCATTGATGCTAAATTTCTTTAAAAACCAAAGGTTGTTCGAACTTAGAAACGGCGGTAATGAATGGCGACTTTAAGTATCGTGGTGGATAAGAAGGAAGGAGGAGGGGAGTATTATTTTCGGCGGCCATGGCAACAATGAAGGTGGAGAAGAATCCCAGGTAGTTTAGGGAAGGGATGGATAAAAAAACATTTAACTTCCTAATTAATTCTTTTAAAGCCCTTTGATTTTTTTTCCAAATGAAGTGCCATGTGGCATCATCAAATATATTCATGTGTCTATGCCATGTCATCATTTAACACCGTTAGTCTTGAGGGGCAATTTAAAAGACGGAAGTAAAGTACATGGGGCACATTGAACGTTTACAAATTTTAGGCACTATATTGACAAATTTGGGAAAGTGCAGGGGGCATTTGTGTTATTATCCCTTAATAAATATAGGTTACACAGTCAAATAAGTTCTCAAACTATTTTTGAGTTAGGTGTCTAAACTTTATTTTGGGTCAAATAAGTGTCTAACGTTTTTAACGTTACTCAAATAGGTGTGTCGTCGTTACTGCCGTTAATTTTTACCATTAACTTCTGTTATTTGACACGTGTCATCTTCTTAAAATTTTAAAATTATATTAAAATAAATAAAATTTAATAAAACAAAATAACCTCAAATTTCACTAAATATCCCCAGATTTTGAAATCCCTAACACCTAAAACCCAAATACCGTTTTGACCTGATTTTGCTGTCGATTGTCATGTCACCGCATATCACATTCGTCGCTGAACCATCACGACCATTTATCATCGCCGAAAATCGACTAACGTCGTGCGTAACGCCGAAATCGTCGAATGATTTATTCAAATGATTCGATATGAACGACAGTGTAACGGCCGATGAACGGTGTGTGGGTTGTTTGACGAGAGGATGGCGCTTTATTCCATTGTCGAAAACTCGCCCAACGCCGGTGGGAGTGGCTGGATTTGGAGGTTTAGGGATTTGGGGACTATTTTGGAGTTATTTGAAAATTTTAGTATATTTGAAAATTTTTGATTTATTTTTTAAAAAATAAAATTAAAAAATATTTAATATTGTCACATATTCGATTTTGATTGGATAATAGAAAAAATTAATGCCAGTCACGGCCAAACCTTAAATGGGTCACGGAATGAAACGTTAGGCACATATTTTGCTCAAAATATAGTTTGATCACTTATCTTGAAAAATATATAATTTAGGCACTTATTTAACTGTTAAGCCCCAAATATATTAAAAAAATTAAAATACATTTTTTTTGAAGGACTATACATTGATTTTCCCAAAAAAAAGGACGGGGGGCGAGGATCCCTTCAGCCCATTACGGCCCACCCTTGTACACAGGGGCGTGCTAAAAACTAAATTATTTGATTTGACTTAAAAACTTTTTAAATAAAATTTAAATTATAAAATAAAAATTTTAATTACTCAGATTTTTAGTAATTAGTAGATCAATTTTTAAGTCCGAGTCGAGTCTCTGCATAATATATATTTGTATTATATATGGTTATAGAAAATCGTTTAATTTGAGACTAATTAGTGTCATAACATTATAAACAATTACAATTAAATTTGAACAGAAACTAGAACAACTCAACTTGACTTGAAAAAAAATTCAAATAAAATTTGAATTATAAAATATGACTCTTCAACTCAACCAACTCGAATTTTTTTACTCTACTTGATCGAATATACGCCCATACTTTTACATGCACAATCCGTTCGATTTAGTTTTTTTAAAAAAAGTTTTTGAATCGAAAATATTAATATTATATCTCGTAGAATGAATATAGATATATTGATTACAAAACTAAAATTTATAGATAATTGATCTTGATAATAAGGTCTAGTTAGAGACAAAGCCAAAGGGTACGCAGGGGCTGGCCCTCTTTGGTTAATGAGAAATTTACAATTTTAATCCCTTCTAATATTAAACATTTAATTTAAGCCTTTTTCACTCTTTAGTTAAGTGGAAAAATTGTACTTTTGACAATTCTGAAATACAATTATTTAATTTCAGATCTTTTATATATTTTATAATTTTTATCTCAATCTTCTCTACGTTAAATAATTAAGTCGATGGCTACCAACAACTAGTTGTTATAGTGGAATGAGGCATTAGATCTCTCAAGTAAAGTTTGGGGTTCGAATCCAAACTTTATGAATAATGCAATTGAATTGGAAGGGTCACCTTCATAATAAGCTCCTGCAGTTCTTGATCCAGATTAACCGACCAATGAATTAGATACGGGTAGTTAAACAAAAAATACTTAATCAATGGCTTCATCGTCGGGTCCAGTTTTGTAATTTTGAAGGGCTGAAGGGCACATTCGACCCTACCCTGTTCTGCTTGGCTTCCATAAGCCACACCACTTGCCCCATTGGTTTCCTTATGGGCCAGCACTACAAACTTGTTCAATCAATTTTGAAAAATTCATTAGTTTACAAGTGTTCAACTTCAATGTTACAACCGATGTTGTAATACTACACTCGTTCGTGTCAGCAAGGTTTGTCTAGAGAATGAATCTATTATTTAATTTTCAATTATGAGCGATAACAATTTGATTTATCTATCTTTTCGACATGATCGAGCGGACAATCGCCCCTGAAAATTAAAAATTCATATATAATTTTAAAAAAAATTATGTATTTTTTATTAAAAATTTATGTTCATCCCCCCTAAATTTTATAAATTCGCCACCCTTAAAAATTTATAGGTTTTTCCTAATATAAAATCATGCATTCGTCCATGATAGAACACGAATGCATCGATTAAAATATCGAAGTATAAAAGACTATTAGGCAACGCATCGAGAGAAAAGGTTCATTGACGTAATTTAGTCCGGCACATTTTTCATATTCCAAGATATACAGTGATTTTGCAAAGGGGTTTTTTTTATTGGAATGCCGATTAATAGTAATTTCCAAAGAAATGATATACGTTAATATGGGTCATTATAAACCGATACAATATTGATCAAATGAATCGAATTTATTAAAATGATTGAAATACACTAAAATTTTAGTTGGAATAAAATTTAAATGGTTTGATACTAATTTAAGATCGATACGATTAATATGATCGATCTTGTTATGATACTGACAATGATAACATGAACACAAAGTGACCTTAATCGAAAGAAGTGGCCAACAAGGCCCCGAGGAAGTTACATTGAAGGGTCAAGTTGGCCTAAAGGATGTTGATTATTATTTCCTTTAAACAGGGACACAATTCAACACCTTCCCTGCCCCTTTGAGCCACATTTTTGTGGAATCGAATAATGTCGAGACGGTGTGATTTTTAAAGAAGAAAAATTTACCAACAATCCATTTTACATTTTGATTAATGTACAAATGCACACACGATTTTGATAACCAAACCAAGGGGAAAAAAAGGGACATTAAAGCATGAAAAAAATCAGCTGCACTAAAATGGATCAAACTATTCTGGTGAAGTGTTTGAGGGATAAAAGACGAATGAAATCAAGGGTTTGTATATTGCTTACAAGTGGATTAATTGTTTGAACGGGACACAAATGAATTTATTCCGCAGTAACATACAAGTCATAGCATACTGAAATAGATTGATCTAAATATCGAAAGTAATCAATCAAAGGTCGGAACAAAGTAAAAGAAATCCAAAATATTTTTTTATGGAACAAAACTGAAAACCCCTTCCTTAAAATTTCCTTCGACCATAAGATTTGCTTTGGACTAAGGGAATTGTTGAATGAAAAAAAGTTTCAAACTTTGACACGAAAAAACATGGAGTTTGTTTTAGTTTTTGATAAAGGAAAAAGGAGATGGAAATAAAGAGAAGGAGATAGAGATAGTTAGAGTTATCGTCCACTAAAGAACGTAGTTGGAATATCGATATTTTAAGATAAAAGTGAGGCCGAGAGAGTTTAAAGGTCAAATTAATATTTTATTTAAAGTTTAAGGATGAAATTAAATATATATCTTTTGATTAATGTACTATGTCATCAAATTAATTGATATTAATAGCACAGACGTACAGTGACTAAAATAAAATAAATTAAAATCGTAAGTAGCAAGAATACTTTTTTTTTTAAAATGAGTGATTAAAATAAAATATGACCCAAACAAAAAAGAAGTTTACCCTAAACATATATATATTATATATATTTTTTTAAAAAAAATAAATGACCTTTCTCCTAAAGAAGCCTCTTATCTTAATTGTCTTTTTATTTTTTTATGTTGACTTTGGTTTTGTTGAGACTCACATAGAACACTTCCATGCCATTTCCCAATAACAATTATCAAAGGCTCAAACCTTTTTGGATCCTTATTTTCTTATCTGAAACTGGGATTCTATTTTTCTCTTCCTATGTATTCATCTGCTTCTTCCTTGATAAAAAATTCTCTTCTTCAGATCCGACTTCTTAGAGATTCAGCCCTTCATGGTTATGGGCTACAGAATCTCGTTTCGAAGGAGGGAGGGGAGGAGCCGACGAAGAAAGATGACGGAGAGAGATTAAATGTCGATAAGGATGAAAAAATACAAAATGAGAATAACGATGATGACGTGAAGAAGAATGAAGTGAGGAGGACGAATTATCCGGTGAGACCAGAAGCAGAGGATTGCGCTTATTTTATGAAAACAGGAGTTTGCAAATTTGGGTTTAACTGCAAGTACAATCACCCTATTCGAAGGAAGAACCAGGTTTTTGTTTTTTGTTTCTGTCCTCTTCTTTAGCTTATTCCATTTAGCTTCGTCATATGTGCTGAAAATGCCTTTTCTTTTTGACATTTTTTAAATACGCCTCGTTGCTTCATTTTTAGCTATTTCGAAGAAAGTTATGGTTTTGGTTGTTTCTTGTTTTAAGATTGACTTTTTGTTTTGTTTTTGTTGTTCTGGGTGTTTGGGAATTGTTTTGTACGAAGGCTGTTAAGGAAAAGGTCAAGGAAAAGGATGAATCAACAGAGAAAACGAGCCAGCAAAACTGCAAGGTCAATATTCTTCATTTTTGTTTGCAAAATGTGCTCTTTATAAGCTTAACTGCTATCACGTTGATGAGTGACTAATTTCATTTGCAAAATGTGCTCTTTAACGGGTTACGGAGCATAACTTTATGTTTTGGGGCGATCCTATAAAATTCTAAGAGGCGACTTATAAAATTTTAGTGTTGGCAAAAATAGATTTTCAATAAAAAATACGTATAATTTTTTTAAATCATATATGAATTTCAAGAGTCCAGCACCCCGGTCCATCCCTTCTCTTTAAAGCATTTGACAAGCTATTTTTTAGGTTAAGTTCTTTGCTTCCTCCTGAGGATGAAATTCGTTTGAAGCTTCAAAATTATGCTGTTTCTTTTCAGGAAGGTTAATGACTTAATTTTGTGTATATTTTTTTCATTCTTAAACTGAAGCCTTGCATAGCATTATTATTGCATTTTCAAGTGCCTAATGTTAATAATATCTTTTTATCACTGGTTCTAATAATTCTTGGTTTTAGACTGGATTTCAGTGGCTGATAACACATTTGTTCCTGTTTGTCTGGCTGCTTTTGTAGCTCGTATTTATCTATTTTCAGCTATGTATTAAAGAGATGTGCGCATTTTGATAGTAACATTTCTGTAGTGTTATAATCTTGCTCGGGATTTTGCAGTACTACCTAAGAACTGGTGGATGTAAGTTTGAGAAGGCTTGTAGATACAACCACTCAAACCAAAATTCTACAGTGGATACAATCTTGGAGCATAATTTTCTGGGGCTGCCTATCCGGAAGGTGTTACTCATGTTTTTACTGAATGTATTGATTTTTACCAGACTCTGTAACTTAGCTCCTGATGTTCATTGCATTTGTTTACAATGAGTCAAATCTTATGAGAGAAATATTTAGTGATTAATTGGAGTAATCATTCTGGAAACTTGAAATTTAATCCCAGGGAGAGAGAGAGTGCCCCTATTACATGCGTAATGCGTCCTGCAAGTACGGAGACAACTGCAGGTTTAATCATCCTGATCCTGAACCTTCTGAAGCTTCAGGATATGATAATAGTGGATCCGTTTCATCGCAAGCTGCATCACAAGTGAATATGGCATCATGGCCATCACCAACGACATTGAATGATAGTGCTGCCTATATGCCAAATATTTTTTCACCAACTCAAGGCGTTCCACCTTCAAATCCAGAATGGAATGAGTATCAGGTACTACCATTGCCCTTATGCTGTGTTAATTTTCTGTTAATATAGCCTATGGCATGTATTAAATTTATCTTAGCATACTGTAGCTCATAATATCTCTTGAACTCATCTTAGCATTACAGTTGTCCGTACCTTCCTCTCTCAAATTCCCCACCTAATGTTAAAAAAAAATTCCTAGATTCTTTTTGTCTTCATACCTTGAAGTATCCCATATGTATCAAATATGATTACTCCGAAATGTAAAAAAAAAAATTGCTTGTGTTCCTTGAATGTATGGATGGAATGTAATGAAATGGATAGCCTGGTTTAGGATGCCGTGATCCCATGCATTGATAAATAATAAATGTATTTCTGGCAATGGAAAACCATTATATTCAGGTAATGAATGAAATATATTCTCCAGTGCATTGGAATTCATGACATTAACTGTCATTTTTAGCATTTAATACAAAAGCATCAGTATAAATACTAGTATTTTAACCAACTTAAAGAAGTGAATGTAAGGCACTTGTTATTAAAAAATAAAAACCATATTGTTCTTGGTTGGCTTCAGAAGTTTTTGTTGAAAATTCTGCTGTCTTTTAGCTTCTTTTACGTGAAGCTTAGTCACTTTGTTATCTGAAGGTGTGTCGCACATAGACATGTATGCGAGTTATTTAGAGACCAGTACATGATATTACATGGGCAGAAGTGGAAAATTATTCCATTTCATGCTCATTTAACTGGAAAACACTGTTATATTCACGCATTGGTGGAGTCGAATATGTTGAGACTTGCATCAAAGAAGACTAAGTAGAACCTTGGTGTTGGATAAGTTACCTGGACGATGGATTATCTTATGTGGCTCTATTTAGTGTTTGCTTTTGCATGGAAAGCTATCGGAAGTTGGTACGTAAGAGATACTAATTGCTTTGGTAATCCATAGTGTTAATAGGTATATGAAAATGGAGAATCAGACAATGTATAACCACCCCTTTCCATGTTTTTTCCACCTACTACTTTCTTTTGTATGCTCCATCCAATTTGTATTTATTGCTTGGTTGACCTTTTTACCTTTTAAAATTGGCTCTGCATAGTATGTTCTTCCCCACAGAAATTAGCTTTGCTTCTTGAAAACTTATATTTCTGCATAATGACTTTGATCTTGTTGTGCCTTATCAAGACAACTGTATGTCCTTCACCGGAAAGCCGGTTGCATCCAAAACCAGCGTACGTCATGGGCAACCCATCAGCTGAAACCTCTTCCTATACTCATCATCAGTCACAAGTGGTGGTTGATGAGTTCCCCGAAATGCCTGGCCAACCTGAGTGCAGTTACTTCCTGAAAAATGGGGACTGTAAGTTTAAATCTAATTGCAAATATCATCATCCAAAACATCGTGATGCAAAGCTGGCTCCATGTGCTCTCAGCGACAAGGGCTTGCCACTGAGACCTGTAAGTTTCTGCTTCTTTACATCGTGCTGCTTTTGAAGTATATATATAATCCAGGTAGATGATTTTAAAGCTTTATTCTGCATGTTGAAAATGAAAAAAATGTAATTCATGTAACAATAAATGTTCTCACAATTACTCGTTTCGTGCTTAGGTAGTGCAAGCACACGTCCTTCTTATCTTCAGTAGTTTGAAACAAGTTCCTGATGGCAAATAAAAAATCCATATTTTAGAAGTTGCAACTTGATTTTGTAAAACTAGGCAATGATTAAAACCGGATGTACTGTTACTGTTAGGCGAATGAATGTCTACGGATACATAGGATCTGAGGGAAGGCTTTGTTCAGAATCCGAGCTTAACTATTACAAAAGTATTAAAATAGTTTCTCATAACATAGAGAAGAATTAGTACAAAAAATACTCCCACCAAACGTAGCATAAATTAGTTTACTGGTAACCCACATTTAATACTTGGCGTTTTTGAAATCCAGGATCAACGTATCTGCTTACACTATAGTCGATATGGCATTTGCAAGTTTGGGCCAGCCTGTAAATATGACCATTAAGTACAGGCAACTCCTTCAGCAGTGTCCGGTCCGGACTAGACCAGCCTCCATCATTCAGCCATTCCTCCACTGCAGAACAAGCTGGAATTGCAGGAAGGAACTGTGCTGATACTGCAGTTCAGCAGTCTGTGTATAAAAGAATTCTTCGATCAAAGGTCCGTAGCAATTAAGTCTCTCGTTATTTTCAAGCATTCTCAATCTTCTGTTTTAAACCGAAACAGTCTGTTTAACGCTCCTTTCTCGTGTTTAGGTAGCCATAAGCTTTTTAGGAAATGGCATTATATATATAAACACTACGTACTCTGTTGTTTGGGCTAGTGCTTGAAGCTGAAAATGAAATCCAGAAAATGTAAATTATGGCAGTGTTTCCTGTTGTTTTAGGAACTAATACAAGTGAGAATTTGAATGTTTCTTTTACTCCTAGGTTTCGTTCCGGTGTCGCTGCCGGGTCAGCTTATATTTCTTTGCATGAAATCTGTAGATTTTATTTTTGAAATGTCATAAAACTTTCAGTACAGCTAATACAAGATATTACAGCACAATTTTCTTGCAAAAAGTAACATATATGTATATATATAATTTTTTACAAGAAAACTGCATCTTAATCAAAACTCTGACCGTTCTTTTCTCTACAAATTCAAATGGTTTCAACCCCATTTGGTGCAGCAGCTGACACTTGATTCTGTTCTTTGATCACCATTTTCCTCATCTGATTCAACCATCTGATAAATCCCAACATTATATCATATAAACTAAGAGCAAAATAAACCCCAACTCCACCAATGATACCATTTGCAATGGAGTAACTCAATGGCATGATCAACATTGTAACAAAAGCAGGGACTGCAGCTTTCACATTCCCCCAATCAATATCTTTCACCACTTTCATCATCATCACCCCAACCATCACCAAAGAAGGTCCGATGGCCCACGGCGGCACACTGGTCAACAACGGTGTAAAAAACAACGACAAGAAGAAATACGAACCGATAACAACGCCGGTCAATCCAGTCCGACCGCCTTCTCTTATCCCGGCCGATGATTCGACGTAAGTGGCTACAGGAGAAACCCCTAATGCGGATCCAACGATTGTGGAACTAGCATCAACTATGTATGCCAAATATTCACCTTCAAAACTCCCTTTGTCATCCAAGAAGCCACCAATTTCGGCCATGGTGTATAAAGTTCCGGTAGTGGCAAGCACATCGACATACAACAATGTCCCCAGTGCAACCCAAACCTCGGATCGGTTGAAATGGCTGAAGCTTATAACTCCAGCGGTCGACTGTATTCTATGAAAATCCACCACCTTTTTGAAGTAGTTGTAATTTGTGTCACCAAGTGGGGTTGCAGGGAAAACTGTGAAAGAAGTACCTCTAATCCATGAAACCAATGTAACAAACGAAATACCATATATCATACTCCCTTTAATTTCCTTCATTAACCCATAACAAGTCATCAGAAACCCCACCATGGCTAACCAGAATGTTGGGCTCTTCATTTTGCCCCCTACACAAGTGCCTGAACTCGGGTCTATGTTGGCACAAGCCGAGACAGTGACTACTGTGGTTGGGTCAGGTCCTACAAGGCCAACACCCTGGTGTATTTGTAACCCCACAAACGCAATGAACAGACCAATGCCTGCCCCACAGGCTAGCCTGACTGGCTGAGGTATGAGCCTGGCTAGCTTGGCTCGAACCCCTAATGCTGATATTGCAAGAAAAGCACACCCTTCAACCAGAACCACTGCCATGGCGGTTTGGTATAATATTGACCCAGATCCATGGAACCCCACCAGGTTATAAGCCAAGTAAGCATTAGGTCCCATTCCAGGAGCCAACCCCAAAGGCAAATTGGCTAAGACCCCCATTGCAAAAGAACCCACCATGGCTGATAAAACAGTGGCAACAACAAGATCATTCTTGGTTTTCGAAACACAGTTTTCATACCCTGGGTTGGGCTTCAACATGCAATCCGGTGAAGCAGTTTGGTTAGCCGGAGCCGTGCAGTCGGCCACCGAACATGAGCCGCCGGAGTCGGCGATGATGGTGGCGTTGACGGTGATGATATAGGCCATTGTTAGGAAAGTTGCAGTGCCAGCTCGTAGCTCCTTTGTGAAACAAGTTTTCCTTGCTTCCAGCTTGAAGAAGTGGCCAACTTTGCTCTTTGAAACTGCATCGTTGACACCCATTTCCATTTTCAGCCATGAATTTGAGAGCTTTTTCAATACCCCACACCCCACTTTTCCACAGATTTCACCTCCCATTTTCTCTGTTGGAATTTAGATTTCTCTCGGTAATGATATCGATTAATGAAAGTGAATCTTGTTGGGTTTTATAAGGCATTTTCAATGTCCTTACGTGGCCATATAATATAAATATATAATAAGGTTTTCAAAACATTCTAGTTAAATGTCGTACCCAAAGTATCAATATCATATCAATTAAATTCTTTTATGAATTAAACTATCAACATAGTAGAACTCAACGAGTGGTCTTATTGGAAAAAATGATGATGTTCATCCAATGAGATTCGAGTTCAATCATCTTTGTCTATAAGGTGTATGTAGCTTATCAAAGGGTCAAAAAAATTAAGTTTAGAGATTAATTCAACCAAAAAATTCAAGGGCCAATTTGACTATTTGGACAATTTGTATCTTATAAGTTAAAAATGAGATAATACCAACTACAGTTGGTCTAGTGAGATTAGGTGCTAAGTCCCTTAAATAAGGTCAGATATTCAAAAGAAAGCTAGGTTGGGAGGAGTTCGAATTCTAGCGTTGTGAATGAAGCAAATTGAGTTGGGAGAGTTGCTCTCTTAATGAGCCTATGCAATGCCCGATTCGAATAAACTTTTGCAATATTTAATCCGAATTAGTCAACCAATAAATTAAATACGGATTATTATTAAAAACGAGATAATGCCATTAAAATTTATGAGATATTTATTTACTAATTGAAATGTTTTGATGTTTAGGACCAATTTAAATTTGGATTATAGTTTAGTAACATAGAGTGGAATTAACCCTATATATATTGGCAAAATGGGTATTTTGACAAACCCCAATGCTAATTGCTAATAATCAAAGCCTAATCATATATTTTATATATTGGAAATTGAGTATTTGACAAATCCCAAAGCTAATTGCTAATAATCTAAGCATAATCTTAGTATTTTATTGATGTTAAGGTTTGGGTTTGAAATAAAGTTGACTGCTTTGTCATTGTGGACCCAATGCCTATGAAAAACAAATAAGAACATAATTCCAGGCAATTTGTTACCTTTGAGAGCAACTTTCCTCCTTTCCCAATTTTTAATATAATCAAAGGCAAAATTTTAATACAAAAAATCTTGATGAAATCTTATTGTTAGGAGTGATTGTTTGATAAATTGTGTGTATCTATACAAGTACATTTAGTATACATATGTAGTAGCGGTGATATCTTTTGACATAATGTAATTATTTTTAGTTTTACACATTTTTTGGATTGTTAGGCGACTGAGATTAACAGTAGAAAATAAAAGATTTTATAAAGAAGAAAACGTAGTTTATCCCGAATTTAAAAGTTCTAATCTAAGTTAACTCAGTTAATTCAATAAATTTAGTGTAAAACTAGAAACTTTTACAACTTAAGTGGATTCTAACTTCATATAATCTTTGGAATATCGTAATTTATATTCTCTCGGCTATGTATAAACATGAACTGAACATAAAATACTTTTAAAATAAACAATTAAGATTGTTTTGAATATTAAACATGTTCGTTTTAGGTAGTTTATGTTCGAGGTTTGTAGTTACTCTGACTAACAATATCTTAAAATTTTGATGTGTTCTGTTGATGGACCTATCACTCATTGATAATAATCTCCTAAATCTTTAATATATAATTTGTAATTAAAATATATTCTTGATATTTTTTGAACAATTTTTACCTAGGGGTTACAAGTGCTTGAAAATAATAATATAATAAAAACTAATTATAACAATTTTATATAAATTATTGTTGTAAAATAGACAATATTTAATTTCAACGTATCAAATCTTATACTGCAAAAATTATTTATTTATTATAACTACTGATATACGATCTATTAGTAGATTAATCCAGGTTAGATACCGTAAAAATCTATTATAAGACGATTCTCTCGTCCTAATTTATTTCATTCATAACACTAAAATTTAAATCATGAATGTTATTTAAGGGACTAACGTCTTATCTCACCAGACCGACTAATTGTTCATAAATCGTTAACCTAATACTAAAAGTACAAGTACATTCTGGCTAAAATTATATATTTGCAGAAGTAGGTCGAAAATTCCAAATCCAAAATCTTTGAATGATCTCTAAAATGATTTTTATAATCTAAACTCCAAAACAAATTTGCCTGGATCCCCGGGACCTATTGAGTAGAAATTGTAATTTAGATACCAAAAGAATAATTAAATGACAAAAATAGGGGGAAAAGGTTAAATTATGGTTTTAGCCCTTGTACTATAATTTGAGGATTTAGTTTAATGACAAAAAAAAAAACATTTTGTATAATGACCATGTAGTGATCATTTTATAACAATTCGATAAGTTTAATGATTATTTTACAATTCTCAAAACTTCAATGGCAAAAAAGAAAATTTTTTGTTGCCTTCCCGATTCTTAAAACTTTACTCTGACAAATTTGAACCGACCAGCGTTGTACACCTGACTTTGGTGAGTCTCCCGACAGAACTTTTTTACATATACAAGGCCTCGAACTCAAGACTTGCTTAAACGATATCAAGCTGCTTACCACTTAGACTAACCCAACCTCTATCTTTTAAAAAATTCCTTTTTTCCTCTAGAGAAAGGGAGTTTGAATTGGATCGAAAATTTTGGTTCAATCTCGTTACTTGAAAAAGATTCCATTACTGATAATTATATATATATAATAGCATAGGAAGCAACACATAAATATTAGCAAAAGTCACGCATGCCGGCTGGCTGGCCTGGCCCTGACCCTGACCCTGCGCCTACGTTTTGCTACGGTTGTCGGTTGAATCGTCGCCCCAAGTTTATAGATTTTATTCTCTAATTCTAGTTATACTCCTTTTACTCTAATCAAATTTTAGATTTAATCTTTCATTTCTTTTTGCATAATTATCTTATATTTAATCTATTAATCGATTAATTCGGATTTAGATACCATAGATGTCTATTATAAGATCAATCCTTTTTAAGGGTGTTCATGAGCGGTTAACTGTATTGGAAACACTTATTTGTACAGTTATTAGAAGTCTCGATTTGACATTTTAATGAAATGTAATCTTCTCGTTTAAACCGGTTACCACCTAAACTATTTTGTGTATAATTTAAATATAAATGACTATATAATTATATATATATATTATGAATCAAAGTATAACCCGTAAATCAATAGCATTATTAATTGTGATCACATAATGCATGAAGAATATCCTATGTCATTACTTTAACGACAACAATTAATGAGATTATCAATTTAGACAAACAAATCACATTATAAAAATAATTGATCAAATGAACCCAACAAATGCTTTCAATGGAAAAGCAGATGATGTTCATCCTAGGAGACACTGATTCAATTGCAATGTCTGCAAGGTGTGTGTGCTTTGTCAAAAGATTGAGAATATCTATAAACAAATACTATCTTGTAATTACCTTTAGACTATTTAAAAATGATCAAATTAGATTCATTTGAATATCTTAATCCATACAATTTTTATAATCACTGATATTTGATTAATCGGTGACTAATCTGAATTATGTACTATAAAAGCTTATTATGGAGACAATCCTCACAACCTAATTTATTTCATTTATATTATCAAAATTTTAAACCTTAGACATAATTCTATTAAATCAATTGGTCAATCGTAACAAATCTTTTTCGATAAATATTAGTATATAGTGATGCCAGTTGGATGTGATAATGGATGGAAAATTAATTTATTAAATGATGTTTAATTATTTTTCATAAATATAGTTAAGTATGCAATCAAAGTAGCCAAATTTATGTGTGATATGGGTCAGTCCAAAAGTGGGTAAAGAATATACGATAATTTATAATGTTAGTGTTGCATGCGTGAAAAGTAATTTATAGTTTCGTTAGGCAATAAGACTGCAGTGGGTTCTTCTTTTAAGGGACAAAGTGAAGCCTAAAAGTAGGATATAAAAACAAATTTATAATATAATACCTGAAAAATAATATTTCTCTATTCCAAGTGTTGAACATGTAAAAGGTGTTTTTTTATTTAATCACTATTCTCGATTTATTAACCGACTAATTCATATCAAATTTTGTATAAATCTATTATGAGAGTGGCTTTCCTAATTCGATTTTCTTCATTCGTAACATGTAAAAAATAATATGCGATGATTTTCAACCTTATTCTTCCACGTAGAAAATACAACACTAATAGCTCGTTAAGCTTATCTTTTTTTAAAAAACCCTAACTCACTTAAGCATCGAAGAATGATTAGGATATTAATAAAGACCTCAAAGTTCACATTATGTTTTATAGATCCTTTGATATTGTCAACAATCTTTCGAGTAGTCCGGGTTAACTTGTATTTACTTGGACCAAACAAAATATTATTACATTTTGCGTTGTTCATAAGAACCTTACACAACACAAGAAGGTATAAAACTCGACAACTGAACCGACCTTCGACTCAGCCTTTATAAACATCTCTAATCCATATGAATCTCCGATAAATCGTCACCATGTTTCCATCAACCCAAGTGCATCTCAAATAAATTGTAACACTTTATTTTGATGGAAGCTCGATCGAACAAAGGAAGCTACATTGGCCGTCATAGCAAAAATAATTTATAATCAGATCATTATAACAATAACAAATCGATTAAGAGTTAATTTGACGTTTTACAATATCCAAAAGGTGGGTATCGATACTTAGACCTTTGGTACTAAAACCACTGTAACAACAATTTGGTTTAGAATATCAACCCTACAGAGTTATAAAGATTAATAATTTCCTTTAACTACTTTAATTCATCTAAATTGTTTCATTTAATAAAGATTTATGTATGCTGTTCATTTACTATTTGTGTACATTATGTCTTCAGATTTGAAATTACAAGTAAAATAATAATTGAAAGTAATAACAAATTGTATTATAAGATTATTTATAATACAGAAGAAAAATTATAATAGTTGGTAATCTAAATAAGTTCAAAAAAGGAACATGCCCATGAATTATTCGTCTAAGACGAATAATTTAAATAATTTGTGTGAAACCATTTTCGTTATATGATTTACAGTGGAACATTGAGATAAAAGTAATCATACTAAATGAACGGATAAAGCTTAAAAGGGTCACAAGTATATTTTGAAGGTAATATATTTATGACAAGGTTATTGGACAAAAACTACAAGTAATGTTTTCATTAATTCTATATGCGTGAAAATCTATCATGATACTTTAATGGAATAATTCATTGACTTAAATAATGATGTAATTAATAGCTAAAAAGTTAAAACTTAATTACATATATTTTAACTCACATTATTTAAGTTCAAATGGTCCTTCCGCTAGTTTATTATAACTCATGAATGATGTTTAACAATCGGATAAAACATTTACTAGGAAGAAATTATTTGTAAACTAATTTAATAATTTTATATTATTAACTAACTGGGTTCAAAGTAGAATATTAAATCAATAAATTATTATTTGAATCAACGAGTTGAAAACTAAAATAAAAATTAAATAAATTTTACATATATTCTAATATGGTAAAGTCGTAGTAATTTTAGAAAAATTAAAATTAGACTAGGTAAAAATATTTAAAAAAATAATTTTATCATAATTATTATTTTTAATTATTGATTAAATTTAATTTTAATCTATTTTAATTTGAATTTTTTAAATTTGGGCCTGAAAGTTTTATCAAATAGATAAATAAAGGAAGCCCAAAAATACATAAACCCAAATTGCATGACCCAAATAAGTCGTGCAATAAAGCCATGCAACATAAGGAGTATCTCTATCTCTAGTCGTCGACTGATATTCTATTTCAAAGAGGACTGTCTCTTGTCTTTATAAATACATATATTTAACTATGGATTATTTTATTATTTTTTGTGTTCGTGATTTTTATTTAAGAGTTCACACTCCTAACATTTATGAGATTGATAGTATCAGATAAAATCGAAACGCAACACTTTCAGAAGTAGTTTGGATAAATCAAAGTATTAGGAGACTTGTTCAAAAACGATTATATGTCGACCTTAGTATCTTCTCGTGACATCGGATGTTAAATTAAACATATATTTGATTAAGTTAAAATCTATTGTATCATATATAACGTTTGATTTGTTTTAAAGGAAAAAAAATAACTTACATTTGTAATCACTTATTTTTGTCCGAATTGTAAATATTATAGTAGTATTGATTAATTATAGTAATTATTATATACGTATGTGGGTATGTATGTATTAATACTTGTATGTAATATGTGTGTAATATGTATATTTGAATGTACGTGTGGTAATATATATGTATATTACGTATATGTGACATGGTTGTATGTATTTATAAATATATGTATGTGTTATGTGTATATGTATGTTATCTATTGCATGTTCGTATATATTTGGTTAATGTATGTATGTACTAATATTATTATTATTATCATTAAAGTTATTTGTATTATTATTACTAGCCTATATGTTATACATTAAAATAGATCAGATATAACTATAAAGTCCAATTAATTAATATTAAATGTCCCGTGTCCAAATTACAAAGCAAACTCAGACCCAATTTAATTAATTACAAGGCCCAACCGGCCAGCCCAAAACCCTTTAATAATTTAAACCCTAATTTGATTTGATAACCCTAAATATCATATTCTTTTTGCACAGCCAAGGGAGAGCCATTGGATTAAATTTTGATCCAACGACCATGATTGAACCAAGACGCCCCTTTATCTGCCGCGTGGAGTGCACGCGCCAACCTGCTGCTTTCTCACGCGCGCGTGAAGATCATGCCCGAGACCGTCTGCATCCCACGTGCCATGTGGCAAGATCTGGTGTTGCCACATCATTACCCAGAAGCAATCAGGACTGCCCATCTTCAAGGAGCCTCGACTGTTGGATCAGATCTGATCCAACGGCCCAAAACGCATCTGGCCGAGATAGTCGCTTCATTCTCTAACCAGCGATTCACGTGGCTGCTCCGCCGGATCTCCCGTGCTGTCAGACGACTCCCCCTCACCGGTTCACCCACCAAGCATGGCCAAAGAATCCTAAAAAAATATAGAGCATGTCAGATTCTAAAACCAAACAGGAATTTCATTTAATGTTTACTTATTTTTGTAAACAAACACAAAATCAGAAGAAAATCCGGATATATATGTAAAAGGATCCACCGTCAATGTATCGAGGGATTGTCCAAAATTAATAACAAAAAGAACTTTCAGAGGTATATCCATTTTTTATCCTTGCATGCATTTCGAATACAAGATAAAAATTTTAAAAAAAATAAAAAAGATTAGGATTCATACTCTTGCCTTTCAGACTCTCATATCTGATGATAAGCCATGCATGATGAATCGGATAGAGGGTTTGTTGAAAAGGGATTGTTTTTTAAAACATAAAGAAGGGCCGGTTTTTCAAATCAAAAGGGTTTCGGTTCACTAAAAGAAGTTTGTTTCGGTTTTTCTCAGAACTGGGTAATGAGAATTTCCTAAAAATATGACGTTGGTTTTGAAATCATAAAAAATAGAAAGGTCGATTTGGGGTTGTTTTGAGATTTTACCGGTGTCGGTGAACGGCGGCTGGCGGTTGGGGTGTGCAAAAAAATCCGATTCGATTGATCCGATCCGTTTATCCATTAATCTTATCCGAAATTTCGGATATCCGATCCGTTATTTATTTTTCGGATAATTCGGATCGGATATCCGAAAATTTTGGATGGGATACGGATAATTATTTTACATTCGGATCGGATATTCGATTATCCAATATCCGAAAATTCAAAAAAATTTGTAGATATGAATCTTGTTATATTCGATACTTTTATTTATTATATATGAAAAATTAATTTTTTATGGATAAAAATTTGTTATATTCAATAATTTTTTGATTGCTATATTCGAAAGCCTAAAATTTTCATGGATAGGATTGCTAAATTTTTAAAAAATAATTAAATTAATTCATAAATTCGGATACTCGGATATCCGATATCTAATTTTTTCGGATCGAATACAGATCGCTAAATTACCTATTCAAAAATTTTGGATATTCGAAATTTTGGATCAGATCGGGTTGGATATTCGAATTGCACACCTCTAGCCGGAGGTGTCTGATGGCGGTCAGTGCGGTGGTACACTGCCAGATTATGGGTTCACGCCCAGATCGGATGAACACTCAAAGGGGTTGGGGAACTTTGGTTCAGAAAATGAAAAGGGGAGATTTTTTTTAAGGACAAAATTTTTAAATGGCTAAAAGGTGGATTTTGAGCCGGATGAGTTTATTCATAGACCATTTAATTTTAAAATTGGGTTAATAGCATTTTAGTCCCTCTGCCTCTAATCTTTTGCATCGGTACCCTTCCGCATGGTCTAATTATTTTTGTAGTCCCTCTTACTTTCAAATGATTTTTAATTTCATCCTCAAATCAAATGAAATCAAATTTCAAAAGGGAAAATTCCCTTAATAGTCCCTCCTCCCTACTTTTCTTTGCAAAACTATTCTGCCGCATGGTTTAATTACCCAACCAGTCCCCTTAGTCATTTTATATTTAGCCCCTGATTTTGTTTTAATTACTTTAAAGGGTAAAATTATAGGTTCAGTCCCCCTATTTTTCTCTCAGATTTCAACCGGGTCCTCTTTCCAGTGGTTTAATTCAGTTTTAGCCATGTACCCTTTCATTTTGTTTAATTTCAGCCCTATAATCTTTGTATATTTTGAGTTTATATTTTGATTTCCTTATTCTATTTTTATGTATTTTTTATTAATTTGTTTATTTATTTTGGTATACTATTTTATTACTAACATATATAGGCGATATATTATATCATATGGTGTTTTATATTTATGTAATTTTATAAATCTGTATGATGTTCGATATGTCTTGAATAATTTTGACTTTATTGTTGCTTGTTTTATCTTTGTTGATTAATTTATTTCTATGTGGATATGCATATATATATGTGTGTTATTGTAGCATATGTCTATATATTATGTCGTATATGTACTAAGTTGTATATTACCTATATATACTAAGTAATATATATATATATTTAAAAATTATATATGTTTTTACGTGTATACACTTACTTATATATATGTATATATTTATTAAATTACTTTATATATGTTACTTTTTTATTATACTATTCATTATATTTATACATACGATGGTTTTATGTGTTTATATAGTTTAATTACAACATTTTTTATATATTTAAACCGTATGCTAAAATATAGGTATATAGTATATCATATGCTACTGTATGTTATATTATATGTATCATTTTAGTTATGTCATGTTCTTATGTGTTTATTGTATTCTATTTTGATTATGTTATTATTTGCTCATGTTGGTATACATTTGTTCATGTATAATTAATTGCCCACGTGTTTTAATTTATCATGTTTATATTTCTCACATATAGTATTAAGCCTTTATTCTGGTATTCTAGTGGAAGTGTCATCTCGGTCTCCGTGTGTCACCTCCTTTGGTACCGTAGATATCAAGGTAAATTTAATATTGTTATATGTACATGTATTTTAGGAATTAATTATTAAATTAAATTGATTTTTTTATTAATAAATACAATACGAACCCATTAAGTACCAATTTTGGGCGGTGTGGGGGTGCTAACCCTTCCCCATCCGTAACTAACTCCCGAACCCAAGTTTTCAAAATCTCTTGTTTTTGTTTTCGGTGTCCGCTCTATCTAATCCAAGTGACCGGTAGCGACTCCATATTTTAAATACGAGTTTTCCTAAAATTCCCCTTTTTAAATAATCTTTAACAAAAGCAGGAAATACTTCCCCCATACATGATTTTTTTTTATTTTTTCGTAGTGACCCGGATAAAATAGTTGCTACAGCATGGCGATTCCGCTGGGGAATAATTTTTTTTCAAAAATAAAAAGAGAGTTAAGCCTTAGTTAGGTTCGTATCATAATTATTAAGAAAATTTTAAATTCGGTTTAATTTAATTTTTAATTCCCAAGTCTTGTTTGTTTACCTTTTTTATCATCATATATTAGTTTTATAACCCTTTAAGTGGGAGTGATTACTTCGTTTCGTGGGGTTTTCACCTCTGTATAATGTTATAATTCACTTCCGGATTCGGTCCTTATATTTCGTGAGGTTTTCACCTCCGTATGGTATATAGTTCGTATTCCCTCGAATCGATGTCCGAACGACAGTTTGAGTACAGTTTTCTTTAGAATTTAACCGCATATAATGAGACATAGAGCTCACCTGTTAGAGCTATATCGACACTCTGTCTGTTTAGCAAAAAACATGTTTAGTTTTTTTTATTTTGTTTGTTTATGTGTATATTTTAACTACTTGATTTAAGTGCTTCAATTGCTTTTGTTTATTAACCATTTATTATTCTTATCAAACATGCACCATTTTCTTTTTGTGTTTGCTCATTTTCATTTTTTTTGTGCATCGCATTTTCATAACATAAATGTATTTATTTCGCAAGTGGCCATCACTATAGAAGACAATTATAATGGATAAGAGGTCTCGTATTTAGATAAAATGGGTGAATACTGAATGTTGTCAGAAGAATAGAGAGGTGAATCATTCGAAGAGTTTGAACCAGATGGGGTAACTGATACTCGTATTAGAGACAAGCGAGATGAAGTACAAGAATTGGAGAGATAGATGGCCGAGATAATGAATCTGATGACTGCTATGGATAAAGACAAGGGGTCTGTAGAGCCATGAGAAGAGCCAGTAAAGAATCATAATAAAGAGTTTGATGGTCAGAATCCCACTCCTAAGAAAGATAACATCGGTAAGCATGATAAGTCAAACCATTTCGTGATTCGTATGAAGAAACCAGAGAGAGATACATATGAGTCGAGCTCCCAAAAAATAGATGTAGGTCCAGAAGAAACCTAAAAATCAAATAATGTAAAGATGAATGTTCCAATTCTTGTGAGGCACATCGAGCTACTTCTAATGCTTATTGAAAGAAACCTTATCACTCTTGTACAGTCTGTTCTAAAAGATTCACCTTACCCGAAAGGTTATAACAGCCGAGCCAGATGCGATTACCACTTAAGAAATTCATGTCACACTACAGAGAATTGTGGGGCTTTTAAAAACTGAGTTAGATATCTTGTCAATATGGGAGTGTTGAGTTTTGAAAACAGAGGGCCCATATTATACAATGAGCCAACGGTCACTCGGGGGGGCAAGTGAAAGAGAGCCAATACCTACGACAAGGTTTGAATAATATAGAAGTGAATCATTCAAGAGAGTCAAGTTTGAAAACCGAGGATAGGGGCATCCCAGATGAGGGGCATTCACAAGAAAGAGAAAAATTAAACGAGAAACTAAAGAGTCTACAAGATTAGCATCTGGAGCTTCACTGCATGTTTCAGAATGCTGGATTAGGTAACACTTTTGAAGAGTGAAAGAATGACATCATTCAGCTAAAAGACGACTTGAGACATTAGAAGCGAAAAGGCCAGGTTAATGAAAATAGAGCCTGATTATTGTCACAAAAGTTGAAGTAAATCGAAGAGCAATGCCATACCCCCCAGAAAGAGTTACAAGATAGTCTAGCTATGAATGGGATATTGAAAGCAAATCTGCAACAGAGTGAGGCTAGATCCAACATTTTTCAGTCAAAGAATGTAGCACTCAAAGAACAAATAGATGAGCATCGAAGTTCTTTGCATGGGAGCGAGATTCATGCCGAATCCTACAAGCAAGCTGGCTATGAAAACGTCGAAAAGGTAACTCTCCAGCTACAAAAATTTGTGCAAGAAATACAAGAGAGAGACAATGACATGAAGAGTGTCATCGCTCAAGTACACAGAGTGGCTCAATAAGTAGCAGATGTGGCCGACACAGCTATGCCGTTGAGTCAGAATATGAATCCCACACTAGATCATGAATGAAAGATGACTCGTTTGTTGAACGAAGTCCAAAAGTTAGGGGCTAGGGCCTATCAGTATTTGTAAAGTTTATAGGACTAATATCGGATGTAACAAGCCTTTTTTGTTTAATGAAAGCCATTCTACGATGATCACTTTGCGATTAATACCTTATTGCATTCATGTTTACATTTTATTGATTAAAAAATATTCTATATTAGGGGATTTTTTATAAATGGGAAGATGTTCTATAATGTATAGAGATTGATAATGCTACGGTTGGAAATAATCTGAGCATGAAACAAATAGAGAGGAGACAGAAGTGGGGCACCGAGTATGTATTTTGCTCCAAGAAGGGTGGCTAATAGATGTCTATAAAATATCGTCAATCTTTTGTACACAGACATCCTATCTTTATAAAAATCCTCCTAAAGGACTATTGGCGAATCAACACTTCAGTTGTATTCATTATGATAGTTCATATTTACTGTTTGCCTTTTATATTTTAGACATTTATAATACATTTCATGCATTAATTAATTAAATAATAAAATTTTATGGGTTTCAATGGCATTATTCGAGAACCAGTTAAAAGAAAAGAATGGAACAAAGACTCGAGCAGTTAGAAGATAGGTTCGAGTAGGAAATTAAAAAGAAAAAGGAAAACTAGACGCTTTCAATACAAGATATTTTTGTTTAGTCCCTGACTTGGTCATTTCTTCAGATTTCAAGATTCCTAGATTCGTGCAGTATGACGGTACAAGTTGTCTGAGGGTTCACTTGACCATGTTCTACAGAAAGATGAAGGGGTACATAAAGAATAAAAAGTTATTAATCCACTACTTCCACGATAGTTTGGTAGGACCTGCTATAATATGGTACAACCGAATGAGCAAAAATTAGATTCGGTCCTAGGGTAACCTAGCCAACGCCTTTTTGAGCCAATATAGGTATGCTTTAGACTTAGTGCCAAGCCGACAGTTTCTTCAAAGCACAAAGATGAGACCAAATAAAAACTTCAAGGATTATGCTCTAAGATGGCGAAGTTTAGCGGCCCAAGTTCAGCCCCCCATAATTGAAGAGGAAATGACTCCCTGTTTCACGCGTCACTTCCTCTTCCCTTCTTTGATATAATGTTAGGGAAATCTAGAAGCAAATTTAAGGACTTCATGGGGGTGGGAGAGAGAATAGAGTACGCAATCCAATAAAGAAAATTAGGGTCTAAGTTTAAAGACCAAACTAATAAGGAAACGGTGCAAGTGAACACGTCGCAAGTAATAATATAGTTTAGATATCGTCTCCACCGAGATTAGTGTAACTCTGATTTTTTAGCTTCTTGCACTGAAATAGAATAGTAATAAAAGTGATAGATGGTGATAATTAAATAGTAAAATAAACTAAGAGAAGGAAGTAAAATAAATAGGAAGTGTAATCGATTAAGAGAGTAGGTTGGGTTATAAGTAGTGGTGCAATTTCTGAATGGAATGTCGAGGCAATTGATTGCTGAGGCAATACAATTGTTGTGGCAACTAAATCTTGATATATTGCCATGGAAATTGAGTTTATTCCTTCAAAGATTGGCAAAGTATTCTTCAATGTCTTCGTGTTATCCCTAACAGAAGAACTGGTAGATTGCGCATGTCTTGGTGATACATCCATGCGTTAACCTTGGGTGAGCATCCACCGATCTTACACTTCTCTTAGCCGCTAAAATTCGATCCTTATTCCTAAGGCGGATTAATTCCCACCCACGATTTGTTCAAATGAGAACCGTGTTCACTCGTTTCGTGAATCTATCTCTTTCGAGCATAGATAAATGGATAACGCTCGAGATCCTCTCCCAATTCTCTCAAGATAAAAATTAAGAATCCAAGAATAAACAAACTTCGAAATTTATTTAAATTAAAAACCTAAAACCATCCAATCATTTATCACACCAAAAACCCTATAGCCCCAGCCAATTTAAATCAGTTCATGGCTGGGTATAAAGAAAATACAAAAGATTTACCCCCAGACATGGATCGCATAAAATAAAAATGAATAAGAAAATTGCGTGAGGAATTTTTTACGATCTTGAGTTCTCCCAATTTCTCATTGCCCTTTTGTTGTTGATTCGATCCCCTTAAATAGATGAGGAAAAGGGTTTGAATGCATTTTAAATTCGTGGAGATTTGATCTTTATCTGATCGGAAGTTTGAAATTTGAACCTGGGATTTATCCTCTGCGTCCTGGATAATTTTGCGGATAATGTTGTATTTATCCAGATTTATCCAGATATGCCGTGATAATCAGCTTAGGCAACTCTTTCAGTATTCTCCCTACTTGCCACGACAACCCTGTCCTGCACAAAATAGAGCAAACCAACAGCGAATTTTTCCACAAAAACCAACAAAATGTAATACCAAGCTCAATGACCAAGGAAACAGGAAACTATGCATGAATGCCTATTAATGCAACTAAAATGAGCCTATGTATAACGATAATATGAGTAAAAATGGAAAGAAAAACAATACTTTTACACACTTATCACACCCCCAAACCCAAACTATTACTTGGCCTCAAGCAATGCAAAACATTAACAATTACCTGCCAAGGCCCTTACCACCAAAAAATGCTTCTTACCTGACTTCAATCCTCAGAATCGTGGCACAAAAGTTGATTACCTTTCAATCTTCGGGCCACACAGAGCATTACTCAAAATCAAACTATAATGCTAGTGAAAATGTGTGTGCATAGTTGTATACAACCCAACCAATAGGACTCCACGTAAACAATAGGTCTTAATAATTAATTAGCCAAGGTAATTAAATTCACTAGAGCTAGTTTTAGGCACCTCTAGCAAAGAAATTTATTTTTAAATTTAATCAGCTAGAGCCATATAGGCCCCTCTAATGATTCTTAATGCGTCATAACTAGAGTCAGATGGGCACCTCTAGTAAGAAATTATCTAATGCAAATTTTAGTTTAAGGCTAGAGCCAGTTAGGCACCTCTAGCACAATTTACCCATTTTTAAATAACCTAAAGTTCACTAGGTCTCCCTCAAAATAAATAGCATCATAGCATAATTCTGAGTACTTTCCATGCTAATCCTACAATCTAAGGTTTCATCATAGGATATCACAACATGTTTAGGCAGTTTAATCAGGTAAAAGACATAGCAAGTAACATATGTAACCTATCATGAGCTAACAAAATGAATGCAACTAACTATGATACGAAACAAAAACAGCCCCCCAAACTCGAGAGAAGCATTATCCTCAATACATGCAAAACTAAATAAATAAAGAGAAAAACTAAATGAAAAATGAGTTAGTCGGATGAGTCGTCACCTTGAATGACTAGTTGCCTTCAAGCCATTTGCTTTGTTCTTTTTCTAGCTAGTGGTGGTTGCTAATGCGATGCTGGTAGTGGATCATGAACTGTAGTTTCCTCTAGGGGTGTGCAAAAAAATCTGATCTGATTAATCCAATCCGTTTATTCGTTGATCCGATCCAAAATTTTAGATATTCGATCCAATTTTTTTGGATAATTCGGATCGGATATCTAAAAATTTTAGATCGGATACATATAGTTATTTTACATTCAGATCGGATATTCGATTATTCGATATCCAAAATTCAAATTTTTATAGATATGAATCTTGTTATATTCGATATTTTTACTTGTTCTATATGAAAAATTGAAATTTTTATGGATAAAAATTTGTTATATTCAATAATTTGTTGATTGTTATATTTGAAAACCTAAAATTTTCATGGATAGGACCGCTAAATTTAAAAAAATAATTAAATTAATTCATAAATTCAGATACTCAGATATCCGAATATCCGATCTAAAATTTTGGATATCCAAAACTTGAGTATCCGATTTTTTTCAGATCAAAAACGGATCGCTAAATTACCTATCCAAAAATTTCTGATCGGATATCCAAATTACACACCCCTAGTTTCCTCGACCTCTTCAATTGGAGCAACCTCCTTAGCGGCCTCCTTGAGTTTAGAAGCTTTACGCTTTGATGTCACTTTTGATGGTGCAGCCGGAGAGGGCTTTATCGGTGCAGAAGTGGTGTTGTCGGAATTCGTAAAACCATGAAAAGATTCAGTGTGGGTTGGTTCAGTAATAGGATCTTAGCTTTATGTGGGATAGTGGTTACCGCGACAATGTTACTGGGAACATGCGCAGCTTCAGTTGCTGGGGCAAGTAGTTCAGCAGGGAATACAGGAAAATAGACAGTGCTTTTGGGACAATTCTCTAAGGTAACTCTCGTGAGGACTGTATCTCGCTCTTTTATGTAGCACATAAACAATAGTTGACGTGCCTCTATTTGATCTAATTGTTGTGCTAAATGGCGTAAGATATCGGCAATCCCATAGATACTTGCTGAGGTATGTGTACTTTCCGTGGCATGTTCACTTGCCGCGACATGTTTGGTTGCCTTGGCAGTGTCTGGAATAGAGGACTTCTTTGCAACTGTTGGTTCCTTTGAGGATTCCTCCGCATCATACGCATATACTGACCGTGTCCACCCACTTCTCTCTGGTAGCTTCTCATCCATAGCATCAGCTGGCACGTGCTCCCGTTCGCATAATCTGGAAATTAAATTGGGGAAAAAGAGTGCCCCACATTTTTCTTGCTACAAGCATATATTTCGTCAACGATTATTTTTCCAATATCAATAGAACGCTTGTGCAGAATAGAGTGAAGTAATAATAAAAGAGAATATGAGAAAGTAGTATTGTAGGTAGTAGGCATCAAACGAGTTTTTATGAAGTTACTTCATAGTTTGGCCACGAGCTTTAACAAGGTACGGTTCACCGTTCCCTGCAAAGCTCCTTCATTCCATGCAGCTCCCTCGACGGTGAGATCTTGGAAAACTTCCTCTACTTCTTCAGTAGTGATGTTTTCAACAAACTCGGTATGCTCGTCTTTCTCAACATACAACCCAAAGTGTGCGTTGATTATCGCTGAGTCAGCAAGAATAGCCCTACCACGCACAAAAACACAAGGGTTATCTGAATTGGAAACATGCGAATAAAATTCCCTTACCCACGAGATATTTTTGGGTTTTGGTTGTTCGCAGAAAATGTGCCACTTGTGGTGCTCAATGATCTTGCAAACAAAGTTCTCAAGACCATAATTCTTTTGGGAAACGTCATACTCAAACCCTTTTTCCTCCTATACCATCCGATTTGCAAATTTGGCGTTGAACTGCTTCTTAATCAGTGGAGAGGCAAATTGATGGAAAGAGGGCTCGAGTGCTCGTGAAGAACTTGCTCCGGGCATGGTCTTTAAGTTCTTGGCCATGGTTTGTGGGTTCTTGATAAGAAAATAAGAAAGAAAATCTAAAGAGTTCAATAGGGGAAAGAGTGGGTAAAGAGAAATGAAGTAGATAATGAGTTTGATGGTGAGGCAAAGAGTTAAATGTGATAGAATGGATGTGTTATCAATGGGGAAAAGAGGAAGATAATAGTGATGAGGGGTTGAGTGTGCGGCTAGGATTAGAAAAGGAGGGAAAAATTTTGGGTGAAAATAGTTCAAAGGGGCGATTAAATCCCCCTACGAAATAGCATAAAATTCAAAGGGGTTTAAATCCCCTAAAAACTAGCCGACCAATCATCTTCCAAGGGATAGATTCAAGTGAAATTCTACCCTAAGCCCAACTCCTTCTTCTTTGAACTCTTATCCTAAAATTTAAACCAAAACAAAAAGATAAAGATTAAACAAAGATAATCAAAAATAAAAATAAAAAAAAAGATAAAGGGAAAATAAAAAGATAAATATCAAAACAAAAATAAAGGTAACAACTGAATCATATAAAAAGAAAAAAAATCCAAATTAAAAATAACAAAAATAAATAAAAATAAAAAGTCTGAAAAATTAAAAACTCTTAGAAAGAGCATTTTCATGCATCTTCTAAGGATATAGCCTCCTTATCGCGAGTAACATGAGCACCAACATAGTGTTTCAACCGTTGTCCATTAACCTTAAACTCATGTCCATCCACTATTGACTTGGCCACAACAGCCCTATGGGAATAAGGTTTTACCACCTCAAATGGCCCGGACCATCTTGACTTCAATTTTTCTGGGAAGAGTTTAAGTCGAGAATTGAAAAGAAGCACTAGTTGCCCCTGCAAGAATTGCGGCGGCAATAGATTTTTGTCATGCCAACGCTTGGTTTTTTCTTTATAGATCTTTGCATTGTCATAAGATAAGGCAGGGTACTCTTCTATCTCGTTTAGGTCCGGTAGACGCTTCTGCCCTGCACTTTCCCAATTCATGTTCTCAGTCTTGATAGCCTAATAGGCCTTATGCTCGATCTCCACTGGCATGTGGCAAGTCTTGCCGTAGAAAAGTCTGTATGGAGACATGACTAAGGGTGTCTTAAATGCTGTTCGGTAAGCCCAAAGTGCCTCATCAATTCTTACAGATCAGTCATTCCTTGAAGGATTAACAACCTTCTCGAGAATTATCTTCAACTCACGGTTAGATATTTATGCTTGCCCGTTAGTCTGTGGATGATATGCCGTGGCAACTTTATGAGTCACTTCAAATTGAAGCAACATTTTGGCAATGAGCTTATTGTCGAAGTGTTTACCTTCATCACTGATATTTGCCCGTGGTATTCTGAACCGTGTGAATATATTTTTCTATAAAAATTGCTAGACGGTCTTTGAATTGCTTCTGGGAACTGTAGCTGCCTCAACCTATTTGGACACATAATCTACGACAAGTAAAATGTATAGATTGCCAAATGATGATGGGAAGGGCCCCATAAAATCGATGTCATGCACATCGAACAATTTTAGCTCGAGGATATTCTGTGATGGCATCTCACGCTGCCTTGAAATATTCCTTATCTGTTGACATCGATCACACCTCTTATAAAATTCATGGGTATCTTTATAGAGAGTTGGCCAATATAAGCCTGACTGTAATACTTTGGCCACTGTTTGAGTACCTCCAAAATGGCCTCCATAAGGTGATGAATGGTATTGTAGAAGAACATTTTGTTGCTCTTCCTCAGGAACACATAGTCGTATGACCTGATCTGCATATTGTTTAAACAAAAGATGCTCGTCCCAATAATAATGCTTAGCATCATGTATGAACCGCTTATTTCCTTGATGAGTAAGGTCATAAGGTATAATACCGCTTACAAAAAAATTGACTAAATCTGCATACCATGGAGTTGCCATGGCAACTAACAATTGCTTGTCCGAGAATACATTGGATCTCCAGAAGATCATTATCTATACTGCCCTCTTCCAGCTTCGACAAGTGATCAGCAACCTGGTTCTCCGAACCTTTCTTGTCCTTAATTTCGATGTCATACTCTTGTAAAAGTAATATCCAATGAATTAAACGAGGTTTGGAATCTTTCTTAGCAATTAAATACTTAATTTCTGAATGGTTAGTGTGAACAATTACCTTTGTACCAATTAAGTAAGGACGAAACTTGTCGAACGCGAATACTACCGCTAGCAATTCCTTCTCAGTCATAGTGTAATTCAATTGAGCACTATTAAGGGTTCTGCTAGCGTAATATATCACATGGAAAATTTTACCTTTCTGCTGGCCTAAGACAGCTGCTACCACAAAATCACTCCATCACACATGAGTTCCAAAGGCATGGACCAATCCGAGAGAACAACACTGGGTACCATGGCAAGTTGCTTCTTTAGGGATTCAAATGCCATGGTGCATGAATCATCAAAATCGAAGGCCTTGTCCTGTTCAAGAAAATTACACAAGGGTTTAGAAATCTTAGAGAAATTATGAATAAACCTTCTGTAAAAACCTCCATGTTCGAGAAAACATCAGATTCCTTTGACTAAATTCAGTGGTGGAAACTTTTCAATCACATCCACCTTGGCCTTGCCTACTTTGATTCCCTTGGAAGAGATCTTGTGACCGACCACGATTCCTTCATCCACCATAAAGTAGCACTTTTCCCAGTTTAAAACTAGGTCGTATTTTTCACATCGTGCTAACACCTTCTCCAAATTGTCGAGGTAATTTTCAAAACTATCTCTGAATACCGAGAAGTCTTCCATAAATATTTTAAGGAAATCTTCCACCATATCAGAGAAAATTGCCATCATACACCTTTGAAAGTTTGCCAGAGCATTGCACAATTCGAACGGCATCTTCAAAATACATATGTGTCGAAAGGGCACGTGAAGGTGGTTTTTTCCTAGTCTTCTGGCGATATAGCTATTTGGTTGTACCCTGAGTATCTATAAAGAAAACAATAAAAATATTTTCCTGCAAGTCGGTCAAGCATTTGGTCAATAAATGGTAAAGGAAAATGATCTTTCCTAGTTTCTTTATTCAACTTACGGTAATCCATGCAGACTTTCTAACCTGTAACAGTTCTAGTTGGAATGAGTTCATTGTTTTCACTGCTTACCACAGTCATACCTTCTTTTTTCGATACACATTGTATCAGACTTACCCATGAGCTGTCAGAGATAGATATATGATATCGGCGTCTAGCCACTTGATGATTCCCTTTATCACGACTTCCTTCATGGCAGGGTTAAGCCTCCTTTGAGCCTCAATGGAATTTTTATAGTCATCTTCTAACAAAATCTTGTTCATACATGATAAGTGTTCAAAAGTACTATTTTTCTTACCCTTTTTACTCATATTATTGTTAGACTTAGGCTCATATTAGTTGCATAATTAGCTATTCATGCATTAATCCATGTTTCCTTCCATCGTTGAGCTTGATTACATAACTTGGTAGTTTTGTGGGAAAAGATGCTGCTTTGGTGTGTTTTGTGTGTATATGCAAGATCACTTGCCAAAGCAAGGCTAGAGCTAGTTGCCATGGCAATACATGAAGGAGACGCCGAGCCAGTTGCCAGGGCAATACATGAAGGAGACGCCGAGCCAGTTGCCAGGGCAATTGTCGACAAGAGCAAAGGTGATATGGTAGTCAAAATTGATGACTAGACAAGCCCAAGATGACGTGGAGCAAAGCCCAAACCCAAAGGAATTTGATTTCCATGCAGAGATTAAAGAAGAATTAAATTCCAAGAAGATAGGAGAAGTTCTAGTAGGAATATAATTATAATAAAGAATTATATTCTTTAAAGATAATTTAATTCCAACTTAACTTCCTCCTCAAAGAAGGACTTTGGCCTAGCCCTATAAATAAGATGGAGATTTCGACAAAATATAGAAAGCAAAGAGAGAGGAATTTCGACAACTCCAAGGAGGGCAAGAGGAGAGAATTTTCGAAGCATCTAGGGCAAGGAGGATTTCAACAAGCCTCATCCTTCATCCTTTTCTTTCTTGTTCGATTGGGTTCATGCTAGGGATTAATTATCTTGTGTTTCTTTGGAACCTAGCCATGAACTAAATCTATTTAGCTATGGTTATTGTGTTTTGTGGTTGTGAGAAACTATTGGTTTTTGTTTAGGTAATAAGAGTTTGCACTTTTCTATTCAAGGTTTATTCATTCTTGGTTCTTATTCTTGTTTGCGAGTAAATTGGGAGAGGATCTCGTGATTTCATCTATTTATCTAATATCGGGAGAGTTAGATTCAAGAAACGAATGAATATGATCTTTATTCAATCTATTGATGGTGAAGATTAATCTGGCTTAGGAATAAGTTAAGGATTTCAACGGCTAAGAGGAGCGCAAGATTGGTTGTTGTTCACCCTTGATTCACGCAGGGATGTATTATCAAGGCATGCACAAGTAGCTAGAGTTTCGACTTAGGGATAAGAAGAAACCATTGAAGAATGCTCTGTCGAACCTTGAAGGTTGCTGCCCAGAAGCCCAAGTAGTTGCCCAACCAGTTGCCCAGGCAACCATCGATTAGTTGCCAAGGCAACCCCGTTGTGCAAGTTGCCACGACAACTGAGTTGCCCGTGCACTCTTTTACCAAGACGATTCAATCGCCTATCACACCTCAACTCACGATAACCTGGCCTATCTCTCTCTCATTTGATCTCATCTTTTATTTTACTTTATTGCTTTCTAGATTAGTTATTAGTTAAACTCTTATAATCCTTTATTTGTGTTTTTACTTTTTACAGTGCAAGAGACTAGATTCTTGAAGTGGCACCAATCCCTGTGGAGACGATATCTTTTATACTATAACTTGCAACGTGTATACTTGCACAATTGCGTAGCACTTATTACGCGCAACAAGTTTTTGGCGCCGTTGCCGGGGATTGGCAATAGCGACTTTGTTTTTATTTTCTTGCACTTTCTTTTTACTTTTCTTGTTTAAGATTCAATGGGCTAACAAACTTTGGTTTTGCATTGGTATATGACCAGGGCGAGACCGATTACACCAGAATATCCCTTTGATCCAGAAATCGAACAAACCTTACAAAGACTTAGACGAAGGATAAGAGTAGCAATGGCTAATCAAGACGACAATATGAATCAAGATGTTCCAGCAGGAGGAGGAGTGATTCTTGCACGAAACAGAACTATTCGAGACTATTTTGAAGAAGATCTTGATGGACTTAATCCAGGAGTTGTCGCACCCGAAATTGAAGCCAACCACTTTGAGTTAAAACCGGTAATGTTTAATATGATCAACACAATTGGTCAATTTGGCGGCTCAGCAACTGAAGATGCACGGCAACATCTGAAATCTTTCCTCGAGATTTGCAACTCGTTCAAAATACACGGAGTCACCCCCGATGTCTTACGATTAAGATTATTCCCCTATTCACTGAGGGATAGGGCGAAAGCATGGTTGAATAGCATTCCTGCCGGATCAATAGCATCTTGGACCGATCTTTGTCGTGATTTCCTTGCTCGATTTAATCCTACAAATTTAACTGATAAGCTTCATAACGATATTACTTCTTTTCGGCAGGCAGATGATGAATCCATGTACGAGGCTTGGGAGCGATGTAGAGAACTTCTACACAAATGCCCCCTACACGGATTCTCGGTGTGGACTCAAGTAACAATGTTTTACAATGCTGTGAATACACCAACAAGGATGATGCTAGATGCCTCGGCAAACGACATACTCCTAGATAAGTCGCCGGAGGAAGCAATGTAAATTTTAAACAGGCTGGCCAAGAATGATTATCAATTCCCATCTACTAGAAGAGGAGGAGTTAGACGCCAAGCCACAATACATGAACTAGGATCATCAGATTCAATTTCGGCACAATTGGCCACTTTAACTAAGATGGTCCAGAACATGCAAAAACCAAACAACACACATGAGGTCAAGGTAATGGATTCTTTTTGTGAGTTATGTGGTGATAACCATAATTCTTCTGAATGTATGCAGAATCCGAAATCCAGCTTCTATGTGGGGAATTACAATCGGAACAACAATGTGATGTCCAATACATACAATCCAGCTTGGAAGAAGCACCCAAATTTTTCATGGAGTAATCCCAACAATCCTCTAAACCAGAACAACCAAAATGCACAAGCATCGGGATTCCAGCAGAATATGCCACGACAACAGTTGCCACGGTAACAACCGACAACATCTAGTTCTTTGAAAAATTCTCTAAATGCTTTTATAATGAAAACTGAATTTTATATGGCTGAGAATAGTAATTTCATAAAAAGAACTGATGCTTTTATTAACAGGACCGAGATGAGATTGCAAAACCAAGAGGCGGCAATCAAATCATTGGAAAATCAAGTCGAACAGTTTGCTCAAAATCTGAATACTAGACCGCAAGGAGGTTTACCTAGCGATAGTGAAGTCGCAAGAGGAACTGGCCATGAGCAATGTAAGGCAATCACCACTAGAAGTGGCCAACAACTTAGAGAGGCTCAAACCCGCTCATCAAACAAAACTCCACAAAAAGATCGAGACGAACCTAGCGGCAAAGCCTCAGATGCTGAACCAGGAATTGCCGCGGCAACTTGCGATAAGCATGCCTCAGCAACCCTAGTTGATAACGCCTCGGCAACTCCAGTTGTCCTGGCAATACCGTCAATCAGGTTTCAAACCAATGAAAGGATCGAAGATATCTGACTTCCACCACCATTCCCACACAGGTTGAAGCGACAAAAGCAAGAATACCAATTCAAGAAGTTTCTTGATATCCTAAAGCAAGTCCACATCAACTTGCCATTGGTGGAAGCAATTGAACAAATGCCAAACTATGCCAAGTTTCTTAAAGACATTGTGTCCAAGAGAACAAGGCTAGGAGAGTTTGAAACAGTTGCCGCAACAGAGGGATGCATGGCAATGTTGCACAATCGTATGCCACCCAAGTTGAAGGATCCCGGAAGTTTCACAATACCCTATTCTATTGGAAACCACTATATCGGAAAAGCATTATGCGACCTTGGGGCTAGCATAAACTTGATGCCTAAATCGGTTTTCCAGAAAGTAGGAATCGGGAAGGCAAGACCTACAATAGTTATGCTACAGCTAGCCGACAGATCCTATGTGCATCCAGAGGGAAAAATCGAGGACATACTGGTAAAAGTTGATAAATTTATTTTTCCCGCTGACTTTATTATTTTGGATTGTGAAATAGATGAGCATGCACCTATCATCCTCGGGAGACCATTCCTAGCAACAGGGAGAACCTTGATCGATGTTGAAAAGGGAGAACTCACAATGAGGGTGAATGACCAGCAAGTTAAACTAAATGTGTTCCAAACACTAAGGCATGCCGATGATCCAGAAGAATGCCAACTTCTTCATGCCACAACAGAGTTTAACTTCAACGAGGAATTTAGTTGCCTCGACAACTAAATTGCCGATCAAGAGGAACATGAGGAGTATGAAGAACCGATCGATCAGGAACAACAAGAAGAGGCAAATTGGCTAGTCAATCGACTAGGTACATACTTTGAACCACTGGATTACTCAGGTAAGGAAGGTAAACTCGAAAAACCCTCTATTGAACAACCACCGATTCTTGAGTTGAAACAATTGCCAGAGCAACTAAAATATGCATACTTAGGAACCAATAATACATTGTTTGTAATTATTTCTTCTAAGTTACAACCTGAGTAGGAAAAGAAGCCGATCAAGATGTTGAAGCTACACAAAAAGGCAATAGGGTGGACAATTGCCGACTTAAAGGGAATTAGCCCGGCAGTGTGCATGCACAAGATTTTGTTGGAAGATGATCACAAACCTTCAATTGAGGCCCAGAGGAGACTGAATCATGCCATGAAAAGGGTTGTAATGAAAGAAATCATCAAGTGGCTTGACGCCGACATTATATACCCTATCTCTGATAGTTCATGGGTAAGTCCGGTACAATGCGTACCGAAAAAGGGAGGTATAACGGTGGTAAGTAATGAAAACAATAAACTCATTCCAACCAGGACTGTGACCGGTTGGAGGGTTTGTATGGATTATCGAAAGCTAAACAAAGCCACTAGGAAAGATCACTTCCCATTACCCTTTATTGATCAAATGCTTAACCGTCTTGCAGGTAAACCTTTTTATTGTTTTCTTGATGGTTATTCAGGTTACAATTAAATTGCCATAGCACCAGAAGATCAAGAAAAGACAACCTTCACATGCCCATACGGTACTTATGCCTTCCGAAGGATGCCGTTCGGATTGTGTAACGCCCCGGCAACCTTCCAAAGATGCATGATGGCGCTCTTTTCAGACATGGTCGAAGACTTCCTTGAGATCTTCATGGATGATTTTTCTGTCTTTGGTAATGACTTCGACAGTTGTCTCGGCAATTTAGAGAGGGTGTTGGCAAGATGTGAAGAAACTGATTTAGTCCTCAATTGGGAGAAATGGCATTTTATGGTAGATGAAGGAATAGTGCTCGACCACAAGATTTCATCCAAGGGAATTGAAGTAGACAAAGCCAAGGTGGACGTGATCGAGAGATTACCTCCACCAAGTTCGGTTAAAGGAATTCGAAGCTTTCTTGGACATGCAGGTTTTTACAGGAGGTTCATTCATAATTTTTCTAAAATCACTAAACCCTTGTGCAATTTGCTTAAACAGGATAAAGTCTTCGATTTTGATGATTCTTGCACCCCAAGCATTCGAAACCCTAAAGAAAAAGCTTGCCTCGGCACCCATTGTCGTTCCACCAGATTGGATGCTACCTTTTGAGCTCATGTGTGATGCAAGTGATTTCGTGGTAGGAGCAGTCCTAGGCCAACACACATGTAAGACCTTCCATGTGATATACTACGCTAGTAAAACTCTTAATAGTGCTCAAGTGAATTACACAACAACGGAGAAAGAGTTACTAGCTGTAGTTTTCGCATTTGACAAGTTCCAATCCTATTTGATTGGTACAAAGGTAATTGTTCATACGAACCATTCGACAATCAAATATCTATTTGCTAAAAAGGATGCCAAACCTCGTTTGATTCGTTGGACATTACTTTTACAAGAATTTGATATTGAAATTAAGGACAGGAAAGGAGCAGAAAATCAAGTGGCCGGTCACTTATCACGTTTGGAACGCAATAGGGAGGAGGACGCAGATCTAGAGATATGTGATGCATTCCCGAATGAACAACTTTTAGTTGCCTCGGCAACCATGGACGCGCATGCCTCGACAACCCTCGACGCCTCGGCAACCATGGACGTGCATGCCTCGGCAACCCTCGATGCCTCGGCAACCATGGATGCACACGCCTCGGCAACCCTCGACGCTGCAGCAGCCCTTGACGCGCACGCCTCGGCAATTTTGGTAGCAGTCGCCACAGTAGCACATGCCTCGGCAATACCCTGGTACGCGGATTTAGTTAATTTCCTTGTTTGTGGTATTTTACCTTATGGCATTACTCACCAAGGGAAGAAGCGGTTCCGCCATGATGCTAAGCATTACTTTTGGAACGAGCCTCTTTTGTTTAAACAATGTGCAGATCAGGTTATACGCCGATGTGTCCCTAAAGAAGAGCAACATAATGTACTCCGGCAATGTCATTCTTCACCCTATGGATGACATTTTGGAGGAACTCGTACCACGGCCAAAGTTTTGCAATCCGGTTTGTATTGGCCAACATTGTACAAAGATGCCCAAGACTTTTACAAGCAATGTGATCGTTGCCAGAGGACAGTCAATATCTCTAGACGACATGAGATGCCGCTCCAGAACATCATCGAGGTAGAATTGTTTGATGTATGGGGGATCGATTTTATGGGACCTTTCCCATCTTCATTCGGCAACCTCTACGTTCTACTTGCCGTCGACTACGTGTCTAAATAGGTGGAGGCAGCTGCAGTTCCCAACAACGATTCCAAGACCGTGCAACGATTCTTGCAAAAAAACATATTTACACTGTTTGGGATGCCGAGAGCAATTATCAATGACGAAGGCAAGCATTTTGACAACAGACTAATTTCCAAGATATTGCAACACTTCGGCATATCACACAAGATCGCCACGACATATCACCCACAAACCAACGGGCAAGCAGAAATTTCCAACAAGGAATTGAAGGGTATACTCGAGAAAGTTGTAAATCCCTCTAGGAAGGATTGGTCATTAAGACTAGATGACGCACTTTGGGCATATCGCACTGCATTCAAAACAACCTTAGGTATGTCCCTCTTCCGACTTGTCTATGGCAAAACATGCCATTTACTGGTGGAAATCGAACACAAGGCATTCTGGGCAATCAAGACCGTGAATATGGATTGGGAAAGTGCCGGAAAAAAGCGTTTGATGGATCTCAATGAGATAGAAGAATTTCGTGCAATCGCCTATAACAATGCACGAATCTACAAGGAGAAAACAAAGCGATGACATGACAAGAAACTATTGCCACTACAATTCATGCCAGGGCAACTAGTTCTCCTATTCAATTCTCGGCTAAAACTTTTCCCGAGAAAGCTGAAATCAATATGGTCGGGACCATTCGAAGTCGTCAAACCATTCTCCCATGGTGCTGTGATAAAAAAGTCCATCTCTGACAACCATGAATTTAAAGTTAATGGACAAAGATTAAAGTACTACAATGGTGCCCATGTGGAACGTAACAAGGAAGTGGTCAACTTAGGAGATGCATGAGCATGCTCTCCCTTTTGATATTTTTATTTTTATTTATTTATTTATTTCTTTTTTATTATTTTTATTTTTCGATTATTATTTTTTATTTTATTTTTTTTGAATTTTTATTTTTATTATTTATTATTTCTGATTATTATTAATTTTTTAGGATAGATTTTATTTTTTTAAGTCAAGAATCCCTTTATACATCTTTATTTATTTTCTTTTATCTTTAATCCTTATTTGATTTGTTTTTGAATTGTAGGAAAAAAAAGTTCAAGATAAAGAGGAATTTTAATCCAAGTAGGAAAACATCTTCAACAAGGAAACTAATGGGCTGAATCTAAGGCTTATATAAAGCCTCCAATTCACCCTAATCACAACTCCTTGTCGTCAACTTCTCCCTCACCCTAAACCCTTTTTCATTTTCCCCTAATCCCACCCACCTATCTTTTCTATAAAACCCATCACCCTTAACCTATTCCTACTTTCTATCTTGCAACTTTTTAGTTTCTTTTCTTTTCTTTATTTTTACAAAACTCACAACCAAGATCATCCATGGCATCCAAGACTAAATTTTTAGTTTATCCAAGTTCCTCCAAAGAACCAAGATACAAGAAGTTTGCTACACCGGTGGTTCAAGAAAGATTTCAACCCAAGTTTGAAAGCCGGAAGATTCATGAAGAACAAGGCTTCGAATACTCCAACTCTCATCAAGATTTCGGCCTTGAACCATTCATCTTCGAGATGATTGCACATCAAAAGTGGCAAATCTTTTGCCATCAACCGGAACCGGGTAACATCTCATGGGTAAGAGAATTCTATGCTCACTCACCTAACCCGGATAATCCTTATGTTTTTGTTTGTGACAAGGCCATACTCATAAGTCCCGAAAACGTCAACACCTTTTACGGGCTTTACATTGAGAAGGACGAGCATCAAGCCTTCATTGATCAAATCACTCCCAAGCAACTCGACAAGGTGCTTCAAGAACTCACTCAACCGGGAACTCATTGGAACGACGGTAAATACAAGGGCAAGGTAAATCGCCTTCGGCTTAAACCCGAAGCAAAACTATGGAATAAGTTTGTTAAAACTTCTCTAATGCCCACCACACACAATACTACCGTCGATATACCACGTCTTTTGCTCATACATTCTATTTTGCAGAATCAAGACACCGACCAAAAGGAAACTAATCATCTATGATGACGAACTCTCGGAGTAAGTCCTCGTATGCATTTTATTTTTTTCGTTATTCTTATTTTTATTCTTTTATGCATGCATTGAGGACAATGCCTCACTCGAGTTTGGGGGGGATTGTTATTAGTAGTTACCATGTTTAGTTACATTCATCTTAAGTATTACATTTAGTATACATAAATTGCTTGCCATGCCTTTAATTGGAACAAGAATTGCTTAGACTTGATGAATATCCGATGATGACTTTGCCAATGCACTTAATTGATAGAATTTTTATTCTAGGATAACCATGGAAAAAACTTAGAATTTTACTATGATGCTAAATTTGATGAAACACTGTTGTGGTTTGATTGATTTAAGGAATTCTAGTGAACTTAGATTGATAATTAACAAATTGGGGGATTAGAATAAAAATTGGATGAATGCTAGAGGTGCCCGAAATTGGCTCTAGCATGTGCTAAAAAAATTGATCACTAGAGGTGCCCGAAACCGGCTCTAGTCGAATAAATTAACTTAAGAAAACTAAAAACAAAACACTAGAGGTGCCCAAATCTTGCTCTAGTTAAAACATGTTAAAAAGAACCCAATAAAGTAATTTGAAAACCTATTGTTTGCATAGAATCCGAAAAATCAACTTGCACACAACTCCGCACACACTCACAAGCATTATAGTTTGATTCCGAGTAATTCCTAAGTTTTCTGAAAAAATAAAAAGCCAATCATAATTTGTGCCCCGGTTCAGAGAATTGAAATCAAGTTCAAAGCTAAGTTTGTGAAAATTAAAGTCTTGGCAGGTAATTATGAGGTTGCATTGCTTGAGGACAAGCAATAGTTCGAGTTTTGGGGTGTGATAAGTGTTCAAAAGTACTATTTTTCTTACCCTTTTTACTCATATTATTGTTAGACTTAGGCTCATATTAGTTGCATAATTAGCCATTCATGCATTAATCAATGTTTCCTTTCACCGTTGAGCTTGATTACATAACTTGGTAGTTTTTGTGGGAAAAGATGCTGCTTTGGTGTGTTTTGTGTGTATATGCAGGATCACTTGCCAAAGCAAGGCTAGAGCTAGTTGCCAGGGCAATACATGAAGGAGACGCTGAGCAGTTGCGGGCAATACATGAAGGAGACGCCGAGCCAGTTGCCAGGGCAATTGTCGACAAGAGCAAAGGTGATATGGTAGTCGAAATTGATGACTGGACAAGCCCAAGATGACGTGGAGCAAAGCCCAAACCCAAAGGAATTTGATTTCTATACAGAGATTAAAGAAGAATTAAATTCCAAGAAGATAGGAGAAGCTTTAGTAGGAATATAATTATAATAAAGAATTATATTCTTTAAAGATAATTTAATTCCAACTTAACTTCCTCTTCAAGAAGGACTTTGACCTAGCCCTATAAATAAGATGGAGATTTCGACAAAATCTAGAGAGCAAAAAGAGGGGAATTTCGAAACTCCAAGGAGGGCAAGATGAGAGAATTTGCGACAAGCATCTAGGGCAAGGAGGATTTCGACAAGCCTCCTCCTTCATCATTTTCTTTCTTGTTCGATTGGGTTCATGCTAGGGATTAATTATCTTGTGTTTCTTTGGAACCTAGCCATGAACTAAATCTATTTGGCTATGGTTATTGTGTTTTGTGGTTGTGAGAAACTATTGGTTTTTGTTTAGGTAATAAGAGTTTGCACTTTTCTATTAAAGGTTTATTCATTCTTGGTTCTTATTCTTGTTTGCGAGTGAATTGGGAGAGGATCTTGTGATTTTAACTATTTATCTAATATCGGGAGAGTTAGATTCAAGAAACGAATGAATATGATCTTTATTCAATCTATTGATGGTGAAGATTAATCCGGCTTAGGAATAAGTTAAGGATTTCAACGGCTAAGAGGAGCGCAAGATTGGTTGTTGTTCACCCTTGATTCACGCAGGGATGTATTATCAAGGCATGCACAAGTAGCTAGAGTTTCGACTTAGGGATAAGAAGAAACCATTGAAGAACGCTCTGCCGAACCTTGAAGGTTGCTGCCCAGAAGCCTAAGTAGTTGCCCAACTAGTTGCCCAGGCAACCATCGATTAGTTGCCAAGGCAACCCCGTTGTGCAAGTTGCCACGGCAACTGAGTTGCCCGTGCACTCTTTTACCAAGACGATCCAATCGGCTATCACACCTCAACTCACGATAACCTGGCATATCTCTCTCTCATTTGATCTCATCTTTTATTTTACTTTATTGCTTTCCAGATTAGTTATTAGTTAAACTCCTATAATCCTTTATTTGTGTTTTTACTTTTTACAGTGCAAGAGACTAGATTCTTGAAGTGGCACCAATCCCTGTGGAGACGATATCTTTTATACTATAACTTGCAACGTGTATACTTGCACAATTGCGTAGTACTTATTACGCGCAACAATACACACTGCCAGACTGATTCTCTTTAGGTCTGCGATTGTCCAACCTATTGCCTTTTTGTGCAGCGCCAACATGTCAATCAACCTCTTTTCCTGTTTAGGTTGTAACTTAGAAGAAATAATTACAGGCAATGTGTTGTCTTTTCCCAAATAAATATATTTCATTTGCCCTGGCAATGGTTTTAAATCCAAAACAGGAGGTTGTTCAATAGAAGGGTTTTTCAAGTTTACCTTCCTTACTTGAGTGATCCAAAGATTCAAAATTTTTACCCGGTCGACTTACAATTTAATTGTCAATTAGCTTCATACTATTTTGCGGCGCCCGGCTCCTCAAGTTCTTCGGGTCTGGAAATGAAATTACCGTGGCAGTACTCCTCCATATCAAAATTAAATTTTGCAGTGGCTTGAATAGTCTGGCATTCTTCTGGACCATCAGCCTACTTTAGGGTTTTGAATACATTCAATGTGACTTGCTAATCATTAACTTTCATAGTTAGCTCTCCTCTTTCGACATCGATCGAAGTTCTCCACGTTGCTAAGAACAGTCTTCCAAGAATAATGGGCGCGAACTCATCTACTTCACATTCCAAAATAATAAAATTAGCAGGAAAATAAATTTATCAACTCTTACCAAAATGTCTTTGATTTTTCCCTTTGAATGCACATAAGATCTGTCTGCAGGTTGTAGCATGACTGTTGTAGGTCTCGCCTCCCCTATGCCTAATCTTTGAAAAATAGATTTGGGCACAAGGTTTATGCTCACTCTAAGGTCGCATAGTGCCTTACTAACATAGTGATTGCCAATATTACATGGTGTTGTAAACTTACCTAGATCTCTTAGTTTAGGTGGCAATCGGTTGTGCAACATTGCCATGCATCCCTCTATCGCAGCAACTGCCTCAAACTCGCTCAGCCTAGTTCGATTAGAGACGATGTCTTTAAGGAACTTAGCATAATTAGGCATTTGCTTTATTGCCTCGACCAATGGCAAGTTAATGTGAACTTGCTTCAAGATGTCAAGAAACTTCTTGAACTGGTAATCATGCTTTTGCCTCTTCAACCTTTGTGGAAACGGTGGTGGCAACCTGATCTCCTTGCCTTTACTCGTCTCGACTGGCGTTGTGGTGTTAGATAAGCTTGTCGCGGCAAGTGGACTTGCTGTGGTAACTACTGAAGGCTCTCACCTATGATTATCGTGAAAAAGTTACTGGGTACATCTTTTTGAACATGAGACTGTTCTGCCGGCTGATTAGGATCCTCTGATTGGATAAATTCATCATTTGCCTTTTGTTTGCTCCTGGTAGTGATCATTTTACACTGTTCATGGCTAGATCCTCGTACGACCTCGGTGTCGCTGGGCATATTGCCTTGTGGCCTTTTACTTAGGATTTGGGCAAATTGCCCAACTTGCATCTCTAATGCTTTCAAAGCTGCTCCTTAGTTTTGCATTGTCATCTCCGCCCTGTTCATAAAATTGTTAGTTTTTTTCATGAAATTACTAGTCTCAGCTATATAAGATTCAATTTTAAGCATACAAGCATTTAAAGTAGTTTCCAAAGAACTAGCTGATGACAACTATTGTTGTGGTAATTGATTCTGTTACCGTGGCATGTTCTATCGAAATCATGATGCTTCGGTATTTTGGCGAGATATTTGATTAGAGTTGTTCTGATTATTCTACGAGAAGTTGAGATGTTGCTTCCATCCTGGGTTATATGTATTGGAATAAGGATTGTTGCTTCAGTTGTAGTTTCCAACATAAAAACTGGACTCTGGGTTCTGTGGACACTTAGAAGAATCATGGTTATTATTACATGAATCAAAAAATGAATCTACTACCTTGACCTTCGGTGTATTACCGGTTCGCTGCAAGTTCTTAACCATGTTGGTTAATGTGGCCAACTGTGTTGAAATAGCATCTGATGGATCAAGCTCATTTGCTGTGACATGTCGCATTGCTGGTCCCCTCCTGGTAGTTGGGAACTGGTAATCGTTATTGGCCAATTTGTCCAAGATCTCTAAGGCATCTTCAGGTGATCTGTCTGGGAGTGTGTCATTTGCCGAGGCATCCAGCATCATTCTAGTTGGTGTGTTAACTCCATTGTAGAATATCATTACATGTGTCCAATCTCTAAATCCGTGTGTGAGACATTTGCGTAAGATCTCATTGTAGTGATCACAAGCCTCGTACATGGGTTCATCATCTGTTTGATGGAAAAAGTAATGTCATTACGTAATTTATCGTCATACTAGTAGAATTGTACCTAAAAAGAAAACTCTGGCATAGGTCTGTCCAAGATTCGAGGGATCCAAATGGTATACTGTTAACCATGTTCTGGCCTTATCCCTCAGTGAATAGGGGATTGAGCCTCAGGACGTCCTCATGTACTCCCTGTTGTTTGAACGAATTGCAAACCTCTAAGAAAGATCTTATATGTTACTTGACATCTTCAGTTGTTGAGCCGCCAAATTGCCCAATCGAATTGAGCATATTAAACATCACTGGCTTCAATTCAAAGTGTGCGCTTGAATCTCAGGAGTAGCAATTCTTGGATTGAGATCACCAACGTCTGGTAATAAGTGATCTCAGATGGGTCTGTTTCGTACACAAACTGGTTGCTCGGCTATAGCTGGGTTGCCTCTTGCCGTGGCAAGCTAATTGCTTAGGGCAATTGGATCACCAAGTGGATCAATAGGGTCTGCCATAGCTACTCTTAGCTCTCTCATTCTTCTATGGAGAACTCGTTCAATCTCAGGTTCAAGTGTGTAGTCTTGTGTTGTTGGTCTCGCCCTAGTCATACACAGACGCAAAACCAAAAATTGTTAGCCACTTGAAACAAAATAAAAAAAAGAAAATGTGCAAGAAATTAAAAATAACGTCGCTATTGTCAATCCCCGACAATGGCGTCAAAAACTTGTTGCGTGTTTTTAGTGCTACGCAAACGGTGTAAGTGAACACGTCGCAAGTAATAGTATAGTTTAGATATCTTCTCCACAGGGATTGGTGTAACTCCGATTTTTAGCTTCTTGCACTAATATAGAAGAGTAATAAAAGTGATAGATGGTGATAATTAAAAACTAAAATAAACTAAGAGAATGAAGTAAAATAAATAAGAAGTGTAATCGATTAAGAGAGTAGGCCAGGTTATGAGTAGTGGTGTAATTTCTAAATGGATTGTTGAGGCAATTGATTATTGAGGTAATACAACTGTTGTGGCAACTAAGTCTAGATAGATTGCCCTGGCAACTGGGTTTCCTCCTTCAAAGTTCGGTTAAGTGTTCTTCAATGTCTTCATGTTATCCCTAAAAGAAGAACTGGTAGATTGTGCATGCCTTGGTGATACATCTCTGCGTTAACCTTGGGTGAGCATCCACCGATCTTACACTTCTCTTAGCCGCTAAAATTCGATCCTTATTCCTAAGGCGGATTAGTTCCCGCCAACAATTTGTTCAAATGAGAACCGTGTTCACTCGTTTCGTGAATCTATCTCTTCTGAGCATAGATAAATGGGTAACACTCGAGATCCTCTCCCAATTCTCTCAAGATGAAAATTAAGAATCCAATAATGAAAAGACTTCGAAATTTATAGAAATCAAAAACCTAAAACCATCCAATCGTTTATCACACCAAAAACCCTATAACCCTAGCCAATTTAAATCAGTTCGTGGCTGGGTATAAAGAAAATACAAAAGATTTACTCCTAGATATGGATCGTATAAAATAAAAATAAAGAAGAAAATTGAGTGAGAAATTCTTTGCGATCTCGATTTCTCCCAATTTTTCTTCCCCATTTTGTTGTTGATCTGATCCTCTTAAATAGATGAGGAGAAGGGTTTGAATGCATTTGAAATTCGTGGAGATCTGATCTTTATCTAATCAGAAGTTTGAAATTTGAATCTAGGGTTTATCCTCTGCATTTTTGGATATTTCTGCGGATAATGTTGTATTTATCCCGATATATCGCGGCAATCAACTTCGACAACTCTTTCAGTATTCTCCCTACTTGTCGCAGCAACCCTGTCCTGCACAAAATAGAGCAAACCAACAGCGAATTTTTCCACAAAAACCAACAAAATGTAATACCAAGCTCAATGACCAAGGAAACTAGGAAACTATGCATGAATGCCTATTAATGCAACTAAAATGAGCCTAAGACTAACAAGAATATAAGTAAAAGGGCAAGAAAATAGTACTTTTACACACTTATCACCCATAGTTTTGACCCAAGTAATACATGTGATTTCCATATAGGGGCACTAGGGTATCCTACCAGGAAGTATAGACCATTATAGGAAGAGATCAAGAAGCTAATTAGCAATGGAGTTTTGACCCAAGAATTGATCTAACAATAGAAGGCACAATGATTGGGGCAAGTTTGTACCACGTCAAGAAGGCCAAGATGAGTTAACACCTGAAGGATAATCTAAAGCCCTATCTTTTATCTTGTCCATGATTTTGACCCAAGAATTGATCTAACAATAGAAGGTACAAGGATTGGGGCAAGTTTGTACCACGTCAAGAAAGCCAAGATGAGTTAACACCTGAAGGATAATCTAAAGCCCTATCTTTTATCTTGTCCATGATTTTGACTTTAGATGTCATCTTGGTAGGACATCTTTGCATTTAGAAGTGTCTTTTGAAGTAATGCATGGAATCAAATCTGCTACCTTTGGCCCGAATGTAGTGGAGATCTTTTTGTAAAAGAGACATGTGTCATACTTGGGGATTTTCTTCCAATGAAAAATGCATTTTGCTTAACATACAATAGCTTTGAAAGCATGTATATGTATATCTCTTCTTGCCTTGGTAGGTTACTGGATATCAATTGTAAGATGCGACATCGATTCTGAGATCAATTGGATGTTGTGATAACGATAAGGTCTAATTTTCCCCTAATAGACTCTGGTTAGCAAAGCAAGATTACTACTCCTTTGATGAAATTCAGCGAGAAAAGGCTCTAAAATTTAACCATACAGAGTTGTCTGAAATTGAAATTCTAAGCGTAGACTTCTATGCACTAATGGATTATAATTAACAATTGAAATATAAGTATATGTGCATAAGATAATAATGAATTATAATTAACAATTGGAAATAATAATAATGAATGAATAGAGAAAAAGAACCCTTATGTTCGAAGCCTAGTAATAGGCATGTTCGGATAAGAGTGTGGAAATTTTGGGGCACTCCGCTGAAGCGATAGGATAAATAAGGTTGCAATGCACCATCCAAATAAAAAAACCTTAGCTTCATGAGTGATGGTAATATTTTCAAATCATGAATATGCCGAGTAAATCTGGATAGTGTTGTTTGCTCCATCATTATCTTCGAGACAAAGGACTGTGATGAGTTGATTTCCTTAAATAATAATAATAAATAAATGAGGGGAAGGAATAAGAAGAAAGAAATGAAAAATAGCATTGAGAATGATATTTTTGAACTCTCATGGTTAAACAAGTCTATTTTTTGGGCTGAGCAAATAAAGAGAATTGAGAAGGAGTAGTCTTTCGTAGCAATGCGATAATCATAAGGATGAACTGAGCCATATGAGGGGATTTTACGACTTCGAATCGCCACAATATTCAAAGTCTTTATAGACACAAGCTATGTTTGGAATGATCACTGAAAGGTTGAATCTGAGACGCTCTTGCACTTGATATCCAGAGCTCCTATTATGTTTTCTTTATTATTATAATTTTGGTTTCAAGGTCCATATGTTAATCTAAAGGACATCCTTCATTGGAATGACTATCATTAAATTGACAGTTTTAAGCAACAAAGAATTACATGTATTACCTCAAGGATGAGATTCATAATACAAAAAAGTTGATGCAATTGACCGACCTAATGCAGAGTGATGACCCATCAATGACTGTGATGAAGGTAAGGGCAAGAGTTTATACGTCAGATGACTTATGGCTTAAAGCAGGTTTCAGCCATGATATGTCGAGTGGTTTAGAGAAATGAAGAATTAACCTGGATGAAATTAAGATCGCGGAATATAAGGAAAAGTTTAGGGATCTAACGTTATTTTCCAAAATGTATGACATTTTTCAAAAAAATTTGATTTACTTATCATTCTTCCAAACATTAATTTTCAACAATGTTTGGCATTTTTCTCTAAATTTTGATTCTTTTAATACTTACCATTTACTCCAAACATCAGTTTTCAAATATGTTTGGCTTTTTTCTTCGAATTGTGATTCTTTTAATACTTACCATTAACTCCAAACATCAGTTTTAAAAAATGTTCAGCGTTTTTCTCAGAATTTTGATTCTTTTAATATTTACCATTTACTCCAAACATCAATTTTAAAAAATGTTTGGCATTTTTTCCGAATTTTGATTCTATTAATATTTACCATTTCCTCCAAACATCAGTCTTCAAAAATGTTTGGCATTATTCTCCAAATTTTGATTCTTTTAATACTTACCATTTCCTCCAAACATCAGTTTTAAAAAAAATGTTTGGCTTTTTTCTAAACCTTGATTTTTAAGATATCTATAGTTTTTCTCCCAAATACTAGTTTTCAAAATGTTTGGTATTTTCTCCTAGTTTTATTTTCAAAATGAATAACTTTTTTATGAGAATTAAAGTATAGGGATCGGGAGCTGGTTCCCGCTAAGATGCTGCAAGAAGATTGAATTTAGGGATAAGTTCATGGAGTATAGGTATTTTGCCCGCCCTAATGAGAAGATAAATGAAGACTCTAAATGTTGGGTCAAAGACAAGAAAGATAGTTGAGCCCAGAATAGGATAGGGTAATAATGCGAAACAATATGAATGCAAGACAGATAAGGTATAAGGACCTAGAGTTGGTTTCCCCAAAATGTTGCCTAAAATGAGTTCAGGGAGTGGGGGTATTTTGCCCGCCCTAATGCTGAGACAAATCAAGACTCTGAATGTTGGGTTAAGAAATTGGAAATAGTTACACCCAAAGATTTAATGGGGCAATGCTGGACACAGAAGAATGATAAGTTTCCTTACTTAAAAATAGTATAGGGGCTAGAATGAGATTATTTGTGAAAATGGGTAGTGACCCTGAGGAAGAAGAAGAAGAAGAAAAGAGTTACTTACGCAAAAGAGTTGAAAGCGCGAGTCAAATGCAAGAAAGGTATTCAATTGATGAAGATGAAGATTGAAGAGAATACTAAAAAAAGAAAGTGAAGAAATCCGAAGAATGACCTTTCAGGGAATAAGATTTTAAAACAGATTTAGAAAGAGAAAGAAGAAAGAAGAAAGAGAAGAGAGAGAAAATAAAAAAGAGAAGAACAAAAAGAAAGAGAAAAAAAGAGAAAAGAAGAGAGAAGAAAAGTGCTATATTGCATGCATCATATAGATAGATGCATGCTAATTTAGAAGCATTTTGTGTGTTTTAAATAGGTATTTAAAGATTACCAAAGATTTTGGTTTGTGGCTTCATGTTGAAGAAGTAGATCTTATTGAAGATTTTTATTAGTAGCCATGTTGGCATGAATCCAGATTTTAAGAGAGATATTGGTAGCCATGTTAGCGTGAATCCAAATCTTAAGTCCTCCGGGCTATCAGTAAGTCCTTCGGGCCACCAGTAAGTCCTTCGGGCCACCAGTAAGTCATTCGGGCATGGTGATAAGACCTTCGAGCCATTAGTAAGTCCTTCTGGGATGATGCTAACCTTATTGTGATGTCAAGACTAGTAGAAACTGGGGCATCATTTTAAAGGATATTGGTAGCCATGTTGGTGTGAATCCATATTTTAAGAGAGATATTGGTAGCCATATTGGTGTGAATCCAAATCTTTAGTCCTTCGAGTCATCAGTAAGTCCTTTGGGCATAATGATACGTCATTCAGGCCACCAGTAAGTCCTTCGGGCATGGTGATAAGACCTTCAAGTCATTAGCAAGACATTCGGGCATGATGTCAAGTTTTTTTTTGATGTCGAGATTTGGCCGAGGAAGAGCAGAAAGTTCCAAAAAAAAACCAATGGTTCCAAAGCCGATGATAGGGAAGTAGGACAAAAATGAGTGATTTTGATCTTTGCTTTGTTCTCATTTCACAAGAACAAGCAAAGATGGGCAGTTGTAATCACTCATTTTTGTCCAGATTTGTAACACCCTTACTAGTATTAAATTCCCAAATACGAGTCAGAGTATCACATAATGAATTACTAACATTCCATAGCAGTTATTTATTCTAAAATTACAAATAAACCATTTATCAATTTATCGAGTAATATCAGTTTTCTAGTTTTCAATCAACCAAAATAATTTCGATTTCAAGAAACAATTTAGCAGTTCATAACTATAACCTATAAGTATTATAAGTGCTTAAAAACTACCTAAATTTAAAATCAAATTAATTACTCTATTTATTCTATTTCTAATAGTTACCAAATTTTATACTAATAATTTATTTATCCACTTTCATTTTTAATATAACAACTCACCATTCATTTATCGGCATAAACTAGTTTATAAACTATTACAAACTATTTCTAAACTGGTTTAAAACTAACTTATAGTAACATATACATGCCAGCTAGTAAAATCAAAATACATTAGATAGATGTCATTACTGATACTATAGATACATTCCTTGCTAAGTAGGTTGTCAAGTACTCCTTACTCCGATCCCTATTTTTTTACCTACGCATGAAAATCATCACAAGCTTGTAATCACTAATTTTATATGGGGTTTTAACCCGTTTTTATTTTTTGTAAATATTTGAATAATGGGCTTTAATTATTAAAAAAATTATTATTAATATTCTATAAGCATTAACTCTTTTATACTTTATTGTATTATCTTTTAAAAAATATAAAAATACTATTACAAGTATTGTATATTACTATTATTATTAATTAATTAGTTAGTATTTGCTTTGGTTGATATTCTATACTAATAATATTATATTCTTATTAATATATTCTGGTTTACTATATTGTTATTATAACATATTATATTAGTATATTATTGTTAATTAAAAAACAAAACAAAAAAGAAAAAAAAAACAGCAAACAGAACTAAACAGATTAAATAATAACGCCCCATTAAAATTAAAGCCCATTAAATAATTAAATAAGCCTGAATATTTTAAATTTACAGGTCATATTACATAAAAGAGCCTAAGAAATATACATATTAAATTGCACGGCCCGTTTGGCCCAAAAACCCTAATCTGATGACTGAAACCTTAGCTTTTTTGTTTCTTGTGCAGCCGAGATATGACCGTTATATCAAGGATCTATTAGGCGGCCTGGATGAAAGCCATAGGGACTTCCAGAACTACACGCGCTCACGAACGACCCTCTAGATCCTCCACGCGCGCGTGCGTTCCACACATAACCTTTCGGATCTTCACGCGCGGTTTTTCAGGCCCCTAACGTTTCATCTGCCACCGCCGAAGCTCTGGCAGTGGTCCTCTCCTCCTCTCGTGCAGCCACATCGACATCCAAAGCCAAAAAACACAAATATTAGCAAATGAAATCAGAAAACAAATCAAAAATGGTTTAGGCAAAGATAGCAAAGATCAAGCAAGAGCGGTGGATTTCAGAATGCGTTATAGATGGTTTTATTTCATTTTTTAACATGTAAACGATTTCGGCTTTATAAGCCGAAGCAAAAATACATTGTAACACCATACTTTCAAATCAAAGGAAATACAAAAAAAAGAGAAACCTTTTCAGAGGTATTCTTCCGTCTCCATATTCACATGCATGCACATAAAACATAAAAAACCATAAATCTAGAAGTCTCACCTCTGTTTTCTGAGCTGGTAACGAGTCTGTTTTGAGGTCTCTTCGTTTTCCCCTGGTAATAAAACCAGGCCATCGACCCTAAGTGGTGAGCCAGTGGGGAACGGGAGCTTTTGTTTTCGAAGAGGGTCAAACCCTAAATCCATGAGGCTAAGGGGATGTTGCTGTTGGTAGATCTAGGTTTTTTGTTTACAGATCTGAGTTTTGGGTTTCGGGTTTGTGTTTAAAAGGTGAGGTGTGGTTTCTGGGCGTGACAGTTGGGTTCTTCGACGCGGTCGTATGGCGGCCGGAGGGTTTTTGTGGTGGCCGGCACGGCAGGTAGTAACAGGTTTTAGGGTTTTTCAGCTTGATGAACGGTGGAGCTCATCTCGGCTCTGAAGAGGCAGAGGGTTGGAAGCTTCTGGTTTTGGTTTTTTTTTAAATGACTAAAGAGCTGTGTTTTTTTTTACCAAAAATGTGTATTTTATACTCAGTCCTCTATTTTAAATAGGTTCATTTGTATTTTAAAACCTCCCATTCTCAGTTATTTACCCGTATTAGTCCTTCCCCGTTTTGAATTTCTCTCCGCAGTCCTTGTATCATTTCCAAACTTTGCGTTTTCGCCTGCGTTGATTTTAATCTGATTTGAGATGGGTAAATACCTTTTCGGCCCCCTATGATTTTGTCTTGCTTTTGATTTTGATCTTTTTTCAGTGGAAAAATATTACCCTTGGTCCCTTAGGTTCTAACCCATGTCTAATCTAGTCACAGCTTTTGGTTAAATCTGTTTCAAAAATGTTTGTTTCAATCTAATCCTCCCAGTTTTAGGTTTTGCGTGATTAGGTCCTTAATCCTTTTTTTATTTCCCTTTACCCCTTTTGCATGCATACTTGTTGTTTTATTATATAGTACCGTTCTTGTTTAATATTTACTGTTATATTTATACTGATGTGTGTATAATGTGGTTAATGTACATATTTTGTGACTCTTAATTGTTATATAAGTATGTTGTATATAATGCTATTTTACAATCAATTACATACTGTGTATACTTATACATGCTATACTAAAATATCACACACATATATATATACGGTTTATTTTGCGGAATATGTGCTATGTTTTAAAGGGTAGTTCCTTGAGCGGTAAGGTATATGTATGTGTATGTTTATAGCCTTTGTAAATATTACAGATTTCCCCCAAAATTTTGTTAAAGGTTTTATTTTTCATGAGTATGTATAACGCAGCCTAGGTATTGCATGTTTTCATATATGTTAACTCTTTCAGAATTAAACATAAGTTTTTTGACATGTACATATCATGTATGTATCTTAGCCATGCATGGTGTGGGGTTTGTTTGCTTGATGTGCTTCTCTTTGTTCCTTTTGTTTATTAGGATAGGTCTTTTAGTTCAGTTTAGGATTTAAAATTTAATTTAATTAATTTAAACTATGTGCTCGTTTTATTGGGGCATAGACTTTAAATTAATTAAATTAAATTTAGGTTAGGGTTGGAGCCTTAGTTAGACTTTAGGTCGGATCAATTTAATCAATTTAAATTCGCCCTAGGCTCATTGGGGTAAATATGTATTAAATTAGTTGAACAATTCTTAATTATTTTTAGGGGTAAAATTGGAATTTCACGTAGATCACCTAATTCAAAATCATGACTAGTTAATTCAATTGATTTTGGATAGTTTCCATGGCTCATTGGGATTCTAGTTCAAAATTAATTGAATTGATGGTTTAAGATAACCAATAAAATGTTAGGTTATTTTTAGTTTTTAGGATTAATTAATTTAGGGTTAATTGTTAGTCTAATCTAGTTAATATTTAGACCACTAAATGGATTTCCAATAACTGGGGTCTTTTTAGGTTAGGACTCTAGTGAGCCTAGGGCTTTATTTTTGTGCCTTTCTATGCCATGCATTATAACTGTCTTTCATTAGACCTCTAATATTTTAATTGGACATTACACGTAATTAATCAACTTTAATTATAAAACGGAGATATTTATTAGTTCCGATATTTGTGTCGTAACAGTCCTGGCTCACTGGATGTTGACCAAATATTTGAATTAATTCTTATCATCTAAAGGTAATTTTAAAATGAATTAAAATTTTGATAAGTCATTTCATCATCCTTAACTGCTTGCATCATGCATAAAGGTGATGAAAGGAGTTCGAACCATAAATTAACACGGTAGTCAGGTTTATTCTTTGTCGGTTTAATCTATGGTCCGAGGTTTCGTCACATTTATTAATTAAACGTTTAATTAATCTGAATCCATCAATTTGAGAAAGCCCGTATAATTAAAATTTATTTTTAATTACGAACAATTTAATTAAATTTAATTTAAATCTCGATAATTTCCATCAATTAAAGGCAACATATATTTTGGTACCGATTTTCGGGCGTGATAGGGGTGTTAATCCTTCCGCACGCGTAACCAACTCCCGAACATTTTTTCTAGTGAATCTCTAGTTTTATGGTGTCCGACCTACCTCAGTGGCTGGTGGCGACTCCAAGTCTTTCTATTTTCAAAAACGTGATTTTTAAATAATTTCCATTTTCCAAATATTTTACAAAAAAAGACGAAAGGAAACCTATTACTCATTTTTAGCGATCCCATTTCAAAACTTTTAGATTTTTAAAAGGTCGCTACAGCTAGCGACTCTGCTGGGGACCATTTTGTTTTTAAAAACAAAAAAAAAGTTAAGCCAAGAAAATCTATGTTGCTTTTAATGATGAAAATTTTGAAATTTAAATTGATTTCAATTAGTTTGTTCGTTCTTGAAGACACGACTTTATTAATTACACGGGCTTTGAGAGTTGGTGGTTTTGAATTAATTGTTCATTTAATTTCTAAGGAATCACCAACATGTGTTGCATCATGATCATCAAGCTCTATACCCGAGCTTTGTCCCTTGAGTGGGAGTGAAACGCCACATACCCAAGTGAGTAGCCCTCCACGGGTCGATAATTCACTTTTGGAGTCCACGCCTTTTGACAAGTGAACAGCCCTCCACGTCACTAGGTCGTGCATTCCCTCGAACCGAATCCAATTTACAAGCCTGTAATGGGCCAGAATTGGGGTTCTTGTTGTCTTAGTAGGAGGCAAGATAGGTTCGGGTATCCCTTTTAGAACCAAACCCATGTGTGAGAACCTAAGAGCCCACCCCAATTAGAGCCATGCGGACAACCATAGTATTTTAGAATTCACGTGGATAGGGTTTTCTTTCCCGTATATTCTTGCCTGTTTCTCCTTAATTCGTGTTTTTATCTTGCATTTTTTGAATATTTTTATTTCGTTATTAACATATTTCATTGGTTTTTTCCCTCCTCTATGATTTGTTTTGCATATTCTCATCATATCATGAGGGAAACACTGATTCGGAAATAGTCTGAACTTAAAGACGTGATCAATGGGAAACTTAGTTCGTAGCACTGATGAAAAGAACTCTGAGGTACAAATATGGTCCAAAGGCGAGCAGCTTCATGATGGAGACAATATATTTGCCAAACATAGGTCAGTGACGGCGGCCGAAGCTTTCATGGACACCGAATACAACGATGCGTCAGGGATGAGACCAATATGGCACAGTTGGGATTATGAAGCAAAAAGTGCTTTCAGAAGCAAATTTCGTCACATAAGCATACTTGTTAGATGTCCCAATCGATCAGTTACCACTTCAAGACTTGGTGAGATTTTGGAACCCGACTTACAATTGCTTTACAATTGGCAACTTCAGTTTGACACCGACGATCAAGGATCTAGAGGTCGAGGCCTAACAACTTAAAGGCCAAATGGCAAGCTTTAAAGGAGCCATTCAAGTGCGTCGGATGCCTACAATGGAGTAGCTTCAGCTTGCCGTCTATACTATTGGGAGGCAAGAACAAGATCTGGCACGCCTAATAACCCAGATGCAAGAAGTCGCCCGGAAGGTACAGTTTCTAACGGAAGATGCAGCCGAACTCCAAGAAAGTGTGGACGACGAATTTAAAGAAGGAGAAAAGTTTGCTTGGATCTTGAAAGAGATTGTTGATTTAAATGCTAGCCTTGAACCATATGTGTAGCGGTGTCCTTTGAATTGATGCAATAGAATGATGTTTTTATCGATGACAATCGTTTAATGAGGACATTTGCCATAATCGGTGTTTTCTTTTGCATTCATACATATTTACATTATGTCGCGTTTGTTTGCAAGGATTTCTATGATTGATTAAGAATTCTTATGAAAGACCTTTGGTTCTTCATGTTTGCATTTCATGGCTTTTAAGTGTTTGGTTAATCATTTATGTTGCACATGATGCGTTGCATGCATTAATAATAAAATTTAATTGTTGGGGACCCCGTTCCAGTGGTTAAAGATTCGACATCGAAAGAAAAAAAATGAAAGATAGTTTTGCTATGATGGATGCCAGTTGGAGAGGAGTGTCAGCCTCAGCAAATAGAAAAGATAAAGGAAAGACTTCGGGCCAGTACAGTTTCAGTGATATAAATGACCTTGCAGCTAGGATAGATAAACTCGAGAAAATTCAAGAACTGTTGGTAGGAAACCAAAGAGAAATAATGTCATATATGAAAAAGTCCCAAGAAGAAGTTGTGGGGCAAATTAATGAGATAAGGGGAATGATAGCTGCCATGACCAAAGCAAAGGGTCAGACGGAAGGCTCCTTCGTACAAAGGGGGATTGAGAAACTAAATGAGAGTTGGGCTTGCGGCTCTATGGAGGAAAAGACTTTGTCTTACGAAGACCAAGCCATCGTCAATCAGTATGAAGTGGTTCGTACTAAGGACGAATGTCCAATAGAGCTGGCTTTCGATAAGATCGAAGATTCTCTTCTGAAAATCTGGTCTTCACCAACCAATAGAAAATCAGCTCATGAACAATTTAAGAAAATAGATCTTGGGATAGGCAACACGAGCACTTATGAAGCCCTTGAAAAGCTTACGAATTCTACACCCCATGCCGTCTCTGAGAACGTATAATGTCTGAGTAGAACGGAGATTAGAGATCTTAAAGAGGAGAAACCGAAAAAGTCATTTACTCATCTACCAATCGCATATATGAAGTTGTACTCACAGCTATACAAGGCTGATTTGGTTCGGCCATGTTTTGTCACTCATTTTCAACCACCTTATCCCTCGTGGTATAATGCTAGCGCATACTGTGAGTACCATGCTGGAGTAAGGGGACACACGGTAGAGAATTGCATAACATTTAAGAAGGTGGTGCAAAACATGTTAAATGCTGGAGTTTTGAAGTGTGAAGGGCTTAACGACGAAAATAAGCCATTACCAAGACACAGAGGTTAGGGTGCGAACGTTTTTCGAGGGGAAGATGCAATGAGGGAAAATAAGAAAATACCTGTCATCCTTCTACCGATTTCTTACACTGAGTTGCTTCCTATGCTTGTAGAAAAAAAATTATTGACTCTTGTCCCATCCAAGCCAAAAGGTCCTCCCTATCCCAGAAATTATGATGTCAATGCTGTATGTGATTACCACATGGGAAGTACGAGCCATACGGCAGAAGAGTGTGGGGCATTGAAGAACAAAGTCCAAGGGCCTGATTGAGGTGGTAAAAGAATGGATCATAGGGATGAGTTCTGGGAAGGTGTTGATATCCCATGAATGCTTTCCTGTGTTTGTTTTGTAGTGATGCATCCAACCAACTTTGCTACTATTTGCCTGAAAGTAGCAAGGATTTTGTTAAGGGCATATGTTATATTTGTTTTACTTTTCATTTTAATGAAAGAATACATTTTTAAATCAAGTATATATCTGTATATTATTTCTTACCCCCGTAGAGTCTTGGATATTATATGCATGATGCGACATTGATTCTAATAAAGGATCAATTGAATGTTGTGATCACGATGAAGTATGATTTCCTACTCAGCCCGCTCTGGTCGGTAAAGCGCGAGACGTAAGATTACTACTCCTTCGATGATGTTCGATGATAAGAAAATCTCCTAAGAAAGACTAATAGAACAGTTTGAATGTGGGAAATCTTTTAATAAAAAAAGGAAATTTGTTAAGAAATGAATAATTAATGGAGTTGGGGAGGAGAACAAATCTAATAATGAACTAGATTACACTTGTTCAATGCCCCAACATCAGAGATAAATCTCTAAGAAATGAATGAACGACCAAATAAGTCTCAGAGCATCCTGATGGAGCTGTGGGGGGAGAACAAATCTAACAAGGAGCTATGCTTCACCTGTTCAATACCCTAGCGTCAGAGATGACTTTTTGAAGATACTGACACGATATTAATTGTAATTGAAAGTATATACTTGTATTAATTCTTTACACTCAATGTGTTAAGTAAATTCGAAAACAATAAATATATTTTGGAGAAAAGTATAAGAATTTGAAGGAGTAATTGTCGAACAGATCAAGCGATACCATAATCATGAGGATAAACCGAGTAATCTGGCCGAAATTTTACTACTATCGCCACAACATTCAAAGGCAAGCTATTGATCACCGGGGGATTGAATCTAAGCCGCTCTTGCATTGGATATCCGGGGTATTCTATTCTTTTTCTATTGATTTTGATTTTATATATTAGTCCAAAATGCATCCTTTGTTGAAATGTTAGTTAGCAAACTGACATATAGATAAAAGAAGAGAGAAAAGAGAAAAGAAAGAAAGATAGAGAGAAATAAAGGAAGAGAGAAAAGATAAAAGAAAGAAAGAGAAAAAATAAGAGAGAAAAGAAAAAGAGAAAAAAGAAAAAGAATAAGGTTTCCTTGTATTGTTGTATATAGTTTAGAATGCATGCTCAAGGATGCACATGACCGACCTAATACAGAACCTGTCTGTAAATGAAGTAGCAGTAAAACTTCATGTGCTACGAAGACTTAAAGTGAGTGTCAGTCACAATGCCTTGATTAATTCAGAAGAATGGGGATTGAATCTTATTGAAAAGATAAAATTTTAAGACTTAGGGGGCATGTTTTTGACCCACCGTTGAGACAGAAGAAAGATCATCATGTTGTATCAGTAAAAGTAATAGCTAAGTCTCGAACCGAAGAACATATTGGAAATTTGTGAAAGTTGTTATAAAGGTTGAGGAAATACCAGTTAAGGCTCAACCCGTCCAAGTGTACCTTTGTAATCACATTCGAAAAACTCGTAGGCTTTGTGGTTAGCTGGAAGAGGATCAAGATCGACCCCGACAAAGTAAAAGCAAATCAAGACCATCTGTCACCTCAAACTCAGAAGGAGGTTCGAAGATTCTCGGGAAGGCTCAATTACAACCGACCGACAAGTGTGATCCTATCATCAGGCTATTCGGAAAGAATGACCCCAAAAAATAAGATGAAAATTGCCAAGAGGCCTTAGACAAGATTAAGAAGTACCCGATCAATGCTCCAATCTTAGTAGCACTAGTATCGAATAGGCCGTTAATTCTGTGCTTAATGGTATATGACAAATCGATGGGATGTGTGCTAAGACAGTATGGTGAGACAGGAAAGAAAGAAAAGGCCATCTATTACTTAGGTAAAAATTTCACCGAGTGTGAGTCACTATATCCGTTGATCCAAAAGTTGTGTTGTGCCCTAGTATGGGCTCCTAAGCGATTCAGGCAGTACATGTTGTATCATGCTACTTGTTCGGATGCATCTGCTGAAATATCTTATGAAAGCACTAGTACTAACCGAAAGGATGACCCGTTGACAGATGTTGCTATCTGAGTTTGATATCGTCTACGTGAGCCAAAAACGGTAAAAAGAAGTATGGTGGCAGTTCTTTTGGCAAGCCGCACTTCTAATGACTATGAACCACTGGATTTTAGTTTTCCGGATGAGGACCTGATTGGAACCCTATTTGAAGAGAAACCTGCCAATGAATCTTGGAAGCTATATTTTGATAGGGCATCCAACGCCCTAGGTCATGGGACATGGGCAGTATTAATTGCTTTCGTAGGAGTTTATTACCCCTTTACTAGTATGTTGGAATTCTTCTGTACAAATAGCATAGCTGAGTATGAGGCTTACATCATAGGACTCCGTGCGGTCATAGAAATAAAGATTAAGGTGTTTTAAATTTTTGGGGATTCATCTTTGGTAATCTACCAACTCTGAAAGAATAGATCAGAAGCTCGCCAAAAACTATGATTTGGTCCAAGAGTTGATTAGGAATTTTGGGAGAGATCAGCTTGGCTTATCTACCAGCAGATGATGATAAAATAGCTAACGCCCTAGCAACTCTGGCTGCCATGGTTGAGGCAAGCCCGACTGCCAAAATAAAGCCGTTTGAGATGCAAAATTTTTAAGGTACTACAAAGGTAAAGAGGGAGAAGAATGGCTCCCTGCATGGCCTTGTAGTTGGAGTGTTAGGTCAAGGATCTACATGGTTGGCCTAGAATAAAAGAGTAATTTATCAACGGTTGGAATGAAATAATCCCAAGATTCAATCTACCAAACAGTTCAGATATTCGAAACGACTTTCTGTCGTAACATTTTGTATGGCACAGAATAGAAGATTTAGGATCTTGTCAAAAAAATGAAAGATTTGGAACTTGGGGGCACAGTGTTCACCCCAATGTTGAGATATAAGAAAGATCGTTGTAGAAGAGGTGACAATTGAGCCCAAGTTAAGTGAGGGAGATGTCACAAGACGGAAAACGACAAATTTTGTATGGCCAGTATAGGGAAACAATGTCCGTTCAGATTGAAACAAGAATTGAAGAATCGGTGAAGAAAGAAGAATTATTTTACTTGGTTCAAGAAATACTCTAAAAATTCGATCCTGTCGAAGTACAGAAAGCTTGGAAGCTTGTGGGGCATGTGTTCATCCCTATGCCGAGGTAGAATGAGGCTCATCATAGAGAGTTATAGAAGAGATAATGGTCGGGTGAGGGTGATGTCATGAATTTGGACTTCAGCAAATGATAGATTCGATTCTGATCGGGGCAAGTCAACAATCATTTTCAAGAGGAAGCAAGGGAGAAAGATCCGGTAAAGACAGAAGATATACTTTGTTCGGTTCAGGAAAGTGAAGATTTGATCTTATAAAAGTAGGAAATTTTAAAACTTGAGGGCATGACGTTCACCCTAATGTTGAAATGGAGAAGGCTCATCATGACGAATCATTAAAGAGACAACGTTTAATCTCAAGAGGAGTGGAAGAAAATGTTCCAGAATTGCACTCTAAGAAATGACAGATCGATTCCGACCAATGCAAGCCAGCAATACCATTTCAAGAAAGGGGTAAGAGATGAATATTCTGCAAAAACAAAGGACCCATGGGAGCTAAGGGTGACCGACCAGGAAGCAAGGGTTTTCCCCAACAATTTTAAAAATGATTTCACCCATGCATCATTTGTAGTTAGATGTCCTTAAGCTAGGTGCATGCTAACTCGTATCATCATAGAATTTTGGATTATTTTAAACAGGTTCCTGAAGATTGATAAAAGATTTGATCCATAGCTTCTCGAGAAGAGAAATAGATATAAAAAAGAATCAAGAGTCCTTCGACTTGCATGATTAGGATTTCAAAAGGTCTTTCAGTCTCCAGTTAATCTAGGAATGGCGAGCATCTTTTTATACCAAGACAATCCGAAGTTCAGACATCTACTCGACGTAGAAACAGTTATTGAAGATTTCTGATGGGCAGCCATGTCGGCATGAATACAGTTATTAAAGATTTCTGATAGGTAGCCATGATGGCGTAAATCTAGTTAGTGAAGTCTCTAAGGAGTAACCAGGGTCGTGTAAACCCACCTCGCGAAGAAGATTTCGTGGTCAAAAGTTCTATAAGAAGGATCAATATTTTTGAAGATTTCATAGCGAAATGAGGCAGATTTTCATAGCCTAAAGATTACATGCGAGTAATTTCAAACTCGCAGCATCCAGATTTCAAAAGCAAATGAGACAGATATTCATAGTTCAAGAATTTTTAGACAGAAAAGTCAAAAAGCCTACCCGTCCAAGCTCATAGGAAATGTACATCTTCATTTGGAGAATAGTTATCTGGTTTGTCTGTTGCCGCTCAGGGAGGATACGTCGTTGGGTTTTTGCCACTCCGAGAAAACAAGTTATCTAGTCTGTCCGTTGCCGCTCAGGGAAGATACACCGTTGGGTTTTCGCCACTTCGGGAAAACAAGTTATCTGGTATGTCTGTTACCGCTCAGGGAGGATACGCCGTTGTGTTTTCGCCACTATGGGAAAACAAGTTATCTGGTCTATCCGCTGCCGCTCAAGGAGGATACACCGTTGGGTTTTCGCCACTCTGGGAAATCAAGTTATCCGGTCTGTCTGTTACTGCTCAAGGAGGATGTGCTGTTAGGTTTTTGCCACTCCAGGAAAACAAGTTATCCAATATGTTCGTTGCCGCTCAGGAGGGATATGTCGTTGGGTTTTTACCACTCCGGGAAAGCAAGTTATTTGATCTGTCCGTTACCGCTCAGGGAGGAAACGCCGTTGGGTTTTCGTAACTCTGGGAAAGTAAATTATCCGGTCTGTAAGTTGTCGCTCAGGGAGGATATGTCGTTGTGTTTTCACCACTCCGAGAACGCAAGTTATTTCGGTTTGCTCGCTGCCGCTTCCGAAGAACAAATCGTCTGACAGAAAAGTCGGATAAAACTAGTGCTTATGGTTTTTGCTCTATTCTTATTCTACAAGAATAAGCAAAAAGGGACAGCTGTAATCACTAATTTTATCCGGAGTTTTAACCCACATTTATTTTTGTAAATATTTGAATAATGGGCTTTAATTATTAAAAGAATTATTTATTCATATTCTATAAGCATCAACTCTTTTATACTTTATTGTGTTATCTTTTAAAAACATATAAAAATACTATTATAAGTATTGTATATTACTATTATTATTAGCGAAATTAATCACTAACTTTTTTAAACTATAGGTTTTGAACGAATAAAATGAAACAAAAAAATTAATTAATTAATTAGTGTTGGTATTTGCTTTGGTTGATATTCTATACTAATAATATTATATTCTTATTAATATATTTTGGTTTACTATATTGTTATTATAACATATTATATTAGTATATTATTGTTAATTAAAAAACAAAACAAAAAAGAAAAAAATAGCAAACAGAACTAAACAGATTAAATAATAACGCCCCATTAAAATTAAAGCCCATTAAATAATTAAATAAGCCCGAATGTTTAAATTTACAGTCCATATTATATAAAAGAGCCTAAGAAATATACATATTAAATTGCACGGCCCGTTTGGCCCAAAAACCCTAATTTGATGACTGAAACCCTAGCTTTTTTGTTGCTTGTGCAGCCCAGATATGACCGTTAGATCAAGGATCTGTTGGGCGGCCTGGATGAAAGCCATAGGGACTTCCAGAACCACACGCGCTCACGCACGACCCTTTAGATCCTCCACGCACGCGTGCGTTCCACGCATAACCTTTTGGATCTTCACGCGCAGCTTTTCAGGCCCCTAACGTTTCATCTGCCACCGCCGCAGCTCTCGCAGTGGTCATCTCCTCCTCTCGTGCAGCCACATCGACATCCAAGCCAAAAAATACAAACTTAGCAAATGAAATCGGAAAACAAATCAAAAAGGGTTTAGGCAAAGATAGCAAAGATCAAGCAAGTGCGGCGGATTTCAGAATGTGTTATAGATGGTTTTATTTCATTTTTTTAACATGTAAACGATTTCGGCTTTATAAGCCGAAGCAAAAATACATTGTAACTTCAGACTTTCAGATCAGTGGAAATACAAAAAAAAAAAAACCTTTCCAGAGGTATTCTTCCGTCTTCATATTCACATGCATGCACATAAAACATAAAAAACCTTAAACTAGAAGTCTCACCTCTGTTTTCTGAGCCGGTAACGAGTCTGTTTTGAGGTGTCTCTTTGTTTTCCCCTGGTAATAAACCCAGGCCGTCGGCCCTAAGTGGTGAACCAGTGGGGAACGAGAGCTTTTGCTTTCGAAGAGGGTCAAACCCTAAATCTATGAGGTTGAGGGGCTGCTGCTGTTGGTAGATCTAGGATTTTTGTTTACAGATATGAGTTTTTGGGTTTCGGTTTGTGTTTAAAAGGCGAGGTGTGGTTTTTGGGCGTGACGGTTGGGTTCTTCAGCGCTGGCGTATGGCGGTTGGTGGGTTTTTGTGGTGGCCGGTACGGCGGGTAGTGACCGGTTTTAGGGTTTTTTCAGCCCAATGAATGGTGGAGTTCATCTCGGCTCTGAAGAGGCAGAGGGTTGGAAGCTTCTGGTTTTGTTTTTTTTAAATGACCGAGGAGCTGTGATTTTACCAAAAACGTGTGTTTTATACTCAGTCCTCTATTTTAAATAGGTCCATTTGTATTTTAAAACCTCACATTCTCAGTTATTTACCCGTATTAGTCCTTCCTCATTTTGCATTTCTCTCTGCAGTCCTCGTATCTTTTTCAAACTTTGCGTTTTTGCCCGCGTTGATTTTAATATGATTTGAGATGGGTAAATATCTTTTTCGCCCCCTATGATTTTGTTTTGCTTTTGATTGTGATCCCGTTTCAGTGGTAAAATATTATCCTTGTTCCCTTAGGTTCTAACCCGTGTCTAATCTAGTCACAGCTTTTGGTTAAATCTGTTTCAAAAATGTTTGTTTCAATCTAATCCTCCAAGTTTTAGGTTTTGCGCGATTAGGTCCTTAATCCTTTTTTTTTCTTTCCCTTTACCCCTTTGCATGCATTCTTGTTGTTTTTTATATAGTACTGTTCTTGCTTAATATTTACTGTTACATTTATACTGATGTGTGTATAATGTGATTAATGTACATATTATGTGACTCTTAATTGTTATATAAGTATGTTGTATATAATGCTATTTTACAATCAATTACATACTGTGTATACTTATACATGCTATACTAAAGTATCACACACGTACATATATATATATATATATACGGTTTATTTTGAGGAATATGTGCTATGTTTTAAAGGGTAGTTCCTTGAACGGTAAGGTATATGTATGTGTATGTTTATAGCCTTTGTAAATATTACAGATTTCCCCCAAAATTTAGTTAAAGGTTTTATTTTTCATGAGTATTATAACGCAGCCTAGGTATTGCATGTTTTCATATATGTTACCTCTTTCAGAATTAAACATACGTTTTTTGACATGTACATATCATATACCGGTACGCTAAAAGTGTATCGGTACTCATTGTTGCATTGCCTGAGTAAGGCTTTCGCGTACCGGTACGCGAGGGTATGGGTACCAGTACGGGTACGGATAGATACGGGGTGGATAAGTATCGTTATTGAGTATCGATACGGGGGTTTAGCGTATCGGTACGAATTGTTATACCAGACATTTCGAGTCTAAATTGAGTATCGGTACTTATGGGGGGTACCGATAATTATAGGGGCATACCGATACCCATATAGGAGTATCGGTACTCACTGGGCATTCTGCCCAAGAAAGTTGAGTTTATGTTTGGGGGTTATATAATTCGAGGCAAAGGGCCATGCGGGTCAGTTAAGGTGTAAAATGAATATTAAAATTGAGAAATAAAGTTTTAAACCCCGTGTATGAAATAAATGGCTAATGATTCGTTATATATATTGGGTAAGCTATGTGTACTTTTATAACATACTAATAAATAGATAAGTTCAATAGGGTGGTATAATAACTGATAGAAACCATAAGGTGATGGTGTGCGATAAGACCCTTATGTCGAGGTTAAGTGATATGTGGTGGCTAGAGTCCTTGCTATGTGCTGATATGACGCCTAGATAGTTGAGTCATCTCTTGTTGTTGGGATTTGGATACCCTAAGTGTGTTGCAATACCTTGAAGACTCCCGAATGTAGGATCCCGATACTTTGTGGACGCGGACCTCATTCGAAGATGCTTGATGAGAGATTTCGAGCATGGATGTAGGATCCTGGTTCTATGTGGACGCGGGCCTTATCTCCTTGAGTATAGGGTCCCGATGCTTTGTGGACGCGTGCCTTACTCGCAGTGTAGGATCCTGATGCTTTATGGACGCATACCTCACTCAAGTGTAGGATTCCGATGTTTTATGGACGCGGACCTCACTTAATGTCGTTGGTGTTATCTGTGTGATGCAATGTAAACGTATGAGGTACTTGTATGAGCTGTGTGCGTGATCATGTATTCATAATGCTATGTGTTTAGGCGGTTATGGTAGAGCCATTGTTATCTTGCCATGATATCATTCATGTTGCATTGCTTTATTTATGATTTGCATGAAGCATGGTTAAGTGGCAGTGTATCATTGAGCTTTGTTAGCTCAGCGTTCGGAATCGTTGTTTTTATTCGCAGGTTAGTAGGTTTGGCTCGTTCTTGGAGGAGCACCATCAGGGAAGGATTCCAGCGCCTCATCTCATCAGAGTACAAAATTTAGGTCCTTGGGCTATGTATTCGTAGGAACATATTATATATTGTAAATCGTATTTAGATTTTCAAATGATCGAGTCAAAAGTTTATAACGTAATTTTAAAAGGAGCTCCACTGTATATGTTTTTTAATATTTATTATGTTTTATTGGGTTGTAATTAAATGGATTTTCATAATTAATTTATGGATTGGGCTAAACTAGGTCAAATTTGTTTGTTTAGGTATCAGGCGTGAGGCCCAAATATGACATATGGGTCGTGGGTGTTATATTTAGTGGTATCAGAGCCTAGGTTTAGCCAGTTCTAGGAAAACCCCGAGGAGGTTAGGAGTCATAAATATGTGTCTAGCGAATACGAACCCGTGTGTCTAAGTTATACTCTTCAAGACTAAAATCTAGATAGTGTACCATATGTTCGTGCGTGTCACTGGTTGTGACATTAACATAGATTTGATTACGGTCGTGAGGACCGTGATGATGGCCGATTCCTTTGTGGATGATTCTAAGATCGGAGTTATCTCAGAAGTTAGGCTTGGGTTTATGAAGGAATGGAAGAGTTGAGAGTATGCCCTCATCTCATCGCTTGAGTGGTAGTCATGGTTATATGTTGAAATTTACCATAAAGCCTTGAGTTCATGGTAAGAACCTCTAGTGGTGAGATTCTACGTGTTGGTAGACGATCCTTATGGAACAGATAAGAGGACTTGCTTTTGATTGACCAGTGGTAAAGTGTCGATCGAGGGTCCCATCATTCGTAGTAAGTGAACCTTAATGGTGGGTACCATGTGATGGGGATGTAGCATGCCTGGCAGATATGCATTTTCGTCTAATATGGAGAGGTATGTGATAGTTGTGAGGTCTCAAGTACGCTCTTAGTAAATTGAATACCCTGAGATCTCAAGCAAGGTATACTTGTTGTGATTGTTTATAGTGGTGGCCGAAAGGACATTGTGGGCTTTGCGTGAAGCGATGCTTGAGTAAAGCTTAAGAATACGTGGTTGATAGATACAATAGAGTTGTCTTATAAATGAATTGATATGATCTTGGCCATCAGTTGTTGTTCGGCCATGAGCCAACTTGAGACGATAAGCGTAGTGTTGGAAACTTCGAGGTTTTAGAGGAATCAAACCCAGGGTATAGGAAAGACAAACTACCACCTTCTGAATGTGGTTCAGACCGGTTGGGTTGACGGTGTGAGATTAACCAAGGAGAGTCGTGAAGGGAGCCATGTTCCTTTAAAGAGAGGAACATTATTGTTACGAATCTAAGTATAGTAAAAAGAGGATTGAGAAAGGATAACCTGATCAATCGGATTGGTGGTTAAGAAACACTCAGAGGGATCTGAGGATGACATGGAATAGTTTTAAGAAAATCATGATTGTATCGTCTCTTTCTTAAAGGCAATGCATATGAATGGTTTGAGACCGTAGAGTTAGGACCACAGCCTGTTTTCTCAACATGGGGTGTTCCTTGGGTGAGTCAAGAAAAAAGTATATCAGAGAAGCTCTTATGAAGAAGATGAGAGATCAGTTCTTGCAGTCAGTTTAATGTGTCAAACAGTGTTAGGTATGAGTAAGATTTTTCTACGGTTGAGCTATTATGCCCAAAGGTTGTTGCTATCGAAGAGTAAAGGTGGTTGAGGTTAAATGTGGATTCAAAGTTGACATATTGAAGCACGAGACAATAATTTTACTTGGAATATTCTCTGAGCTAGTTGTTAGTACGAAGCACTCGAATGACCTTAGAGCCAACATTAAGTCAGTTGAGGATTCTGTAGACCGTGTTTCAGGGAATCAGAATATCGTAAGATTCTTTTCAGGCCTTGAAAGGGGAAGGTTTGTGCTTTGAGCGGATAAAAAAGAGTTGCTTTAGATCAGTTGAGGGTTGGTCAAAAATCTAAATTAAAGGTTTTGTATGGGGCTTATCGATTTCTTCTATAACAGAGAGTGTTGATGGTTTGGCCCTAGCATCTTTTTCATCAGTTCGTGAGCCTTGTGGTTGACATCACCTTGAGGTGTGTTTATTGCTTGGAGAATTTGCTACGAGTGCCAGACATCGGGTCACATGGCAGGAGACTGCTCAATCATGGATGAGTATTTACCGGTTCAGTCTTTGAGGTTGACTTCTTCTAAGCATATTTAAGGTTATTCGAGAAGTAGTGATGGGTCGTTGTCGAAGTATTAGGGTAGAGGTCAGGTGAGATCTACAGTTAGAGTCATCGCATGAGCTTTTGTTAGACAATACATTGTTCATGCCAGAAATGAAAAGCTTCTTACCAAGAGTGTGTTAAATGATTTGGTCTCATTGTGGTTTTCAGTTTCTTGATGACAGTTTGATTTCTTGTTCTTACCTTGACAGAGATTTTATTGAGCGAGTTCTGCGATAAGTTTCCTCGATGTTGATATTGGTTTGGTAAATTAATGGATTGGTAAGTGTTGGTAAGTAAAGGTTCCATCGTGGGTGGTGTGTATGGTTTGGAGTAACAGACCCTGTAGACTTGTTAGACTTACCTTTGGTACGGGTTGGTCACAAGAGTGCGAGGGGTGCCTTGGTTTCCAAGTAAGAATCTCAAAGTTGAGGTTTAGAATGAACCAGTTTGTCGGTATTGTGCGTGAATAAATCTTATCTCCCCAGCTTATGTGTTGTGCTCATGTGATGCTAGTTAAAGAGGACCTTGTAGGTTGCAAGACGTTCTTAGTTCGCGTAGTTGACGCAAGGGTGAGAGTCCGTGGTTTAGAGCGATGGACGTGCAAGTGGTTATCGAGGTGCTCTTCGAGGGTTGAGCGGGATAACCTTTTGATCGTGGAGTGGTACCCATGATAAGGGATGTGTTGAGTACGGTATTAAGTGTTCATCACCTTGTGGTCTGACATCTACCGAACCTCTTGTGTGAGGACTCCTTGGTAGAGGAGGGGGCGTGGGCAATGTTGCCAAGGGGTTCACCTTGGGACGTGCTTACGTTGGTATAGCGAGATATAGTGGTGGTAGCTGTTATGGGTCGATGCATAACAATGGAAAACCAATATTTATTTTTCAGGGGCTGATGATCTTGTTAATATTGAAGAGTTTTGAGATTCCCATAAGATCATTCAGGATGTTGGTCTCGTAAGTTGATAGTTAAGAAGAATTAGTGTTAAAATTTAGGGTTTGATGCGATGTTTGAACTCTGAGGGCAAGTTGAAGAGTGTTTTGGACTTACGAATGCGTCGAGATAATATTAAGTGTGATGAATAAATGGTTGCTTATTTGGGATTTAGATTGATTGTTTTCATGAATGGGGACAGTGTAAAGATGTTCTGAATGGCTTCAGAGAAATGTGGGTTTTGGGTTAAAGTCGTATGGAATTGGATTCTTGTGTTGTAATAAGTTGTGTTGGGAGAACCATTAGGAATCTTGAAGGACTTGTTAAAGTTTTAACATCAACGCTAGTCAGAATTTGGTGATTAGAAGTGAAAGAGAATGTTCGGACCTTTGAGGACAGTTTGGTGGTTTGATCCCTAGTAGAGCTTGGTTGTGGTAACAATTTTCCTTTGAAACTGAAGTAGCTTGGCTAGTAGAATCGCTTGATCGTGGATTCACATCTACTTATATTGTAGTGGGTTCAAGTGAATGAGGTGTTAAGTCTTGTATTAGTTAATCAAGTTGTAAAAAAAGTTGTATTTTCATGTTAGATGGATGATAGAACATGATTGATAGGGTTCGTTATTCCTGAACACGTGGGTTATGGTGATTATATGAGGAAGTACCCTGTGGTATACCTTGAAGAAGTGTCGCGTTATGGACGCAAATGAGGGTTGGGTTCAGGAGTTTGAAAGTGCTAGTGATGGTAGAGAGGTTTGTTCACCGAGTTGTGACTCATCCGAAATGAATTCAGCGTGCCGATGTTTGACAATGATGTTGAGATTATCTTTGGTTGAACCGTTTCAGGTTCTATATGAATGTTGTGTCGGACGTTGGGAATGTTTTGTTGAGGAGTCTTGTAGAGAGTTGAGAACTTGTGATAAGAGTTTTGGTTAAGAAGGTTTCATGGAGAACTTGGGAGTTATAGGTATGCGTGACCGAAAATGGTGGTTGGATCATCAACAATATCATCTCCTTCCCATGCTTAAATTTCAAGGACAAAATTTTCTTTAAGGAGGGGAGAATTGTAATGACCTAAAACTTAGAATTTGAGAGTCGGGTTAACCGGGAGCGCGAGCTCCGCGCGTGGGCCTTGTTGTTGGGCTAGTGAGAGCCTTGTTGGGCTTGAAGGAAAGCTTTTGGGCTTCTGTTGTTAGATTGTTAATGAACTAGGGTGAAAATAAAAAGGGTAAATGTATAATTGCTTGGGGAAAGACAAAAGCTGAGGGGAGAATTCATTATTTTCTGCAGAAAAGTAGAGGGTGAAGTCACCTTTGTCCCCTTGTTTTCTTTATCTTTCTCATATTCATCTTCCTACCCAAGTTTGAAGTTCATTGTGTAATCTTTGCGTGTTTGAGAGAGGGTCATGTTTTGACGATTGAGGGAAGTTTGATGAGCATCAAAGGATCTATACAGCAAGGTGAAGATGAATTAAAATGGTAGAGATTGAGGTTTTGGTGGGATTAGTGTGGATAAACGAGAATGGGTCTTGAAGGCTTCTTCCTCAGCTTTAATTCGAGGTTAGTACACTACTAACTCTCATAGTTTCCTGAAAATTATGAAATTAAGCTTTGATGCATGTATTGGTGTTTTTGGCTTGGTTATACCTTGAGTGGTTGTTAATGGTAAATCATGGGATTGATATTGTTATGGCTTAATTTCGGTAGTAATCCACCTAATACTATCACCATAACTTGTAGGAATAATTTGGGGTTTAACCATGAGGGTTAAACAGGGTTTCTAGGTGAAACCCGCACCCAGAGTTCAAAAATTGGAGTCGCATACCGGTACTGTGACCAGCGTATCGGTACGCCTTAGTATAAAAAGGGATAGTATTGTGAGGGGCGTACCAGTACGTATTCCCGTGTATCGGTACCCCTTGCCTATTTAGAATTCCAGTAGCTCTTTTACGTACTGGTACGCTAGGGGTGTATCGGTACTCATTGTTGTATTACCTGAGTAAGGCTTTCGTGTACCGGTACGTGAGAGTAAGGGTACCGGTACGGGTACGGATCGGTATGGGGTGGATAAGTACCGTTATTGAGTATCGATACGAGGGTTTAACGTATCGGTACGAATTGTTGTACTAGACCTTTTGAGTCTAAATTGAGTATCGGTACTTATGGGGGAGTATCGGTACCTATAGGGGCGTACCGATACCTATATAGGAGTATCAATACTCGCTGGGCATTCTACCCAAGAAAGTTGAGTTTATGTTCGGGGGTTCTATAATTTGAGATAAAGGGCCCTAAGGTTCAGTTAAGGTGTAAAATGAATATTAAAACTGAGAAATAGAGTTTTAAACCTCGTGTATGAAATAAATGGCTAATGACTCGTTATATATATTGGGTAAGCTATGTGAGGTGGTAACCCATAGGGATCCTAGGTGGATCGATTGATGTTGTGCGTTAATCTGAGCCCTTGTTGTGTGTGGAAGGGGCACCTATAAGGTTAAGTCTTATTGAATAATAAGATAAATTAATGAGAACGGCTAATGTGTACTTTTATAACATACTAATAAATAGATAAGTTCAATAGGGTGGTATAATAACTGATAGAAACCATAAGGTAATGGTAAGGGTGTTAGAACTGTGTGCGATAAGACCCTTGTGTCAAGGTTAAGTGTTGTGTGGTGGCTAGGGTCTTTGCTATGTGCTGATGGGATGCCTAGATAGTCGAGTCATCCCTTGTTGTTGGGATTTGGATACCCTAAGTGTGTTGCAACACCTTGAAGACTCCTAAATGTAGGATCCCAATACTTTGTGGACGTAGGCCTCATTCGAAGATGCTTGATGAGAGATTTTGAGCATAGATGTAGGATCCCGATGCTATGTGGACGCGAGCCTCATCCCCTTGATTATAAGATCCGATGCTTTGTGGACGCGGGCCTTACTAGCAGTGTAGGATCCCCATGCTTTGTGGACGCGGGCCTCACTCAAGTGTAGGATTCCGATGCTTTGTAGACGCGGACCTCACTTAATGTCGTTGGTGTTATCTGTGTGATGCAATGTAAACGTCTGAGGTACTTGTATGAGCTGTGTGCGTGATCATGCATTTATAATGCTATGTGTTTAGGCGGTTATGGTAGCGCCATTGTTATCTTGCCATGATATCATTCATGTTGCATTGCTTTATTTATGATTTGCATGAAGTATGGTTGAGTGGCAGTGTATCCACTAAGCTTTGTTAGCTCAGCGTTCGGAATTATTGTTTCCGCTCGCAGGTTAGTAGGTTTGGCCATTCTTGGAGGAGCAACATCAGGGAAGGATTCCAGCGCCTCGTCTCATCAGAGTACAGTATTTAGGTCCTTGGGCTATGTATTCGTAGGAACCTATTGTATATTGTAAATCGTATTTGGATTTTCAAACGATCGATTCAAAGGTTTATAATATAATTTTAAAGGAGCTTCATTGTATATGTTTTCGAATAATTATTATGTTTTATTGGGTTGTAATTAAATGGATTTTCATAATGGATTTGTGGATTGGACTAAACTAGGTCAAAATTGTTTGTTTGGGTATCAGGCGTGAGGCCCAAATGTGACATCTGGGTCGTGGGTGTTACAATCATGATATAAATCACATAATAATTTTTTCCAATATACTTGCCTTTTATCCTAAAATATCATAAGCTTATTCACTTGTTTATCATTTATTAACCATTAAACCATAGCCCAAATATATGTCTATGAGAACACTGGCTACATGAGTCAAATATGCACCGAAGTGCTAATACACATAAGGTCGTGCCCACCATAATACACATAAGGTCGTGCCCACCATATGCACTAAGTGTTCTTTATATACACTATAGTGCTAAACCAAATATGCAGCTTGCTGCTGGACTCTATGCATGCCAACTATACCATTGTCCCTCAATAACATACTTCGGCATATAGTCTATATTTATTTCATCCATGGCAATGTATATCAACATAATTCAACATTGGGCAGTTCATACCCGAAATAACATTCATAATATAACATCATATATAACTAGTGATCTATGCATTTATAATCAACTTTTTACATATTTAGAACATGTCAAATATATGATTATTGACATTAATATCATGCCAATATAAACAAGGTAGACTCATCGCAAGTCTTACTAATGATGTATAAAACATTCATGTATCATGTTATGTATGCATTGCACTCACATTGACACTTTATACAAGTTAAGATATAATCCTCACTAAGCTTTAAGTTCGATCCTTTTCCTTTCCTTTGTTGTTAGTTTGATCCCGATTTTGATCACGATCTATATGTACATCATTTACAAAATATATACATTTCAAAGTACATGTTAGTATCATACTAACATAGGCGCATAATAGGAAAGAAATTCCTAAAAATTCTTTCGATGCTTATTCGATACTAAATCCATTTTATACGATTCATATCAATCTTAACACTTCAAATTTCCCTTAATATCCAAATCAAAGAATAATTCACATAATCATTCTAACAATTATTCAAACATGATACCTCAATTTAATCAATTTCCATTTTAAACCCTTTATTTCTACAATATGCGATTAGGTCCCCTAACTGGCCCAAAACCCTTTAATAACCTAAACCCTAATTTGATCTAATAACCCTAAATATCATATTGTTTTTACACAGCCAAGGGAGAGTCATTGGATTAAATTTTGATCCAACGGCCATGATTGAAATAAGAAGCCCTTTCATCTGCCGCGTGGAGTGCACGCGCCAACCTGCTGCCTTTCCACACGCGCGTGAAGATCACATCCGAGATCGTATGCATCCCACATGCCACGTGGCAAGATCTAGTGTTGTCACGTCATTGCTCAGAAGCAATCAGGGTCGTCCATCTTTAAGGAGCCTCAGCCGTTGTATCAGATCTGATCCAACGGCCTAAAACGTGTTTGGCCGTGATAGTCGCTTCATCTTCTAACCACCAATCCACGTGGCTGCTCTGCCAGATCTCCCGTGTCGCCGTACGACTCCCCCTCACCGGTTCACCCACCAAGCATGGCCAAAGAATCATAAAAAAATTATAGGGCATGTCAGATTCTAAAATCAAACATAGACTTCATTTAATTTTTCTTATTTTTGTAAACAAACACAAAATCAGAAGAAAAATTCGGATATATATGTAAAAGGATCAACCATCAATGTATTGAGGGATTGTCCAAAATTAATAACAAAAAGGAACTTTCAGAGGTATTTCCATTTTTATCCTTGCATGCATTTCGAATACAAGATAAAAATAAAAAGGTTAGGGTTCATACCCCTGCCTTTCGGACTCCCATATCCAATGATAAGTCATGCATGGTGAATCGGATGGAGGATTTGTTGAAAAGGGGATTGTTTTTTTTTTAAATATAAAGAAGGGCCAGTTTTTCAAATCAAAAGGATTTCGGTTCACTAAAAGAAGATTTTTGTTTCGGTTTTTCTCAGAACTAGATAAAGAGGATTTATTTTCTAAAAATCTAAAGTTGGTTTTGAAATCAGAAAAAAGAATGGTCGATTTGGGGTTGTTTTCAGATTTCGTCAGCATCGACGAGCGGCGGCCGACGGTGTCTGATAGCGATCGGTGCGGTAGTACACTGCCGGATTCTAGGTTTACACCCAGATTGGATGAACACTCAAAAGGGGTTGGGGAACTTTGGTTCAGAAAATGAAAATAAGAGAGTATTTTTTTTAAGGACAAAATTTTTAAATGGCTAAAAGGTGGATTTTGAGCCGGATGGGCCTATTTATAGGCCATTTAATTTTAAAATTGGGTTAATGGCATTTTAGTCCCTCTACCCCTAATCTTTTGCAACAGTACCCTTTTGCACGGTCTAATTATTTTGCAGTCCCTACTAGTTTTAAATGATTTTTAATTTCATCCCCAAATCAATTGAAATCTGATTTCAAAAGGGAAAATCCCTTAATAGTCACTCCGCTATACTTTTCTTTGCAAAACTGCTCCGCCGCATAGTTTAATTACCCAATCAGTCCCTTTATATTTTTGTCGTTTTATATTTAGCCCCTGATTTTGTTTTAATTACTTTAAAGGGTAAAATTACAAGTTCAGTCCCTTATTTTTCTCCCAGATTTCAATCGAGTCCTCTTTCCAGTAGTTTAATTCATTTTTAGCCCTGTACCCTTTCATTTTATTTAATTTCAGCCCTATAATCTTTGTATATTTTGAGTTTATATTTTGATTTCCTTATTCTATTTTTTATGTACTTTGTTTATTAATTTGTTTATTTATTTTGGTGTATTATTTTGTTACTAACATATATAGGTGATATATTATATCATATGGTGTTTTATATTTATGTTGTTTTATAAATTTGTATGTTGTTCGATATGTGTTGAATAATTTTGACTCTATTGTTGCTTGTTTTATCTTTGTTGGTTAATTTATTTCTATGTGGATATGCATATATATATATATATATATGTGTGTGTGTGTGTGTTTTTTATTGTAGCATATATCTATATATTATGTCGTATAAATATTACCTATATACTAAGTAGGATATATATATATATATTATGTCTTTATGTATATTTGAGTAGTATATATATTTTTTATACATATTATGTTTATATATACATATATATTTAAAAATTATATATGTTTTTACGTGTATACACTTACGTATGTATATGTATATATCTATTAAATTACTTTATATATGTTACTTTTTTATTATACAATTGGCTTAAATGAAAAACAAGTGCCCAAAGTATGTTTTTTTTTTAATTTTGGGTGCCTAAAGTATATTTTTGTAAAAATAGGTGCCCAAAGTTTCAAAAGTTATAATTTTAGGTGTCTAAAGTATTTTTTTGTAAAAATAGGTGCCCAAAGTTTCAAAAGTTATAATTTTAGGTACCCCAAATATGTCACGTGCCAAGCATTGATTGGTTAAAAAAATTTAACACCCATTAACGGTTAGGCACCTAAAATTATAACTTTTGAAACTTTGGGCACCTATTTTTACAAAAAAAAATACTTTAGGCACTTAAAGTTTAAAAAAGACATACTTTGGGCACATGTTTTTCATTTAAGCCTATACAATTCATTATATTTATACATACGATGGTTTTATGTGTGTATATAGTATAATGACAACATTTTTTATATATTTAAACCGTATGTATGTTAAAATATATGTATATAGTATATCATATGCTACTGTATGTTATATTATATGTATCATTTTAGTTATGTAGTGTTCTTATGTGTTTATTGTATTCTATTTTGATTATGTTATTATTTGCGCATGTTGGTATATATTTGTTCATGTATAATTAATTGCTCACGTGTTTTAATTTATCATGTTTATATTTCTCACATATAATATTAGGCCTTTATTTCGGTATTCTAGTAGAAGTGTCATCTTGATCTCCAGGTGTCATCTCCTTTTGAAACCGTGGATATCGAGGTAAATTTAATATTGTAACATGTACATGCATTTTAGGAATTAATTAGAAATTAAATCAATTTTTTTATTTTTCTTAATAAATACGATACGAACTCGTTAGGTACCAATTTTGGGCGGTGTAAGGGGTGCTAACCCTTCCCCATCCGTAACTAACTCTCGAACCCAAATTTTCAAAATCTCTGATTTTTGTTTTCGGTGTCCGGTCTACCTAATCTAAGTGATTGGTGGCGAGTCCATATTTTAAATACGTTTTCTTAAAATTTCTCTTTTTAATTAATCTTTAACAAAAACAGGAAATACTTCCCCATATATATATATTTTTTATTTTTTTGTAGCGGCCCGAATAAAATAATTGCTATAACGTTGTGTATTTTTTATTTGAACCTCTGAGACCAACAATTGACACCAAAAATTAAGGAGTGTAATATTTAATACATAAGTATCTTAATCTTTTAATCTATATTCTGAATTCAAATTGATTTACTACATGATTATATGAATATTTTATGCATGTATGAATAATTGTTTAATTAGTAAATGTTTTTGCCATATGGGTGTTCATTTGGTTAATTCGATAGGTTATTAAACCAAATTAACCGATATTTTAGTCACCAAACTTTTAAAACATGCGATATAATTATTGAACTTTTAATTTAGTTTCATTACAATTAATCTTGTTAATAATTATTAAAAAATGTTGACGTGACATATTAACTTTCTTCTACCTCACCTTTGTTTTTCTTATTCAACTCTGTTTATTCCTCCTTGTCCTTTGAATATAAGAATGAAGTACAACTGTAAGTTATTCAAAAACAAACGCTGGGGAAATTTTACAAAATGCATAGGGGAAAGTATCAAGGATGTGAAAAAATATGGGCAAATGCATGACTGTGGTTTTTATCAGTGTCTGTGAGTTAATGCTGCAGTAATTAACGGAGGCGAGAAAAAAAGAAAAGCTAACGTGCCACGTCAGCATTTTTTAACGGCGGTTAAAGATTGTGATCATAAAAAAATTAAAAGTTTAATAATTATATCGTAAATTTTAAAAGTTTGATGATTAAAATGAAAAATCCTTAAAAGTTTAGTGACTATTTATGTAGTTTACCTATAATTAAATAAAAACGTATCTTTAAAAGGGCCATTTTCCGGGTGATGATTCTCAGTTTTTTTTGTTATTTTTGCAAGGAAAAATAAAGCTTTGATTCTCTCATTCGAGAGAGGAAGAAGACGATAAGGATATGGGAAGAATCAAAGCAATAACTTCAATTCTCCTCGTTCAATTTCTTTTGTTGCAGTTCACAACATCCCAGGTTTATTGATTTCTCTTTTTAATTACAAATATCTTATTGCCTCAGTAGTTTAATGACGGATTTCGATTTCGATTTCATTTTACCTGTCAATTAGACGGGTAGAATTGGTTTTGGGGTTCGAGTTTTAAAAGTTTTAGGTGATCTCGGTTCGGGTCAATTTCGGATTTGAATCATTTCACTTTTGGATTGATTTGGGTTGTAAATATAAGGATATCCCTAATTATCAGAGGGTCATTTTCATACGTATAATTTTTTAATGAAGATAATATGCATGAGTTATTTCTGTAGATCCCCGAGTCTTGAGCTCAAAGCATAGTTTTGGCACTGTGTTGTTTGCTTATGTTGTATTTGTCTTCTTGAAATGAAAATATCATAATATGCTTAGCTGCACTGTTTTTCCAAACCTGACCTTTTTTTGCATTCTCTTCTGTTTGTATGCAGCAGGGCTTTGAAGAATCTTCTGCTGCAAGGTAATGTTGTTTCTATTGTCATATTGGGGTAACCATGTACTGTAGATTAGGCTTCATTTCTTTTCCTAAATGTAAATAAAGGTTGAAGGTGTTTGAGTTGAGAAGAAGGAAGTTTGAGTTAACTTGTACTCGGTTGCTTTATTTGTGATGACTAGTGATCTTGGGTGTAGGAATTTATTTAAAAATGGTTAAACTACTAGAAAAGCCCTTAAACGTGTTTACTTTTTGTTTAATAATCTCCTATGCTTTTATTGTATCTAAATAAGCCTCCAACCTTTGATGTGTACTTAGTTTAGCCCTTATTTCAAATGAACTGTTGATTTATGTTAAGAGTTTATCTAGGTATAAATTAAAGGTTAGAGGCTTATTTGGATACAAGTTAAAGATTAAGGGCTTATTTAGGTACAAATTAAAATTTACGGGCTTATTTGGATGTAATAAAAAGTATAGGGGCTATCTAAATATAGCAAAGTTTGGGCCTACTTAATAGTTTAGCCCTTAAAAATGTAGTGTCTTCTTTCAGGAATTTGCACAACTAATATTGTCTTTATCCTTATGCTTAGGACTCTTAAGCAGGAACCACATGATTCTCGTGAAGTGCATTGTTCCAGAGAAAGAAGTAGGACAGCCTGGCAGATTATAGAAGATGTAAGGACAAAATGTGTTCTTTAGGTTTACAAGGACTACCATTTTAGTTTTAGTTGTTTTGCTTGGTGCTAATGAAAACGTTCTTCATGTTCACTATGTAGTATTTGATGCCATTTGTTGAAGAAGAAGGGTATGAGGTTTCAACTGACTGTAGGCTTCATCCAGATAACGACCTTTTTAGGGATCAGGAGCAGCACAAGATTAATTTGGATGTAAATGAATGGCGGTGTGGATATTGTAAGAAAAGCTTTCGTGCTGAGAGATTTCTTGATCAGCATTTTGACAACAGGCACAACAATCTTCTGAATGTTGTACGTAGAGCCCTGTTCCTTTTCTTGCAATGAACATTAGGTCCTTTTTTGTTGTTGTGCTATAACATAAAATGCTTGCTTTTCTCTAACTCTGTGATTTCAACATGGATGTCATTTCGCAATTTATAGTAGTCCTCTGTATTATCTTATGATTCGCTTCTTTAACTAATGCTTCTGCACTACACATCTTGACATGGATATCCCTCCAAGAAAAGATAAGGGGGAAATACCCATTTTAATGAATAGAAAAGCAATAATTTGTTTTAATAAATTCATTCCATTTTAAATTGTTTGCTAAACTTATTTCACCTCTCTCTAATCTTCATAAACAAATTATGGTTCATGTTAAGATTGCTTATAATGCTTGAATGATGAATTCAGAGTCAAAGTAAGTGCTTGGCTGATTTATGTGGAGCATTGCATTGTGATTTTGTGATAAATTCCAAGTTGCGCAAGGCGAAGTGCAATCCTGCTGCTGTTGCTAGGAATCGCCATCATTGTGAGGTTGTTTTTAATTATTGTAATTGCGTAATTTTTCAACTCCATTGTTCTGGCTCATTTTTATCTGTTCTTCCATGTGAACAGAGTCTTGCCAATAGTTGCTTTCCTATTAGTCAGGGTCCATCCGCCAGCCGCCTCCATGGTATATAAACACCTTTTCATATCCTAAAGTATATTTCAATGGATGTTTCGCTTACTGAAAAGCTGATACTATTGTAGTCACATTTATCCTTCGCATAAAACAAGGTAAGGTCATTCTGTTGCTAATATCTCTTATTTTTCAATGCATTCTCTCTTACTTGAAGAGTTGTTTCTGCGCCAATTTTGTGATGCTCACACTTGCTCTGGAAAAACAACTTTTTTTCCAAGAGGAGGTAAGGTAAGGGTATTTTCTTCTTTTAATCATAATCGGTTTAGTTCGGACTTGGGGTTAAGAGTTGAACTTATGCTTGCTTTACGTATGTGATTGCTCATTTTTTATTGGTTCAGAAGCGAGAAAATTTACTCTACATGGCTACGTCGATACTGATTCTGATGCTGCTTCCTCTTTTCTATCTTCTTTATTATTTGTATCAAAGGTAATAATAATAAAACAAAAAAGCTTTTAAGTTTTTGGCTTTACTGAGTCCCTGCTACAATATTTAGGACTTCTATTTATTTTGCAGAGATATGAAGAGGGAAACCCAAGTGCTAAGACGAGTGTCACAAGTTGGACGGAAAGCAAAACCTTCATAGTTGGTAATATTCTTCTGCATTTTTCTTTATCACTTCTATTAATCGGTTATTGTCATTGATTACTTGGTTCAGTGGCACCAGCTTTGCATATTAAACCTTCTGATAAAACTTTCCATACGGATAGCAACAACATAAGTTTCTAAGGGTTTGATTTTGCATATCATGTTTTTGAGGTTTGCCTCAATGAGAAGAAAAGTTTGCTTTAAAAGAAACTCCATTTTTTAAATATGAAATGTGGTTTTGGATATATTCGAATAGTGATTAGAAAACAATAGGGTATGTTTCCATTCCCTTTTATCCGATAAAAGGAGTAAAAGAGCTGTTTTAGTAGTTTTTAGTTTATTATGCTTCTATTTTAGTATTTGCTCACTACTTTTTCTTGTGTAACAAACTGTAGCCATAAGCTAATCGGTTTTGTTTATGCTTGGCAGGTACTCATATTTATAACCATTTCAAACCTTATCTTAACTGTCCTCTAATCTTTCCATTGTTTTTGGTTGCAGGGAGGACGATGATAGAACGATGGAGATTGCTTCCTCAGAGTTTGCCCTTATCTCCATCATTGCTTCGAGTTAGAAAGTTAAAAAGAACGTGTTCACGTTCTTGCATGTCATTGAAATTTCAGAATGGACGACACAATCGCAGATGCCAATGCCCTGTTGATAGTGATTTTCAGTTTTTTGGTGATGGCGGCAAAAGGGTGTGTGTGCAATCTGATTGATCAAGGTAACTGAACTGGTTTGAGTCGCTAGACTGGTGTAGATGTAAGGAGTCTTGCATTGAGATTATATATTGTTCTTGAAGTGCAATGAATTTTGGATGATGTTAGGGCTTCTATCCTGTTTTCCTATCAAAGTTCAGATTGATGTTAGAGAATTATAAGCAGAATTTATGTTTTGAATGCAGCAGATCTTGATTGCAAATATACATGCCTTGTGACACAGGCTTCTATTTTAGCACTTGTTCACTAAGCAATTCATGTTTGTGTTGATTTTCATTGTCATGTTAAACTGATAAAATTGAGGGCAAAATAACAATGAATATTTATTACACATCTTTATAAATAAATCAAATAAAATAAGAATATATAGTAATTCAAGTCAAATTATCTAAGTTCATAAAATCTTTTATACAAAGTAGAATAAAATACTGGTCAAGTAGCGCAGGGTCAAATTTGAAAAAAAAAACCGTCCAACAGAGAAAAATTGAACAAACTTGGCAAATCAAAAATTACTAATTGGTACACGAAACTAGAATTTTACACTAATTCCAATTACACAAGCATGTTCAAAATTTTAATTAGTGTAGAGATTTCACCATGTAAGGCCCTTCAAGCTCATACCCCAACTTCCTATAATAATGGCGGGTTCCTACACCCGATATCACTGCTATTTTCCTTGATCTATGCTCTCTTCCTGCTATTCGCTCTGCTTCTTCCATCAGAAGTGTACCATAGCCCTGCAAAGTCGGCCAGTTTGCCTATGTTACTCGAATTCGGATTAATGGATGTTACAATTTACAAGTATCCTCTGTTTTAGGGGTTTAAATGAGATATTTGTGCTACAAGTCACTAGAATTCAACTTGGATAAAACTCAAATTCGATTCGGTCATTATCGAGTTGAGTTTGTGCAGCTTGAGCTATCGAGCAAGCCGTGTTCGAGTATTTAAAAGACTCGATTTGATCAACTCACGAGCCTACTCTAGCTTTTTTATTTATAATATTAAACTACTACTTTACCCTTAATATATATACACTTAAAACCCAAACACTAAATTTTACTATTCAAATATAAACTATATGAATCAAGTTCAAACTTGAGCTCAAACACGACCTGAGTATGTAAATAATGTAAATGTGCTTAATCGAGCCGAGTTTCAACCAGTGGATTTCGACTTCAGCTCGATTACAGTTCTACTTAATTTCAGTAAGGTTTTTCCATGCATTTGGTTTCTTATATTTCTATACTCGTGTCCAAATGTACATCAAACACAAGTGTTGAACACAGATATCTTTTTTTCTTAAAAAAAGAGAAAAGTTGGAGCAGCATAGATTACTCATGACCTGGCTATTTTATTGTGCTCAAAATCGAAATTAAATTCAGAGTAGAACTTGAAGTGTACCCCTCTCAAAAATAGGGCAGCTTCAATTCAACTATGTTCTTTCTAGGTTATATTTTAGTAGTAAAGATTTAATTTTTACCTGGTGTTGCAGCTTATCAGCATCTCTGCCATGAACAGGAACAGCAGTTCCATATACATGGAGTTCACGGACGATAGAACATCTTCCCATTAGTTCAGGGCAAGTAGTATTCCGACCACATTTTCGCAGTCGCAACAACCCAACAAGAATATCCTGGGTATCAGTGCATCCAAAATTAAAATGCTTATAATGTATAAAGCATTGTATAAAGATGTACAACATTATTGAAAGAGATGAAAAAGTTTCAAGTTGCACAAGATATCGTACTTGTACACTAAAACTGGAAGGTTAGGCCAGTTAACAAGAGGACATGACATAGATATTCGTTTGCAGGAAGCAAGTGAACTGTAGACACACATCAATAGGGAGGGTTGTTACAGTACCTGACGTGTATCTTCGTATGACAGAAATGTTTCCCAACCTTCATTTGCTGTATAATCACGTCGAACAAGCTCAACTTCTTCAGGCTTAATTTTGTGGTGAATGTCCTGTATCGAAATAGACATGCCAGTATTATACTCTCAACAGCATGAAGCCATGACCAGATTCCTGATAAGCAACATCAAGTCTCGTTACCTGAATTCCAGCTTCACGTGTTCGAACATCCCGACACTTCAAGCCCAAGTCATCCATACGAGCTAAAGCTAGTTCACGAAGATTTCCTTTCTCAACACCTGAAGTAACCAGAGGCATTGGAATATCACGCTGGACCCTATAAACACGTGTCCAAGGAGGTACCATGGCCAAGATTCTTGCCACAATGTCCACAAGCTGCTCAGGTGGGTAATTTCTATACCTGCAAAGTAAATAACAAAAATTACTACCTCCTGTTAAAACAAAACCGAAAATCCAAAGATAATGGTCCGTGAAATAACTAACAATAAAATATAAATAACTAAACCTGCCAGTTTTCCAAAGCTCATAAAGGCCAGTTCCGCGGATTACAAGGGTGGGATAAATTTTAAGCCCATCGGCTCGAAATAAAGGGCTCTCGAAAAACTCCTTGAAACTTTCCAAGTCTCTCTCAACACCAACATTAGGAAGATCGGGCATCATATGAGCAACAACCTCCAGAAAAGCAATGAAAAAAGTTCAGCAACGAGAGGATAAAGCTGAAAGAACTTAAATGCATAAAATGCACAAACTGATAATTAAGCCATATACTCCATCACAATGAAAATTGATTTCAGTCAAATTGACATATGGTTTCCATTAGACTAAATGCTGCTTGGAGCTTTTCATTTCTTTTCAATGGCTGTGTAAACATTAGAGGGAAATGACAGCAGGTATTGAGCTGAATACCTTGAAACCAGCATCCTTCGCCAAGCAAAAACAATCAGCTACTGCAGCAACGGTGTGTCCTCTATTAGTATCACGAGCAACATCCTCATATGTGCTTTGAACCCCAATCTCCAGTCGTGTACAACCATAAGAAAGCATTTGGCGCAGATGCGGACCAAGGCAATAGTCCGGCCTACTGTAGAATAGAAACAGAAGAAGACAACATTCTATTAATTATGTGGTGTGTTAATCATCGAAATAAGTCCAAATCAAACAAATGTTCTTTCATATTTATGACACAGAAAAAATATATATATTCAACTTTGCAGGCCATTGTTACACAGACTACTGTGACTCCTACCTAATTATGTTACTCAGACTCGAGGGTGAGTGTTGGATACAGATATGAATTTGGAAGATCCTTGGAGGGTCCTACCTCCATACCCAAAACGGACAAGGATACTTCAAGAAAAATAGTCAGAGAAACACAACTTACTAGTTTTGTTCAAAAACATAGCAAGCGACAATAATTACAGAATCTAAATTAAGAAAAATATGAACACCAATAAGCGTCTAGAAAACTAAAAATTATAGCAGTTTTGAGTCTGAATAACAAGAAACCATATAATTCATGAAAGTCCTCAACAGTATACAAAAACTCGGATTATATATATCACAAAATGCAACAAGATAACTCACGTTTCAATTGTCATTCCAATGCACTTAACAGCACTATGCTCGGAGTAGGCAACTGCCTCTTCAACATTTGCAGAAGTGTGTCCTGATAAAGCATCATGAAGATTTCTAATAAAATAGTCGCGGTAATCTGCCGGCAGTGACATGAAAGTGCCACCCATCAAGATGAATTCGACCTGCAAATCCCATAACTGTGCTGTTAACAAATGCCAAAGTGAGATTTGAACTATATAATAGAACACAATGTAATAAAAAGAAAAGCAGATAATTAATCTGGAGAATTATTTGAATTTTGAACCTTATCTACACTGTGACCCAATCGTTTCAGCTGATCAATCCTGCTTCTCGCCTGGACATATGGGTTATACCTGGGATCATTGTAAACCAAAATTTCCGAAGAATTTAGTTGACAGAACCAAGAAAATGCAACAACAACAACAACAAAAACTATCTCTTCAATTCTCAACAATCTTGAAACCTCAATGCTGCTACGTCCAGGATGACATTTGGCTTCTCAAAAGCTAATAACAGCAACAAACAATTTACAAGCCAATTTAACTATGCAGAACGTGGCCTTTTAACCCCCACCATTCCAATTCAACCCAACCCCAACAACCAGCTCCCATTGATTTCAATGAACAAAAAACTATCTAAATATTCCAATTTCAAAAGTTTCCTTGAGGTAGTTTTCCTGAATTCGGATTAAAAAAAATGCAAACTGTATGATAAAACATATACAAACATAAAATTCAAGATCATTTCTCAAATTCATGGATTTGTTATGAGTATGTGTGTATATAATATGTTTGAATATCAACTAATTCCTTCATAATTTATAAAAATATTCAAGTTCCCAAACGTAACATAGTAAGCAAACAGAAAATCAACGAGCTCAAAGAAAGCAAGGGAAAAAGAACAGCAAAAAGGCTTACCTGGCTCGAATTGCTCGCATGCTAGTTGGCTCGTATCCCGTATATGACTGCGTACTATACTCAAAATCCGAGTCCGGTCCACCTGGGCAATAAACACAAATATTCCCAGTAGTTGCAATATGCGGGCACCGATGCGGCTTCGACATAACCGCCACGACCGCGATTCCGGAGGCAGTTCGGACCGGTTTGGCTCGGAGCTTGGGAAGCAAGGCCTCGCGATCCGACTCGGGAAGTGCAGCGATCATCTCCACCAGCTTAGGGGCGCGTGCGAGTCCATATTTTCGACACGCGGCGGATTTGATCGCGTTTAGGTCTACCGTTTGATTCTTCCGTGAGAGTTCCACCATGGAGTTGACAATCTCGGCGATGGCTCGAACTCGAGCCTCTTCTTCGGTTAGCCCGTGGGCCTGAAACCCGCCCCGACCAGGGCGCGGGAGCTTCTTGAGCTCCGGAGCTATGGCGGCAGTTGCCATTGTACAAAGAAGTGTGTAACTGAATTACTGAAATTGCTCAACGCTAGGTAAAGAAAGGGATTATAATTCTCTAATAAACCTTAAAACGACATCGTTTACTAATTAGAGTACTGGTCCCTCTACTATACTCAAAATCGAGATTTAGCTCTTATACTTTAGTTTTATATACTTGATCCCATGCCATTTAAGTTTAGTCGAAATGATTGATACTTGTATTTGGTTAATTAGTGATATAGATTTCTCTTAAAATCGGCTCTTTTAACAAGGATGAAGCGGATAAGTTTTTTTTGGTCCAAAAGTAAATTATAAATTTTAAAGGACTAAATATAATTTTACTTTCACCTTAGTTTATAATTTTATAATTTTCAAAGGATTAAATAAAAATATTATAATTTATAGGAGCCAAAATATAATTTTACCATCAACTTAACTTAAAATTTAAAGAAAATAAAAATCAAATTTACTGGTTTAAGGGGCTAAATAATTAACACTATTAACTATTTAGACTTACTAATGATGAAATTATAAAAGAGTCAAATTATATCAAACAAAATATATACACTAAATCTCAAATTAGAACATAGTAGAGGGACGAAAACCAGCAATTTACCTATATAATATATAGTCCTTTCTCTAACACACTTGACTCTGGTTTCAAAATACCGCGTCTTAATAATTAAGAAACCCTTTTGTTTTGGCTCTGTGGGAAAGCATAGAACGGAGAGGAGGCGGCGACGGCGGAGATGGAGGCGGCGACGGCGGAGATGGAGGCGGCGGCGGCGGCGGCGAAAAGGAGGAGAGAGGTGGAGAGCCAAGTGATTGAGAAGGTTGGCGAAGTGATTAGGGATATAGAAAGAGCAAAGCACGTCGAGCATGTGATTTGCGCTCTTCACTCTTTAGCTGTTCTTCTCTTCCCTATTGATTTCTCTCTTCTCTCAGGTAACTCCTTTTCGCTTTCCTCTTTAACCTTATAACTATAATCAGAAATTTACTAATAATTTTATGCATATATATAATTTTTCTGATTGTTTTGTATTACTATAATGGACTTACAGGGAGCATCGACGAGCGTTACAAAGAACAGGTTTTTTTTTCTTTGTTCTTCTTATATTCGTTCCTTTTGGCTTTATCCATTTTATTTTCTTTGAATTTTCATTATTTGTGCTTTGTTAAGATTGTTAGTGCCAAAGTTCATGCTGCAAATGAAAGGGGTGATTGGTGGAGGGCATTTTACCAAGGAGCTGCGTTCCCAACACTAGCTCGTGTTTTGTTGCTTGGTATTTTTTTTTCAGAAGTAATTAATGTTTTTGGAAGAACCAAATCCAGCATTTTCTTATGAAATCTGTTGTATGCAGATGTTGCTTCCAATTGGCTCACTTGTTTCCCTCTTTCAGCAAAGAAACATATCTATGATGTTTTCTTTGTCAATGGACTTTCAACTGAAGTTGTTCAGGTTTTGGTTCCTTTCCTACAGCAGAGCAGCAGCAATCATCTCGATGTTAATGCCATTCAGTCAAATGTAGAAAGGTATGCTGGGGGTATCTTCTGTTTAAATCAATGGGTATTGAAATCATAGCTTGATTTTTATCGATTTTTATATGTGTAATTGTTTGAATTTGGTTTATAAGTGTAATCATCCATTGAACCATATTACGAGATATGATAGCAAACTCATAAGCCTACCTTTGGACATGTTTTACATTTGACAGGTTGCTTGTACTCTGCCTTCTCGACAATGGTGGGGTGCTTAAAATGGCTATAGACATTGCTATTGTCCCCAAATTGGAAGATATTACAATTGACAGGCTTAAGTCAACTGTGTCTAGGGTAGCACAAATTGTAACATCTATTCCTGACAAAGCACGGTTGAGAGCGCCGCCTTTACTTTCGTCGCAGTATTCTTTATTTTCCTCACTAATTATTCTGTTTGTTTATAAATGTCCATCCATCTATTTTTGCTTTGACTGCCAGAAAGATGTCGGGCATGTTCGTTGGTCTTTCAAGGAGAAATGGGATTAAAATTTCGACAGCTATTTATTCTGGAAGTTTTTATTTAAAAATGCCTTTTATTAATGATTTTCCTTTACAAAAGTATTACAGTTTGTTTTTCAAGCAGATCACTATTCAACTTCTGACTGGCATGGTTGAAAGACTAGCTACCACTAATAAAAATGGCATTGATGTTAACCTTTCATTTCTCGGAGAAATATTTTCCCGCATTGCTCGACGTGGATCTTCAGGTAGTTTAGATATTTCAAGCTCTATAGTTGGATTTTGTTTCTCTCATTTTGATCATACATCCCCATTTATTGGACTTGTTCTCCACTATGAGTTATGTCGAATTTGTTAAATGAAAGGAAAAAATTTGAGTCTGACAGTTTATTCCATCCATTCTTCTGTGTTATCTCTCTTTTGGATAGTTCAATGCATTATGCCACTATGTAATTCTTAGCTAAACAGATGAGTGTCATTTGGTATAACCTTAGCTTCTGATTTGTATGCAGAAATATTTGTTCTCTATGCGCTACATTTAGAGAATCCGTTTCATGTTATATATGATGATCTGATTATATACTTGTGTGTTTCTTGGTGCTATTACATTTATTATGCATCTTAAATACTGCTAAAAAGGATGGAATTTTGAACTGAGTT